>JARHVA010008080.1:517500-530000 GCA_037957365.1 Torreya grandis
TGAATTGTCCAAGAACTTGCATTTGAATTATGAATTGAGTAGAGGACATTTTAACCAATCCTCATAATTTACCAAGTGTTTTTCCTGCATTAACCAAAAATGTCTAAAAATAGTAGAATTTGGTTGAGCACCATGACACATGTTCTCATTACACCATTGAAACACAATTTTTGCATTTGTCAAATGAACACCCTCTTCAAATTTAAACTCTTCCCTTGAAATAGCTCCTTTTACACATGCTCTAACACCATCATGTTCCCTTTTCCATGGCTAGCCTCAGTAAAACTCTAAATGTGTTCTACACTAGAGGTAACGTGCATCTTTCTCAACTAATAAAACATCCACAAATTTTTAAATTGCGATGCACAATTGTTTGACCAAATGTAATGTTGGTTGAAATTATTTTTCCTATGACTCGACTATTCATAAAACTTATAAAAATAACCTTGCACATACTATGAAAAATGTGATTGGTCATCAATGATATAGAAATGGTATTCCTTTAATATTTTACATTATTTATCTGTAATATTAAGTGCATGCATGAATGCTATATGTAAAAATATGGAAACTTATGATGAGTTATACTATAACAATTGAACTTCTTTTTGGGGTTTGAATGTTTAATTTTTAGCAAAATAAACTATTAAAATAATCAAACCAAGTGGGAATGTATCTTTATTTATCTTCGAATGTTCATCCAACAATCTAACCATGTGTGTGTGTACCTTACATACTCATAAACAATCTTCTCCCTAAATTTGACCAAAAATTTGGAAATAAGTATATTTTTTGTAACAAATTCACTCATTTAAGATTATTTTCCATCTTTTACTTGATAAGTAATGATTTATAATTTCTCAAACCAACTAATTCCTGCCCAATTGCATTTACAATTTCCTCATGGATACATGTTTTTAATTTTGGTAATCCACCACAAATGTTGTAATTTTTATTTAAATATGATCTGTTTGAAAATAATTATCCATTTGGTCTTTTGCTAAAGATAGTTGGAATAAATTCCCTGGATATTTGGTGGAAACTCAATGCAACACTCCTACATAATATTGTTAGTATGAAAATTACAACCAATATGGTGAAAAAAATCATAGTGCATTGAAAATTCAACATGCTACCTAAAACAATAAGTGGTGTGTGTGTGATTTATTTTTACATAAAAAGGTTTGGCCATCTCAAAATATCTTTCGTAAATAGAAATTTTAGATGTTTTTCTAAAAATGTAAAGTTAATTGTGTTTGATTCATATCCAGTAGATATTTTGGATGTGGTTCATAGTTACAAGAACCAACTCTTCTTTTCACAACATATCTTTCATTAGGCAAGAATCTTGTATTGTCATTCCAAAATTGATCAAGTAACTCATTAATATTATTAACTATAGTCTTGTCCTACCATGAAAATCTACTAGATAATGCTTAGAGCTCATTAGTATGAGTTTCATTAAGTCTTTCACATCTTTTAATTGATTTCATTATTATTTTTCTATTTATATTAAGTGTTTAGATTATTTTTGAAACCATTCATTTTTCCCTTGTTTTATCACTTACTGAACAAGTTATAAGTATATGTCAGGAACCATTATAATCTTGGGTTCATGATTTTGAGATTACAGTATGATATGCATCATGTAGATTTTAAACAATTTCATTGTTTTCATCATTCATGTTAGATGTCCTTAGTCCTAATATGTACATTATAGGTTTTATCTTAATCAATTTTATCAATGAAACAAATAATCGACATCTTTGACTATCATAATCCAAATTATGAAGGAAAGTATCCAACATTTGTTGAGTCAATCTTCTTCAATGGTGATCAGACATTTTGTTATGCATTGGTTCTAAATATTTCATTGACTTCAGATATGGACTTGTCTTTTCTGCACATAATTCTTGGAGGTGTTGTTCATGGTGTAATTTGTTGAGAGGGTTTTTAAAAATCATTAATACTTTCATTTTGTAGAGGTGGGATGACATTTTATTAATCATTTATTTCTTCATTATATGTTTCCATGAAATTTTCTTGATGGTTAATTTAGCCATTATTTTTTGCCATAAAATTTTATTCATTCATGGGGGGTGAAGCATCATACATAGACTCATCAACAACAAAATAAAAATCTTAAAACTTTCAATGTAAAATTCCAACATTATTTAATTCATTATTATTCCTTTCATTATGGTCAATAGCATCATTATTGAATTCATTATGACCATTTTCATCATTGTTTAATTAATTATTGTCAATTGGCTTATTATCTATGGCATTTGGTTCATTAGGATTAGGGTTTGCACCTTGTCTACCATGAACTTTTTGCATTCATATCTTGTTTTCCTCTCTCGAATACTATAATTCCTTTGGTGTTTTACTCTTCAATATCTCCCTCTTCCTTGAATGTGATCCATCAGCCATCAAGGATAATTGACAACTTTTCAAAGGTGGGGTCAATTACCCAAGTACCATAGATCCTATAGAAGTACATAGAAAATGTTTGTGGGGATAAAATTATTTATATGGATTAAACATAGACATTTGAAATTGAGCTTAATAATAATAATAATAATAATAATAATAATAATAATAATAATAATAATAATAATAATAATAATAATAATAATAATGTGATTACATTATTACATAACGTAATCATGTTATTACATGATGCGGTCAGATTATTTGTTATACTAGGTTATACTTCAACATACATATTGAGAAGCGTATACTAAAAATAATGTGATCCTATTATTTGTTATACTAGTTTTTGCTTCAACATATATATTAATAAAATTATGATAGGAATAATTTGATCACATTATCAAATAGTTTGATCATGTTATTCTTAATAGTTGATTGGGGTTAAAAATTGACATTGATAACTGAGTGTTAGTTATTTTAAGAATAATGTGATCACGTTAAAAATAACATGGTTTCATTATACTTAATATAGATTAGGGATTATGAATTAAGGATTAAGTCATTAGTGTATAGGGTTTAGGGATTACAATTTATGTTTTAAGGATTAAGGATTACAATTTATGTTTTAGGGTTTAAGGATTAGGGATTAGGGCATGTAGGGTTTAGGTTTAAGGGTATATATAAGGTCTAATCACTCTATTCCATGTGTGAACCTAATTTTTACTATGAATAATGTTAATTGGGACTAAATCAATTGGTAAATAAGGAAAGTTTTTGCTTTACAATTTACGGTATAGTGTTTAGGGCTTAGGTTTAGGGTATACAGGGTCTATCACAAAGATAATACTTAGTCTAAAAGATGTTAATTTGGGATAAATTATTAGTTTAGGGTTTAAAGAGTTTATATTTATGGTTTAAAGTTTAGGTATTAGGAAATTTAAGCATTAGGGATTTGGGTATATGTTTTAGGGTATATAAGGTACAATTGTGATGGTGATTAGGGCAAATTGGAGTTGATCAACCCAAAAACCATATTTTATAGTCATGTAATTAGGTTGAATGGGCTCAAAATAGCCCCAATTTACTTGAGATGTGTAGCTAGATTGGTACTCCAAAGGTTAAGTTTTAGCCATAGGTTTTAGAAATGCATTTTATGACATCTTGTGACAAAATTAGTTATATCATAAGGCATGTATGTTTGTGGCATGTAGTGGTAATTAGGGAAAAGGGTTTAGGTTTAAGGACCTATATATAATGTATAATTTATTTATGCCATGTGAACCTAAATATTACTATAAAAGATGTTAAATGAGACTAAATCAATTGGTAAATAGGGAAATCTTATGGTTTATAATTTATAGTATAGTGCTTGGGTTTTATGGTTTAGGGCTTAGTTTTTAATGTATATATGGTTTGGGGTACACAGGGTCAATCCTAAAGATAATTGAGAATAATTTGAATCACTTAGACCCATTTATGACTATAGAATGTGTTTTTGGGGTCATTATACCCTAGATGTCATCATACAGATTGAGTGAATTAGTCAAATGGGGTAATCAATCATGTGATTTAGGACAAATTGAGTCTTGTGAACTTAATTCTTAGTATAAATGATGTTAATTTGGGTTAAAATGATTGGTTCAAGGTTTTAAAAGTTTATATTTATGGTTTAGAGTTTAGGGATTAAGAACTTTAATGATTAGGGATTAGCGTATAGGTTTTAGGGTATATAAGGTACAACCATGAAGATAATTAGGGTAAATTTGAGCTCCTTGAACCTATACATGTGATTCTAAGATCAATAAGCCCCCACATCATCACAAATTGAGCTAATTAAATCAATTATGGTTTAATGAGTGATGCAATTTTGACTAAGTTCATCCCTATGAACCTAATTCTTACTATATATAAAGGTTGTTAATTGGGGATAAATTTATTAGTTTAGGGTTTAGGGTCTATAACTTAAAGGGTTTGGATTTAAGGACTTATGGATTAGTTTTTAATGTAAATGATATAGGGTTTAGGGTTAAAATTAAATGGTACAAGATTTAGGGTTTAAGATATCAGATATATGTTCCAATCACTAAGGTAATTGAAGAACATTTGAGATGATTATTCACCTATTTAAGATAATTAACTTCATGTTTGCATTTTTTTTTTAAAATTATGGTCAATTATGTCATGTACTTGTTGCATACATGTTTTACAATTGATTTATCCATAAATTTGGTTTAGGGGATCAATTTTGACTAGATCATGCTCGTAATTACATAAATTGACTAATTAGATCAATTCATGATATAATCAATCTTTTGATTTTACTTGAAATCATATCTTTCTCTTGAAGGGGTTTAAATTGGCCTCAAATTACCCCTCAATTAAAAAAATCATCTAACCTCCTCTTTGGTTAATAGGGTTGAAGGGGCTAGAAATAGCCCCAATTTACTTTAGATGCATAGCTACATTGGTACTCCAAAGGCTAAGTTTTGGCCATAGGTTTAAAAAGTACATTTTATGACATCTTGTGATAAAATAATTTATATCATAAGGCACGTATATTTTTGGCATGTAGTGGGCATTATGACATAGCGATTATAATTTATGTTTTAAAGATTAGGGATTAGGGCATAGGGTTTAGATTTAAGGACACTATATAATGTCTAATCTCTTTTTGCCATGTTCAAACCTAATTATTAATACAAATAATGTTAATTTGGACTAAAATAATTGGTAAATAGGGAAAATTTATGGTTTATAATTTATGGTATAGTGTTTATGGTTCATGGTTTAAGGCTTAGGATTTAATGTATATATGGTTTAGGGTATATAGGGTCAATCAAAAAAATAATAAAGGATAATTTGAATCACTTGGACCCATTTATGACTATATAATGTGTTTTAGGGTTGTCATTATACCCCATGTCATCATGTAGATTGAGTGAATTAGTCAAATGGGGCAATCAATCATGTGATTTAGGCCAAACTAAACCCTATGAACTTAATTATTAGTCTAAATTATGTTAATTTGGGATACAATGACTGGTTCAAGGTTTAAAGTGTTTATGTTTATGGTTTAGATTTTATAGATTAGGAAATTTAGAGATTATGGCTTAGGGTATAGGTTTTAGGGTATATAAAGTAAAATTATAATGGTGATTGGAGCAAATTTGAACTCCTTAAACCTATATCTATGAGTAAAGAATGTGTTTTTTGGATCAATTATCCCCCACATCATCATATATTTGAGCCTCCAAAGTCAATTATGGTAATGAGAGATATGATTTTGACCAAGTTCATCCCTTTGAACCTAATTCTTACTATATATAAAGGATGTTAATTGGGGCTAAATTTATTAGTTTAGGGTCTACAATTTAAAAGGTTTTCGGTTTAAGGCTTATGTATTAGGGTTTAAGCTAAATGGTATAGGGTTTAAGTTAAATGGTACAAGATTTAGGGTTTAAGATATCAGATATAGAGTCTAATCACTAAGGTAATTAAATAAAATGTGAGCTTCTTGTTCACCTATTTGTGATAATTACCTCAACATATTTTCATTTTTGATAAAAGTAGGATCAATTAAGCCATACATGTTATATACATGATATACAATTGATTGATCTTTGCTCAAAGCATGCCCCTAATTGCATAATTTGACTAATTAGATTAATTCATGATAGAATCAAACTTTTAAATTTTCCCCCAAATCATATATTTCTCTTTAAGGGGTTCAAATTGGCCTCAAATGTCTCCTAAATTAAATGAATCAACTCTTTGGTTAATTATATATAAAATGACATTAGTGTTAATTTCACTCCAAATAACATTGAATATATAATTTAAAATACATTCATGTGTCTCATCTTGATGCTAATTACCTCCATAATTAAACTAATCAACATTTGCATTCATTAGCTAATGACTTCAAGTTTATTAAGCTCAAAACCACATTTTATAGATGTATAACTTGCATATAAATAAATTATGTTCATTTGATTTAAATGAGCTAATGAAATTAGAGTTGATCAACCCCCAAATCACATTTTATAGTGATGTAATTAAGTTGAAGTGGCTCAAAATAGTCCTAATTTACTTCAAATGCATAACTACATTGGTACTCCAAAGGTTAAGTTCTGGCCATAGGTTTAAAAAATACATTTTATGACATCTCATGATAAAATCAGTTATATTCTAAAGCACGTATGTTTGTAGCTTGGATGTTTGCATCATGTATGTTTGTGACATTTCTGAACTTGACAAGAAATAACTTCTTATATGCAAAATAGGTACTAACACATTGATATACATTGAAAATAGATCCTTATACAACATAAATTCTTGACTCAAATAATCTTATGAAAGACTCAAATAATACTACAAAGTTTATAAAAGTTTTTACAAGTTCCAAACATCATCAATTATTGACAAAAAATAACATAGTCCTATTTAACCAAATTCAGTTGCTTTTAGGAATTTATACACTCTTGAAACAAAATATAATGACCCTTGATTTATTTGATTTTATTCTAAAACACCATTTAAATATTTTTAAAACTATAAATTCCTTTTTGAATACCAACTTTCAAATAACTAATCCTTAAACATTTATAATATCACCGAACTCTCTTTTGGACCTAATACTCTAGGTCCATTAGTACTTAGTTAAACGATCCTTGTATTCTAATTGATTTTTAGACTATATTATTTATGTAATCATGTAAAAATTTTAATATAAATCAAATATACCAAGTTATGAGTGATTTGGATAAGTGGATCACCAAAAACCAACTTTTGACTTCTTGACCCTATCTAGTATGAAATAGGACTATTTGTGTTTTAAGGAAGATTAGACACATGTTAAATGAACAATAAATTGATTCATAAATTAATACATCTCCAAATATCATTTAATTCTATCAAATCTTTATAGTAACATTGGTCTCAAACAACAATCTTAATCAACCAAACTTTGATCTTAAGACTACTAGGCCTAATGGTTCCTTTATCAGGTTAGAATGTAAATTTGTGGTGTAGGGTGTTGTGAATATATAATGTGATCATGTTATTAAGTAATATGATCATGTTACTAATGCATTTAATAATATGATCACATTAATACCATGATCACATTATTAATGTGATTATGCTATTTGAATTTGAATTCAATTCCTACACCTTTTGTGTTGGAAATAACTTGGATTCTTGATCCAAAGGCTTGGACTGTTAATGTACAAATGAGTTTTTAGAGTTATGATTAAAAAAAATTCAAAATTATACTTTGATTTCTAAATACACTAAGATTTTTAATGTAAAAATTTGAAAATTTAATACCATCATGACGAGCACGTTCTCCTCTTTCTAAAAATATGATTTTTATAATTTTGGGACTAATTTAAAGTTTCAAACTATGTTGATTTCTAGCTATAATTTTTTTAGGCCATTACATGCTGCAAACATACATGCCTATAGATGTTCATGTAATTTGTCTTTCATCGATCCAAGTGAAAAACAAGTTATATGGTCACAAAGTAGGCCTAATTCTACACACATTAAAAAAATGATTTTCATTTTTTTGATGTAGTTAGGTGTGTCACATAGATGGCTATCCATTTTTTGATAGTTTTTATGATCTACTTACTTGAAAAAATCATAAAAAAGAAGTATTCATTGAAAAAATATAAAAAGATATAGGTCAGAAACTTGAAGATTTTATCTAAATTTTTAACAAAGGATCTCAAAGAATATTAAATGCTACTTAAAAAATGATGCACCACACAATCATATATCTACTCTATTTTCTAAAAAATAGTAGTTCTTAGCCAAATTTCAGATGTTTGACCTAGTTATAGTTAACCATTTTTTAAAAAAATTAGTGTTTTAGAAACAGACTCAAAATTATATATTTCATGTTCTTACATTATCTTAAAATTTGGAGTGTAGATATTTCAAATTATTTACAAAAGTTAAGATTTATGAAATTTCAAGAAAATCATATCCATAGGTAGGCCACTTTTTGTCCCCCAACTTTGTGCACTTACCTAGGTTTAAGTCCAAATTATTAGAAATAGTCTTTACAAATTCATGTAGATGTACTCATCTCAACCATAGTTTGACTCATTCACATTTTTCATCAAGAATCAATGTTTAAAAATCTATATTTTATACATTATTTTCAACATGAAGATCCATTTCACCTTGATGTGCATTCTTTGGAGTTTCAAGCATACTATCTATGGATATTTAGTTTATTTATATTAAATTAACATCAACATGAGCATTTGATATACGATAGTACCTTTGAATTTCATCATAATTAAATTCTTGTCTTTATTATATTTCAAACTCATCGAGTTGATTTGATTGAATTTAGATTTATGTTTTATTTATTAATACATATTGATCATCTTTATATGTTTGTTAACTTATTCTCATTATATCTACATGTTCTCATTTTTGTAAATAAAATTATTCAACTATCAATTTGGCCATGCATATCATAGATCTTTCTATAACTAAGAGTATTTGAAATGTAAGAAAATTTTTATACAATTCTACCTTTAGTTTTATTTTGAGATCTAAACCTATGTTGATATGAAATGATGAATCTAAAAACACATCAATTTCAAAGTACATTATAGAATCTTAGAGAAAATTACTGAATATCAAAAAGAGAATATTAGTTCCTATTTTTACATTCTAAAAAATAAATAATTATTTAAGTAAATTATAGATCAAAAATATATTTGACATACTAAAAAAATCCATTTAAAGAAAAGCTAGTCCTAGACTTAAATGGATTTATTAATATTTAGCAGTTTTCAAATACTACTATTTTATTAATGTTTCCATGTAAGTTTGAATATGCAAACTAACCTAATTTATTATTTAAATGTATAAAAAAATCCTAAAAATGAAGTGAAATTGGAATTTCAAACTCAAAATTTAATAAATCTAAATCTATAAGACTTTTAAAATAGCAAAACTAAAATTAAAATGCAATTTCCCCCCTTTAAATAGCCAATTTTGAGTCCATTTTTTTTGAAAAAATTATCTATGGCTAGTAAAGCTTAAGAGTTATGTGGAGCTCTTCAATATATTTTTTAAAGAAAGATTGGCTCAAAAGTTTTATAGGATCAAGCATTATGGCCTCTGTAAAACATTTTCCCACATCGTATATGTCTAATAATTTGTTTTCATTAGGAAAAAGTGGTGTATATATTCCTTTTGAATCATTTATCTATTGATTTAACCATTATTATTCATAATATTGTAAGAATATATATAATATGAAAGGTTTGTGGTACATTTCTCTTTGAATATTGGATCTATATATCACTCACACTAAAGATCATGGCTCAATGTAGTTCTAATACTTGTGAGTGTTTCTAACTTAAATGAGAAAAATGACTTAATCTTCTTTCTTTAAATATTCAAATGAAAATATATGTTTTATAATGCCATCTTATTTTATTATAAATGTCTAGGCATAAGACTTCAGTAGATGATGAGGTTAAAAAAGGGTCAAAGCAAAATTTTCTTGATAAATTTGTCATGGATATACTCAATCAAAATTTTCATTTGCATGTGCAATTTCATGAAATGACTTACATTACATGTGTATATGTGATCTCATTTGAAATCAAAATTTAACATATTCATAAGTAGATTGATCATTGAAAATAGTGAGTTTCAATAATTAAAGCATGATAAATCAATAAATGGTGAAAATGACTTGAAAAAATAATTGACAAAAAATAATCACCATCCATTATGATCAAACTAGAACCAATGCTTATCGATTATTGGGACCAAAGTTGAAGACTACTAATTATGGTCATTACAATAAAAAAAATATGAACCTAGAGCGAGGATGAATAAAAATGTTCTAGTCTATAAAATTAATGGATATAAAATGTTTATGAGAAAATGCAGAAAACAAAAATTATGAGGAATCCAATATAAAAATAAAATGTTTAAGAGAAGAATATTTACATAAATAAAATACGTACTATAAATAAGTATCTAAAATACCATTTATCACAGTTTTAAAATAAGTTTAAGTAGCATACAGTTCAATAAACAAAGCTTTATATCACATATGAGGAAGGTAAGCTGTGAGATCTTGTTTTAAATTAAGTTTATGTAGCATACAATTCAATAAACAAAGCTTTATATCACATATGAGGCAGGTAAGCTTTGAGATCTTGAAAGCATTATTTAGAAGGAAATAAGAGAGATGTATAATAAATTTATATGATTACTGAAAATAACATGAAACAAATTTCTTGTAAAACAATTAATAATATATAATGAGGAGTTTTAATAAAATATCTCCACTCTTCTACATTACTTTAAAAAAATAAAATAAAGGAAATGAGAAGAAAAGAATTCCCATCATATATTTTTTTTGTATTTTTTCTTAACAAATAGCATTTTCTAAAATGTATGTGTATGAAATATATTGTATAATCACATGCTCAATAGTTAATCCCAAATATCAAGTTTGTAAAACGAGAGTTATTCTTGTGATGGTCACTAATCCTTGGTCACTTCAGAGTGAGTACAATGCTGCTGATTTTTTCAAAGGTTAGAGAAAAAATATTCTAAAGAGGGAGAGTATGTTGTTTGTTTAAGTACATATTAATCTTAATACTTAATATTTATTTAATATTTTGAATATTAAAATTATTTAAGGATTAAATTATTAGTAACAGTATGTTGTTTGTTTAAGTACATATTATTCTTAATACTTAATATTTATTTAATATTTTGAATATTAAAATTATTTAAGGATTAAATTATTAATAACGTAAAATTTATTTTCAATTTATTAAAAAATATATAAACATTATTAAAATATGTATCTTTTTTAACTTTTATATGTGAAAAGGTATAATTATTTTTAATTTTTTATTATTTATTTAATTTTTAATTTTTTGAATATTAAAATATTGTTTCCAAAAGTATATGTACATATTATCATTGAAACACATCAATAAAATTATTGTTATAAATAAATTAATTATTTACATAAAATTATATAATAAAATATATGACTGGAATTCATATTTCACATTTTTTATTAGAAAACTAATCCTACTTAAAATAAAAAAATGTCAACCAAGCTACTATCCAAAAAAAACCCTTAATCTAAACTTATCCAACCTCTGGCACATGCATACTTTAATTAGAATTCTATTCTACAATATTATTTTTCATAATATGTATTGGATGGTTTCATCCCTGATGAGGCGAATGTTAGCCAGCTCATCGTCAGTGTTAGCCAGCTGCGATTGCAACTCTGCCACTTTTTGCTGATGATGATTGATGGGTGAGGAAGAGCCATAGACTGCATCTCGAAGTCTTTCTCTTGCTTCGAACACCATACTATTTACAGCCTCGTCTCTCTGATCCATTGCAAACATTTATGTGAATTGCTTTGGGAAAATAGGGTGCCAGTATGCAATTGTCGTCAAAAAATTTTCTCTGCATTTTGTAAGTTGTAAATGGGCTGCTGCACGATGTACTCTCTTCCATTTACATATACACACAAATTCTATGAATAATGATGATTTTGTAAATTGTAAACTATAAATTATAGATTATATAACCTTTTGCTTTTGTAGTGCAGGGCAACGTTAGAAATTTGCAATTACAATTAAAGGGAGCAGCACACATGCAAATGGAAAAGATGGTTGCAACAAACCCATAAAATATCTTTCTAGAACATCCATCAAGTGTTAATATAGAAATCATGCAATTTTCGCGAAGGCCACAACAACGATCATCAACAGACCAAAGATTTTAGCCTGTGCATTAATACAAATACATATTATATTAAAGCTACGTAAAGCAAATTATGTGGCAGATGAAGCAAAAAAAAAAAAATGTAATTACCTGGTCTTCCTTGGAACATAAACAAAAAACAATAAGACCTACACTGTGTGGATGAGTACACCAATGTCATTGGTGGTGCTCACCAGAAGATTAATTGTCTAACAATATAAAATTTTGTATAATAAAATCAGTCGTGTCCCAATCTGCAGGTTTCTTGGCCTACCGAGTTA
>JARHVA010008080.1:537500-540000 GCA_037957365.1 Torreya grandis
GAAACATTATTTTTAGTTAATAATAGATGTCAAACAAATCTTTACATCCTTACATACACATTAACACCAAACAAAAAAACGACTAATGGGAGTTAAAAAAACAAATAGATATCCAAAAAACATGCTTCTTAACATGGAAAAAGATACTCATGCCATTCCTTTGATTTATTGACCACTCACCATTCCATATCTACCACCTAGTGGCTAGAAAATGGATGCACCTATTTGACTTGAAATAACCCCATAAAATTTTTGGAATCATATATCAAATTACATTTTTGGGTGCATGTCGGACATAATATCTCACTTGCTGATGCAAGTGATAATAATTCAACATACTTACATACATGTAACTAGAATGAAAGGAGATGAAATAAGCTAATTAGCTAGAGCTAACTACATATAAAAGGTGCTATGGGGAAGCATGTTACCTTCATTTATGTTTATGGGGTTTGGGGTGTATCGATGTAAGGATGCATGGATATGACATAAGCATCATATGTGGCACTCGTTCTTCCACATAGGGTCATTTATAGGTCTTTAACCCTAGGCAAACACCTTACTCTCCTCAATGGGTTTTAGTTATGTTTGAGGATGGTTAAGATTTTAAGTTTAATTTAATTGAGAAGGATAACTCTAACAATCTAATTTATCATTTAAGTTAATCATATCTTTATTAAAATACAAGTTACTTTATTAAACTAATCTCATAATAAAGTACGATAAATAATAACAACCAAAAATTCAACACATGTAGATTTATGATAAATTCTCAAAAATATATAGCAAAAATATCATAGCATAAAAGAGAGTAAATACAAGAGCAAATTGAAACTCAAGGTTTCACAGTGATACCAATCAAGGTTGTTAATTATCTTACATCCTAAAGGTCACCACACCGTTGTCTTATTAGTTCACACAACACTTAATTAACAAGTATGAATGATATTATTAGAATAATGATCAGTGATATAGGTTTGATCAATATCATTATTCATCAAATAACCTTCATGGATAGCCTATGATTAAATATATGTTATGACATTATATTGACATAGCCAATGCAATATAGTAAAATAAATAAGAAATTCAATGAAATTGAAACATAATACAAATAAAAATATTCATTCAATTAATCATTGATCACACAATCATATATTAGTTTAAAGAGAAAGGACATATTCAACTCATACTTCATATATATTCCAATCTTTTCAGCCATACTTTATGTTATAATTTATTTAAAACAATATATAACTATCACCATAACCATTCATATAGAAAGGAATTCAGTACATCAAAAATCCCTTTTAAAGATGATATTTTCCATTATCATCTAAGGTAATACATTTCATCATGAATAAGTATAATAAGATATCATATTTTAGATTTAAATAAGCATAATCTAAGTTTGTGTTCAATATATTTTAAATGAACTAAATGATTTAAAAGTATATGAATAGCCAAAGATTTATCCATAATTGAATGCATATAATTTGTATAAATAAGAATTCAACCATGTTTCATGCTGAGTGGAACTCAAAAAAACTTTCCACTTAAATAACTCTTACAAATTAATATTGGGCATGCCATGGTACAATAGTGAAAACAAGTTCAATTATCAAAAGGAGATGAAAGCACATGAAGTCTATAGGAATAAAAATTAGCAAGTATGCGTAATGTTATCATTTATTTATACAACATCAAATGAAGTAGAATACATTATTCAACTAATTAATTATGTGTATTAGAAAAATATAATATAGTTTCAAAAATCAAATCTATATTAGTTCATTTAAGACTTGTAATTTAACTTAATTTATAGGCAGCCTCTTAACAAGTAATCAACTCAGAAATATTACTCATTTCCATTAAATGTTTAATATTAAATGAGAGAATGAAAGCAACACTTTAAAATTTAATATATGCAAAATAAATACCTTTATTCATGACTAGGTATGTCTAAAATGTGTATTAGAAAAAAGGATTTCATTTATGTTTCCATATACACCAACAAGTGTAATTGGATTAATTAAATAATCTATACATATCTGAAACATATAATAAACGTCCATGTTATATACAATCTCTAATGGTTACATCATCATATATAAACCAACTCAAAAGCATCTATTTAAATGAAATAATTATAACCATTATTAAATTGAAATTCTAAGTTACCAAATATAATCTATATTATTCTACGTAATAGTATGTATAAGACTGAGTAAATATGAACTCATAATAACCATCAAGTAATCTTATGAAACTAATACTTCATTGATAAAGTCCAAAGATTATTTTAAGTTAGCAATATACATGAAGTCTATAATAACTTAACATGATCATATAACAAAATCAAAAGAGTAATTCTTGTTAATAATATAAACATAATACTTTATAAATATCAAGGAGAACCATCTAAACATTAAATAAATTAGTATATACAATGCGTTACCTTCATCAACATAAACCACTTCAGCATCTTACCATAAGAAAC
>JARHVA010008080.1:545000-552500 GCA_037957365.1 Torreya grandis
TAAATAATAAACAACCAATAAAATAATCAACCTTTAACATAGTAAAATGAATCAATTTTAATAAAATTAATAAAAAAATTAAACCCAATTAAATTATTTATGCCATCAAACCATGCTAACATAATAAACTATGGCACCACTATTTAACAGAAAGTCTAGGTAATAGTCCAAGGGGGTGGGGTGTGTCATGTGTAGGTCTAGGTAGATCTTAGAGATTCCAAGATCAAGAAAGCACACAGGGTCCAAAAAATTGGAGTTCTAATGGAAGGAGTGGAGAGTTATTCACAGAGGCAATGTAAGTTTGCTATGGACCAAAAAATAATAATAATAATTTATTGAATGTCAAACATGCAACAATAAATAGAATAATATAAAATAGTAAATAAAATAAGATGTGATAAAGTACAAATGTTGAGATAGTAATGTAATAATAAATTAGATGATATTTATAATGATGGAGATTATAACTAAAAATCATGAATACCTATCAGACTTGTCTGACTACTCAGAATTCACTCCAATACCCTAATATACCATTTTTAGTATTAGCCTAGCTCCTAAGATGGTACCCAAAACCATAAAAGTATATCAGCCATACCTGATTAAATAATTGATAAACAATTATAAAACTGTAATAAAATATTAACTAAAATAATTTTATATAAAACCTTAAAGTGTTAAAACAAAACATGCTAAGTCATCAATCATGTAGTCTAAATACCACTGCATCATGTCCAACCACATAGTCCACTTAAGCAAAGAAAAATACGAGTCAATCATACACCAAAAACTATAATTTTTTAAACAATATATTATATTATAAAAAGGTGGGGTCATAACATCCCCCCCCTTGAAATGGAGCCATTCTGATGACTAGTGAAACAACTATGCATAATGTTGCCTAAAAAATATGTATCTTCTCAAGTGGTGCTTCTTTTAATTAATAGGTCCCATTTTACCAAAAAAATTATATATCTTTATTTCAGAGATTAATGCTACAATGGTCTAAGATTCTCACTAGTTCTACCTATATTTTTTCATTTTCTATGACCTTTAAATGAGCCCAATCTAAAACATGAAATGGATAAAGTATGTATTTTCTTAGGAAAGCAACATGAAATACATTGTGAATCCTTGATAGTGAAGGAGGAAGAGCCAGCCAATAAGCAATAATACTAATATTCTTCACAATGTCAAAGGGCCCAATAAAATGTGGAGCTAGCTTAGAAGCTTTACCAAATTTTATTGAACTTTTCTACAGTTTAACATGCATAAAAACTTTGTCACCCATGTTGAATTCCTATAGAGTTATCTTTTGATCAACATAACTCTTCTATCAATGTAATGCCACTTTTAGATTATACCATATTAATTCTATCTATTTGTCACATTCTAACAACAAATTGGGTCCAACACTAAATCTATTTTCTAAGCTATCCTAACTAAGAGAAGTTTTGCACTTATAGTCATATAGAGCTTCAAAGGTCGTCATATTTATTACAGAATGGTAAGAATTATTATATGCATATTTAACCAAATAGAGGTAATATTTCTATTTAATTTATTGATCTATGACGTACATGTGTAACATGTCTTAAACCACCTAGTTGAGCCTTTCAATTTGACTATCCATTTCTATATGATATGAATAACTAAAATTCAAACGTGTTCCAATGGCTATAGTCAAAGTATGCCAAAATCTTGAGGTAAATAGTTTGTTATGATATTAAATAATCGCATCAAAGTTTCAATGAAGTCTAACCACTTATTTCTTAAAACCTTCTTTAAACATGGAAGAATCATTTATTAAATTTAAAGAAGGAAAGTGGCCACATCAATTACCAAAATTATTTTATCATGATTGCTACATGAGTTAGGAATCCCTATAACAAATCCAAGTGAGATTGCAAACCACTTTTCCTTTACAATATCATGAGGGTACAATAACCCTCTTAGATGGTAATGCTTAACTTTAACCCACTAGCATTCTCAGCATTTTGCCATATAATTAGTGACATTAAGCTTCATTCTAGGTTAAAATTAGAGCCTTCTCATCTCATGTATCATCTTTGTGACACCTAGATGAACATAATAAGGTGTTATATGCACTTTTTTTAACACATAATTTTATTTTTATACCTCATAAAGACATATTTTTCAATAAAAAATAAAAAAATCTCTTTGCTATAGGACCTTTATATAAACTTACTCTTACATCATAGAAAAACTCATCATCAAGTTGCTCTTCAAAAATAACACTTCTAAAATTTCCTTGTAAAATAATGAAGGCAGAAGGATACGTGCATATTTTGAGTGCATCATCCACACAAATTTCCTTGTCTTTGACATATGATATGCACATGTCAAAATTTATTAAATATTCTATCCATCTACGTTGGTACACATTTAAATAATATTCAGAGAATAAGTACTCAAATCTTTGGCGATCAGACTTCACCTTAAAAAGATTTCCTAGTAAAAAATGTTTCTATTGTTTAAGTGCATGAACAATGGAAGCAAGATCTATGTCATGCATGGTATAACTCTTTTCATGTAATTTTAGTATTTATGACTCATAAACCACAACCTTACCATCTTGAGTCAAGATGCCTCCATATCCCTCCTTAGAAGCATCATCCCATACTTCATTATTACCATTTGGGTCTGGAATGATAAGAATAGATGATGTTGCTAGAAACACTTTTAGATTTGTAAAAGTCTCCTCACATTGAGGCATCCATACAAATTTATTACCTTTGAATTATCAAGAAGTAATAAGATGGGCTATGCTGGAAAAAATTTCAACAAATCCCTGGTAATAACTAGTAAAGGTAATAAAGTTGTACACTTTATGCACATGTAGGAGTAGGCCAATATTGTATGGCTTTTATTTTTACCAGACCTATAACAATTCCAACCTTAAAAATAATGTGGCTCAAATAATGAATTTCAAATTCATAAAATACACATTTAGAGAGTTTCCCATAGAGCTTATGCTATATTAGTCTTTCCATGACTAAAGTAAGGTGATGATCATGTTCAACCTCATTCTTGGTGTAAATGAGAATATCATCAATAGAAATTCATGTAAACGTATCTAAAAAGTATCTAAGCACATTATTCATAAGATTCATGAAGGTTGAAGGAGAATTAGTCAGGCAAAATGATAGAACCATGAACTCATAATATCCATATCAATTTTTAAAATTTGTTTTATGAATGCCCGTTTCTTTGATTCTCAGTTGATGATAGCTTAATTTTAAATCAACCTTTAATAAACCTACAACACCTTTCATTTGGTCAAAAAAATCATCTACCCTTGGCAAAGTATATCAATTATTAATTGTTACCTTATTAAGAAAGTGATAATCAATGCAAAACCTTAACACACCATCTTTCTTTTTAACAAAAACCACCAGAGCACTCTAATGAGACACACTTGGCTAGATACTTCCATTATCTAAAGGTTCTTATATTTTTACCTTTAATTCTTGTAGGTAAACTACATTCATATGGTAGGGAGCTTTTGATGCAGGGGCAAATCTTGGAATTATATCAATGGAAAAAATAAATTCATGCTTAGGTGGTAAAACAGGTAGCTTCTCAAGAAAGATATCCATAAATTCATTCAAAATAGAAAAATCTATAATAGCTAGTTCCTTTTCCTTAATTAATTCATGTAGTTTGATTATACAAATCTTGTATCCCTTGTTAAAAACCCTTTTCAACTATAAGACTAAAAGTTTTTTACATCTTTCAATCTATTGAATGCCTTACAATTCTATAAGCTACCTAAGGTGATTAATGCACTTTAATTTTTTGCCCACATAATCAAGTGTGGCTTGATGTTCATGCAACCATTCCATCCCAATAATGAGATCATAAGATCCCAAAGGTGTGAGGAACATATTCACCTTGGTCTTGAAGACACCAATATCAAGCTTAACTTGTTTCAAGCATTCAAAAATAGGTACCTTTTTATAGGTATTGAACTCAACCTCTTAACCTTCTCTTATCAAAATAAGTTTAATTTTGTATTGCATAGTAGTAAAAAGAGAGATAGAACAATCATTTGTATTTAAAAAAATTAAAATAGTTAAGGGAAACCCATTTATTGCACCTCTAGTTTCAATTGGAATGGCCTCCAAATCAATATTTCAATTATCAATAGTATCACATACCCTATGATTGGAAGATTGGATTGATTTCAGTTTGGGACAATCCTTTTTATAGTGGTTGTCACCACATTCCGAAAAAAAAATATGTCTAAATGATCCAACCAAAATAGCATTAACCCCTATGGTAGGTCCATGTTGGTTATTTTGATGTTATTCCTTATTAAAAGAACCAGATTTAGATTATCCTTAGGACATGAAATTTCTATTATGATTAGAATTTTTTTTAAATTATTATTTCCACTAAAAAATATGTGGTTTTAATCTAATTTCTTGAAGTTATTGTTTATGGGAGAAAGAATTTTATGTTTAGAATGCTTCATGTTTGATTGAAATTCTTATCTTGTCTTTTGGCGAGACTTTTCTTTTTCGTCAACCGTAGAGGCTAATTCAATCAATGTTGGAAAAGTCCTTGGATTTGTCATATTGATGTCATGCATCAATATTTCCTTGAACCCAAGCTTAAACACAGGTAATTTTAGTTTCCTTTTCATGCATATAATTTACATGACACAAAATATTTATAAACTTGTTCTCATACTCATCAACATACATGCTTTCCTACTTTAGAAGCTAAAAGTTAGTGATTTTCTACTCCTTATAATTGGTGTTCAGGTATCTTTTACAAAATTGACTCTCAAAAATTAACCAAGATCAGTTTGAGGTATGAGAATCCCTCAATGGCATAAAGGTGATTCCACCACAATATTGTAGGTCCAACCAGTTGATAGGCTACCACCGTTGCTTTCACGTTTGACAGGTGCACCAATCATGCATTAGTTTCATCACCTAATTCCTCACTTGTAAATGTAGGTAGTGGAAACTTCTTCAGCTCTTTGATGATTGGGTCAACTATTGTCAAAGTCAATTCTTACATTATAAGTCATTTTAATTTTCTCATTCTCAATCTAGGTACTTCCTCTTAGGATACCCATTCAAGGTAATTTACCCTTTACTTTTGATTATCAATCTTTCCTTGTAAAGTGTTTAAGGTTGCTATAATTCCACTAAGGATCTCGTCGTACTTGTCAGTTGGATTCCCACCAATTGCATCAAAATTTTAGACCTTGGTATTGATATTAGCATTATTTATGAGAACCTCTTCTTGGTTATGAATGGGGATGTAGCCATGATGATCCCTTTCTTTTCCTCTACCTATTCCCCTAGTTGGGCTAACATTGTATGGGTTATTAAAGATGTTTTCACTACTCATTCTAACCATCCTGAGAATTACTATGTGATAACTCATTAAATTATAGATTTAAAAAGAAAATATTCATTTCCAAAGTTCTATAGAGTATAAAATTTCTCTAATACCAAATAAAGCAACCCCCCAAAAAATTTGGAATTATATATTAGATTACATTTTTGGATGCATGTCGAACCTAACACCTCACTTGATAATACAAACAATAATCATTTAGCATATTTGTAGACACACAACCAAAATTGAAAGAGGTAAATTAAGGTAATTATCTAGAGATAATTAAAAAAAAAGGGTGTTATGGGGAAGCATGTTAACTTCATTTATATTTATGGTGTTTGGGGTATATCGATGTATGCATACAAAAATAGGAATCGAGTGCTATATGTAGCACTTGTTCTTCAACATAAGACTCTTTATAGGTCCTTCATCCTAGATAAATACCTCACTCTCTTTAGTGGGTTTCAGTTCTATTCAAAGATGGTTAAGATTTTAAACTCAATCTAACCAAGAAGGATAACTCTAACAACCTATGTTATCATTTAGTTTAAATAAGTATTTATTAAAATAAAATTTACTTTATTGAACTAATCTCATAATCAAGTACTATAAATCATAACAACAATAAAAAATCAATTCAATACATGCAGATTTATGTTAAATTCTCATAAATATATAGAAATAATATCACAACATAAAAGAGAGTACAAACAAGAGTAGATTGAAACTCAAGACTTCATACTGCTATTGTCTAAAATTGTTAATTACCTCATGGCCTAATGTTCACTACACTATTTCTTTATTAATTCACATAATGATCAAATAATAAGCATGAATGTCATTATTATAATAAATGATTATTGTTATAGTTATGATCGATATCATTATTTGTCAAATAACCTTCATGGGCAGCCTATAATTGAATCAATGTTACGATATTATATTGTCATAGCCAATGTAATATAATAATATAAATAAGGTATTGAATGAAATGAAAGCATATTATAGATAATTCAGTTAATCATTAATCACGCAATCATTTATAAGTTTAAAGAGAAAGGACATATTTAACTCATACTTCACATCCATTCTAGTCTTTTTAGCCTTACTCTATATTAGAATTTATTTAAACCAATATACAACTATCACCTTAACCATTAATATAGAAACTAATTCATTAAATAAATAATCCCTTTTCAAGATAATATTTTCCATTATCATCTAGGGTAATACATTTCATCATGAACAAGTATAATAAGATATCATATTCCAAATTTGAACAAGTATAATCTAAGTTTATATTCAACATATTTTAAATGAATGAGATGATTTAAAAGTACTTGAATAACATAATATTTTTATACAATTGAATGCATACAACTTGTAAAAATAAGAATTTAGCTGAGTTTCAAGTTGAGTGGAACCCAAATAAAATGTTTCACTTAAGGAATTCTTAATAACTAATGTTGGGCATGTCATTGTACAACAATGCAAATAAGTTCAATTATCATAAGGAGATGAAAGGATATGCAGTCCATAGGAATAAAAATCAATAAGTATGCATACTGATATCATTTATTTTTACAACATCAAATGAAGTATAATACAATATTCAACTAATTCATTTTATGCATTAGAAGGATCAAATATATTTTTAAAAATCAATTATATATTAATTCATTTAAGACATAGCATTTGATTTAATTTCCAAGTAGCCTCTTAATAAGTAATTAACTTAGAAATATTTCTCATTTCCATAAAACATTTAATATTAAATGAGAGAATGAAATAAACACTTTCATATTTAATATATGCAATATACATGCCTTTATATGCAACTAGGTATGTCTGAATAGTGTACTAGAGGAAATGATTTCATTTATGTTTCCACATACACCGGAAGCAAATGTAATTGGATTAATCAAATAATCCATGCATAGCTAAAATGTCTAAGAAACCTCCATGTTATATATTATCTATAATGGTTATATCATCTAATATAGACCAATACAAAAGTATCTATTTAAATTAATTAATGATAACTATTATTTAATTGAAATTTTAAGTTACTTATCAAATATAATATGTATTATTCTAAGTAACACTATGTATATGACTAAG
>JARHVA010008080.1:557500-558987 GCA_037957365.1 Torreya grandis
ACCTCATTAAATAATCAATAAACATTTATAGAATTGTAATAAAATATTAATTTCAGTAATAATCTATAAAACCATCAAGTGCTAAAACAAAGAATGCCAAGTCATCAATCATGTAGTCCAAATATCACTGCATCTAATCCAACCACATAATCCATTTGAGAAAAAGAAAATAGGAGTCAATTATACACCAATAACCATAATGTTTTAAATAGTATATCAAATTATAAAAAGATGTGGCTGTAACATGACCTGACATGTGGGATAGAAACTATGTGAACATGGTAAGAACATTATTTTTGTCTTAATTTTATTTTTCACACTTATACATTTGGTAAAAAATAATTTTTATGGTGAAAAATATATGTTGATAGTTGTCTCTATCTCCATGATAGAAATCATTAGTTCATAATAGTAAAATACATAAATGTAAAAATGGTTTCTAATTATGATATAGTTTATTGGCCAATAACAATGCAATATTTCTAATTCTATAACATGATAGTGGATATCAACATTGAATGAGATCATATTCATCCTCCCAGTTCAAATGTGGATTTCTAATTATGTATGAAATAGGAGGTTCATACTGTTAGGTGTAAATACAAAACTTATTTGTCCTTTAAGTCAATAACAAAAATTGATAATGGGATTTAGTTTTTTTTATGTCATTTTAGGTTTGAAACATTATTTAGATTTTAAAGATCAACATGCATAGATTTGTTTGTAAGCATATGCACATTGTCAATTTAATTTTTTTTTAATATATTTGGAAAAAATATATATTCATGTAATTTTTTTCTTTAATTATAGAAAATACTTGGTTTTTTATTCTTTCATATAATAGTGGATATTGAAAATGGGGTTTAAATATATATTTTTTGGTTTGTCAGTAGCTAGGTGGTAAATAAAAAAGGTTTATAGTTCAATAAATTTACTTAATGAAATTTCCCCATTGATGTTAAGGTTAATGTGAAAATATACATTATTTTTTAATTATTTTAAACATCCAAAATTCATTCTACTTATTTAGTAGGATATCAAAGGCCAAGTTTTTCTTTTAATAGTTTTTATGCATAGACTAATTATTAGGCATGAAACCATTAAAAATTATGTTAAAAGTTTTTTTGTTTGAATAAAATTTATCTGACAGTTAATAGACATCTTATTGGCCAAATGGACTGATATTAGTTATGTTGAAGTGAATTTGACTAGTAATTTCAGCTGATATGTTTTCCATGCCCATTTTTGCTCTTCCCTAAGATTCAAAGAATGTAGACTAGTTTTGTTTTGAAATATTATTATAATTATTTTTATATGGATGAATGGAAAAATCAACATATTAAAATATTTTGGCAACCATCATTAGTTAAGTTAACCTCAATTCAACATCTTTATGTAAACATAGTGAAAATAATCTCATTTTTATTGTATTAACATAGATATAATTATATTTTAAGTAAAGTTTGTAGTGGAAAATATTTATGAAT
>JARHVA010008081.1:0-325000 GCA_037957365.1 Torreya grandis
TAACATGAAATCACACTAAATGAAATATAATACACCTTAATACATATATATTTGACCCATAAAACACCTAAAAATCAAGTTTTTACCTATAGTGGTCCTAATTTGACCTACAGGGTCAAATTTCATCAACAAATTGGTGACTTATAGGGGTAGTATGCCTATTATACTAACTATACTAGTAGCCTTATTTTTCCATTAGGCTTAAGGAGTTATATGAAGTTTTAAACAAAACAAGGAGACCTTTTGACCAGTTGACAACCATGATTTGATCAACATAAGACCACTTGACTACCTCAACCACACAAAACAAAGGAAACATATAAATAAAAGTAAACACACTAACAAGACACACATGTGTTCAAATCACTTAGGATAAATAGGAAGCAAACAAATATATAAAACTAAAAATTAAGCATACCTCCATTTCTAGGATCAAAAGGAAAGTTTATTACATCTCCTTCTTGGTGACATGAATCATGGTGCCAAGCATGTTTATTTATGGATTGAACATTTGGTAGATCAGACCTACCTCTTGGCACTTCACTTGCTATGCTCTCAAGTAGACATCTTCAAATAGGTTTCCAATTTAAATTTATTTCTCTTGGCCTTGCACACATACCTCATATTACTTCCCACTCTTCATCTCATGATAAACTTTCATATTTTTTATAGGCATTGTTTCAAGATGAATGGCTTCTTTTTTTTTGGGAGATTGAGGCCAATATAATATTTTTTTGATCTCCAAAGGCTGATTTAAAATTTTATCTTGCTCATCTATGACATTTTGAACAATTTCATCTTGCTTACCATCACTTGTAATCAACTTCAAATAATTTGTAGACACCTTGAGAGACTCAAACTCAATGCAAATGTTTTCAAACTATAGCCACAAGTCCTTATCTTCTCTTTGATCAAAATCATGAAGGGTAATAATAATGGAAACTCCTTCATATTATTATTTATAATCCAAAAGGACTTCTTCCAAGATTTCTTCTTCAACATAAGGAAGCCATTCTTCATCATCAACTAAACAAGAAGACTCAACACAAGGACTCACCTATTATTAAACACTTAGGACCTATTGAGGGATATCAAATTGCATCTCAGCTATCATAATATTATCTCTCTTATTAAGGGCTTCAAGATCTTCAACATCCTTCTCCTTCTTGGTGATGTCAAGACTAGGCATCTTGAAATCTAATGACCTTGCCCAATGAGGTTGTCAAGGAGTTTCATTTTCTTCATCAAGAGTTCTAAATTTTCCTCAACCATGTGATCTCGTTTAGGTTTCTATACCATAGGTCCATCAAGGTAAAGGGTGATGGGTGAGGACAAGATGAACATGTTGGTGGAGGTGGAATATAGACTCGAAATCAGATTGAGAATGCATTGGAGGGGATCTTAATGGAAGATTTTGAGGAAGGGGAGGCATACCTTGGACTAATATAGCTTGGTTATCTTCCTTCCACTTAAAAATCACTTCATTAACATCTGATTATCGTTAACACTTTCTTTAGGGGGTTAGATGGGATGTTATTAGTCATGGATTTTATTTTGGGTCTAAACCTTCCATCATACCTTGACTTAGCAATTTCATCCTTAACTCTAGCTCTTCAACTTTCTTGGCTAAATTATCTTAGAAGCATCTCTCTTTAATTTCATAGGAATATTCATGAGGATGAAGAGTACAATAGGGATAACATGGAACAAAAGAGGTATCTTGAGGAAGGGTGGGAGGGGCTTGTAAATGATAAACTTCATTCTCAACTTCACACTCATTATCAGTGATTTTATCCTATTTCTTTCCCCATAATTCCACTATTTTACTCTACCTTAAGATTTTATGATTATAATTATTCTATTGAGGTGGTGATTAAATTTAAGGAGTGGGTGAACTTTTCAAGAAACTTGGAATCTCTTTAGGCTTAGATTCTCCACCTTATCTCCAACTTGGAATCTCATATCTAGAGGTCACTTATTGAGGTGGGGATGAAATTAGAGATGGAAATGAGGGATTATATTTTGATAATTTTACTAATGAAATAGAATTTTTCATATGAATATTATCCAATTAAATCTACCTATCAATATTATCTTCAAAAATAAGGTTTCTCTTTTCAACTTTCTCTTCTATTGATGTGGGAAAGGGTGACTTTGACAAGCTTGATTGGGCTCATGAATAGGGGTAAAAAGGAATGATATAAATCTTGGGGAAGTAGATATAAAGTTTGATAGGTTGGTGAGGCTACCTTTCATTAATTCTTAGCATATCCTCTAAGTAATAAACTAAGACACTCACATCTAACATCTCACTAGTGAGGCTTTACCAATTAGCTCTCTCAATAGGTGCCCACTCAATTTTTACCAATCTAATGCATATATCACCTTATGAATACTATGAATAGGAACCTCCTGATCACATCCCCTTAGAGTATAAATATCTACCCTATACTTCTCATAGCCTAAAATATTTTACAAGTGGAATTGGACTAATTAGAGAAGTGACTAATTTTTTTAGGAGCAAGATATGGAGAAGGCTGATTTTAGGGATAATACACTTCATGAATGTGTTGATACACTTCATGAATGGGATTATATGCTTCATTTTGGATCTATTAAGGATCATGATAGTTCTGATATGGAATGTCATAAGTTGGGTATGCCTCACCAACTTGTGTAGAATAAAACTCAACACCAAGGTCAGCCATGAAACTTCATTAGAAAGTAAGAACACAAGGAAATATCATCAAAAATATTTAAAATGAATACTTTGGATGATTAACCAACTGATGTAACTTTATAGTTTCCATTGTTACTTGGATAAATACCTCCAAAGGATAATTATTGAAATATAACACAAAAATCTTTCAGCTTCTTAGACTAAGAGTCTCACTAAGCATGTCAGAAAATGTCACTTAGATTTTCACCCTTTGAGGAGATGTCTCAGCTCTCCTCATCCAAGTGCACAATTAAAACACCTCTAGGCTTGTGGGTAGCCTAAGGTTGAGGTGAATCTCTAGATAGGGTTAGCTCCTTTGATGTACCACTTATAGAAAACTACTAACCCCATAATTTGGGAGGGAAGGGAGAGTAAAATTAAAGAAACCTATCTAAGGGAGGTGATACACCAATAATTTGATGACTTCTAACTAGCTACATGTTACACATGAAACCAAGAGACTACCAAACATATACTTCTCTAATCTACATCTTCCCACATCAATATTACATTATGAGGTTATGGATGAATGCTTAGGCTAGGAGGACTAGACAATAAGACTTGAATTGAAATAGTGAATAGACTAACTCACTCAACCTTGAAACTTCCTAAAACACTTCACATGCCCTATAAGAAAAATCTTTCAACTGTAAATAGGATGAAAGAATGAAACGACATGCTAAGGAAATAAGAGTTATCACTAAGCAAGATAAACCATTTAAGTAAAAACACTATGAAAATTCATGAAGAGGTAAAAATTATTAGTATTGTTAATCAAATGGTATTTAAATGAGTAGGGATTTTTCATACTAAAGTGGAGCATAATATACAATGGCTAAAATGGTTAGTTCTTATAGAACTAGAGAGAGAGAGAGAGAGGAGAGAGAGAGAGAGAGAGAGAGAGAGAGAGAGAGAGAGAGAGAGAGAGAGAGAGAGAGAGAGAGAGAGAGAGAGAGAGAGGAGAGGAGAGAGAGAGAGAGAGAGAGAGAGAGAGAGAGAGAGAGAGAGAGATGTATAAGGGTAATAAGGACACTTTAAATAAAATAAAATTAGTTAATTATGCATGATAAAAACATATAGTATGAACCATTTAAGGTTAAAAGAGACAAGTGGTCGTACAAGGCATGAAACTTATGAAAAGTGGCATGAAACTCTTGTTCTGGCTCAGGAAACCACCTTCATGATTTGGAACTATTTAAACACATAAAAAATGATTAGGGATATGTATGATTATTTGAATGATAGGTAAGGATTTAAGAAATGTCTCTCCATGCATTGTTTTTAGTCTTGGTCATCTAAAATCTCTGAGAAGTGAGCCATCACTACCTACTGTCAAGAAAACTCATCTTTCAATCACCCCTCACACTTGGCTTCAAATTTGGATTTATTTTTCCATGAAAATACATGGGAGTGAGTGTATGAAACTTATAAATATTATCCATGGTTTTATAATTATTAGGCACACCTTAAAAATACATCCACTTGAAGGTTTTACACTTCTCCCTAGCTTGGTCACTATGCCAATTTTAATTGGCTAAGATGAAGCAACTGGTTGAGGTACTTAGGATTTTTTACAAGGAATTTAATTTATATTGGGAGTTATCTTAAGTCATAATCTTCCCTTCCATATTATTTTAATCTCTTGGAACCTCCTATAACCTACACAACACACAAACTAATCAAAAGTACCCTATTATGTACCCTATCTATACAATTCCATATAGTCTAAAAAAATGGATAGTATCCTAAGAGATTATTCATGTTTAAATAATTTTAATGATAAAAATAGGCCATTTTATCATCTTTCCCAACTTGATTTAATTTATTAGTTCTTTATAGGGGTTTGCAAGGGTTTTAAGCCTATTTTTACTCTTAAGATTTGTTCAAAAGTTCTAACATTGAAATTAAAGAAAAATTCCACTAACATGATTTTGGGGACCCATAATAACATATAAAAACCTATTAGTTTCCCATTAAAATCACTAATGGAGATATGAACTTTTTAAGTTACTTTATTGATCTCTTCTTTCCACTTACACATGCCTAATACTACTTCTGAGACAAAATTAGATTCCCCATGTAACTCCTCTACCTTCCACAAGCTTGATCAATTTTTTTAAGACCCTATGAAAATTTACAAATTCATTTGAGTGATCATATAAATCTATAAATGAAGTTGACCCCCCTTTTGGATTCTAGGCCTAGTCATGCTTAATAGGTCTGTCTGCACTTTAAATCCTAAAATGACCTTTTTTTATAGATTCATTGAATTATAATAGATCCTAAATATATATTAATACCTTATATACATTATTAAATACTTTTTTATTCCCATCTCATTATAAAATTTAGTTTGACCTTTCATTTGAACTTTAGGCCTAAACCTTGCCTATTGAGTCTAACTACAACTTTGGTGTTTTATACCTCCCTATTTAGTTACCTCCTTATAAATAAGGATTTTAATGTTTTATTATATGTTTTAAAACTTTAAAAACCTTTTTTTCATGTTTGACTATCCCCTAACTCAATTTTCTATTGTCATTCCTCAAATCCTATCAATTTATACATAAGGGGAGTGCCCTCTATCTAAGACAAAATAAAGGGAATTACCCCTATTTTATCATATAAAATGAATGTTTTATATGGATATATAGGTGATATAGACCTTAATAAAAAAATTTTGGCTCTTTTTTAGACAGTCTAACCCTCCAATTCCTTAGAATTCCAAAATAAAGCTATGCAAAAAAGACTATGCATAGTGTTTTAGATTATAGGTTGGGTATGGCATTTGAAAAGGTCATCTCTCTAGTATATATCCATATTCAAAGTCTTATATATAACTCCATGTTTGTGATGAAGGTGATCCAATCCCCATTTAACACTCTAACCCTTCACTCTCCTCTCTTAGTCAAAATTATGTTTCAACTCTTGATTGTGTTTCAAGTCATGAAGGTACACTTGTAAGTATTCATGTCTCTTTAATTATTAAATATAGTCCTTAAATAATTTACAAATGTGTTATTTAAAAACTATATCATTTTCATGAAAATCTAGGTTATATTAATAGCTTGATATGGTCTTAACTATTTCCTCAAGCTCAATGTCCCACTCAGTCACAAATGGCTATGTTTCTTACATAATAGGGGTCCTAACTATAGGCTAATTTGAATTATTTAACCTAAAATACAATTTAAAAAACCTCCTTATAACCCATGAAGCCATTTTATATTATTTTGGTCTATTATATCAATAATCAAGTTTTGTTAACATTGCAAGCAACATCTCTTGCTCATTGTCTGATACAGTCATCTATAGTGGTTGTATGTGTGTACTATAGGTGTAAATGAGATTGAAAGATAATCATGTTATTTAATAAGATAATTTAAACCTTTGAAGTATATTCCAATCATTTTTTCAAACCATCAACATACTGTAACACTCATACATGCAAGAAAGAAACAACTCAAACTTGAACCCATGTTGGTTATAGGTGAATATGCTCAGGCTATTTACATAGAGTATAGGTGTGTATGGGAGGCAAGAGATAGTAAATTATCTTCTTTAGATGATAAATTGGGCCATTAAATATATTTTAAACCATATAAAACCATCTAAATGTGAATATATGGCATAATACTTCCAACTTGGATGAAAAAGGTTCCTTTTAGATGAAGACTTGTAGATGATAATGTAGGGTTTTAGTCCATAATTGGGAAAATTTGAGGCCCCAAAAAAAAATATTCATCAATCTTATTCCCTATAAAATATACCAGTTAATTTTTCTATATGTATGATATAATATTTGGTCATCAAGATGCATAAAATGTCTTTGAAACCCTATTATGAGATATCATCAAAACACTAAGGATCTCTATTTTGTTCTTTTGGAGAAAATCTCCCTAAACATATTCATTTCACCTTTGGAGACAAATTACCCTCTTGACTATATTATTAAAATTTCAAACATGTGTGTCATGATCTCTTTAACACCATAAGACTCCAAGAAAAGTTTCATTACATGCCTTAGCACTCCATTGAGTACTTCAGTCCATTATTTTCACCACCTATAGGTGATTATCTTCATGTGTAGGTAGTGTATCTTGAATGGTTATTACTCCTTGATTTGTCAATACAATACTTAAAATGAGGTCTAATATGCTTTAAAAACACATTCTAAGGATTCAAAGGAGTTTTATCATGATAAAAATTCCCCACACAAGTACCTCTATTATTTGTTAAGCCACCTATAGGTAGACAATATCATGCATACATGTAGTGAATGAGTTTAAATAGGTAGTAAATACGAGTTTGACTCCATGACCAAATTCCTACCCTTATAAAGACTCAAATGGTGGATGATGTTATTAAAGGTCTTGAGGCAAACCTCTACACCACATTTCAATTTGTGAAACCTCTTTTAGGCACATGTAAGTGAGTTTATTCATGGTAGACTACACTAAGGTGTTCTATAAGACTATTATATCCCTCTCTTACCATTTTAAAGTTATAACCTATATATTCCTAATTATTAACATATCTCAACCTCTTGAGACCTCCAATACATTTCCATGAACACACTAAACATGTTCCATAGACGTGATCAACATGGCTACAAGTAATAATGAGTAAGAAGTTGACTATGAGAAAGGCAAGACTAAATTACTTGGTCCAAGCATGATGTTATGAGAATAAAAATGAAAGTACGATGATCAATATGGCATTGATACAAGGTAAACATCACATCACATTCTTATGAGACCCATTTTTGAGAACCAAATATTTAATAGTAAATATTTTTGACTAAAACCTCACATGATGACACTTTCCTACAACATGATATAGGTTGCTTATCCAAACACCTTCAAATGTGAAACCAATAATGGGGAACATTAATGGAGATAGTCAACATGATTTGAAAACCACATCAATAACTGGATTATACATAATTTCCCAAACCAAAGTAAAACATATAGGGTGCATGAAACAATAAGAAAAAAACATGATTAATTTCATGAGGATGGTTCATAAATCATAGGATGCCATTATTAAAAATATTTTTATGTAAATGATTTTTTTTGAGTTTAATTCAACCTTTTAAAGGTATTTGACCTAGAACCTCTCTATTGGCCATACCAAGTATAAACCTAAAGATTAGTTCTATGTGTTTAGAAGTGTGAAAAAGGAGTAAAATAGTTTTGGGCCTTTTTATCACTTCTAAAGTGTGTTAATCACTAAAATGGATCTAAGGAAGTTGAATAGTCAGTCCATGACCTTCTCCCATATGGAAGACTTCCCCATGGGCCATAGAAGTGCCAAACTTTTATCTTTTCCAAGGAAAATTACTATTTCTTTTGAAGCACCTACCACTTTCAGCTAGAAATAGTTACCTAAGACATATAAGGACACATGGCACTTGACATAACCTTTTGACACCTTCACATTTCCCTAAGAGGCCATACAAGTCATTAAACTCCCCCCTTTTGACCTCAAAAGGACTCAAAATGATATTAGGACTAAAATTAATAATGACCAATGTTAGTATAGCATGAAATCACACTAAATGACCTATAATACACCTTAATACATATATATTTGATCCATAAAACATCTAAAAATCAAGTTTTCACCTGTAGGGGTCGTAATTTGACCTATAGGGTAAAATTTGGTCAACACATATGTAAGCTCAAACATGATAATTAAATATGATAATCAAACCATATAATATCTATCTATGAATATAAAGGAAGTGAATACCCCCAATGTCTACATGACATGAGTCAAGGGAAGGCCCAAGATTTGAAATATTAATAGATATTATGCTCATGTATGCTTATATCATACTCAAATAGAAGTGTGACACATATGTGTATATGTAGAAGTAATTGAGTATGTCATCCATCAACATGGAACTATCACATAGATGTTAAGGAACCAATAAAACATGTAGGTGATGAAAATATTTTTATATTTTTAATTTTTTTTTTTTTTTTTTTTTTTTGGTATTTTAAAAATATTTAAAGAGACTACTTTATGATCTCATCTAGTGGATAGAGCCATAGGTATCTCCCCCACTTGGTACCTTATAACCTTAATTTTGATCTTTTACATTGTTTAGATCATGATTTTATAAGTTTAAAATTTAAATAGAAAGTTCCTCTTCATGTTTTACATATGAAGTATAAGAAATAATGATATCATATGTAATATGCATTAAATTTAATTCATGATAAAAGGAAATACCTTGCTGATTTTTGTCAATTTTTACTTACATTTGGTATATACAAAGAGCTCCTAGTGTAAATACATATGTATATATGGAATGCATAACCAAAAATAATGATTGAATTAATTTAATACCACAATAAATTGGTATTGTTATGTTTCCCAAGGAGTCTTTCCAACCTCCTTTTTTAATTAAGGTTTTAAGATCAAAGATAATTTGTTGTAAGCACCTTACATTTCAAGTAGTTTTTGCTTGTCTAGGATCAATATGGCTATACTAGAAATAATCACCACATATTTATAAGGTAATTGTTAAATATTATTGTCATGGATGCCTTTTTGTGTTATTAACATTGAGATTCTTGCATAAGATATGGACCTTGGGTTGACCCTATGTTAAGTAAATCTTTAAAAATGGTCATAAAAATATTAATAATGCCACATTTTCATTCATAATGTTTCTTAGGTAATTTATATCCTTCCTTTGTGTGAGGGATAATAATTTTGTATTTGGAGGGAGATATGTTAAGTTCCTCTGAATGAGTAATGATGAAGGAAGAATATATATGCACATAATTATATGAATGGGTAAATGAATCATATTTCGTATTAAATCCTCTTTCCTTAAATGAGGAAAAAATACCTCTACTAAATATAAATTATAATTATAAATATATGGGTTTAAATTATATCTCATATGATGTACTTTTTAATCAAATAGTGTAATATTTAAGGGATTCATAGTTACATTTTTTGAAATTGTGCAAATGTTTTAGTTTAAGTTTTGACACCCTGTGTATATTGAAAGCCATGAATAATGCATATTATAATTGGAAAAAAGTGGTTAAGGCACCCTTGTTAAACTATAGAAATAATTTTTAGCCTCATCCAAAATGCTCTTATGGAAAACCTTTAGTAAACATTTGTCATCTTTTACTCATTGACCAAAATAATGTATATAACATATCATGTGATCAAATGGATATTTGTGTGTTTTAAAGAGAGGTAAATATGGGATCTCAAAACCTTATGGATAAGGATATTAAATTATACATTTCACAAGAGGTTTGTTATTGAATAAGGTTACATGTGCATTATAATTAAGGAAATCCATTTGAATTTAAAGTATAGAAACCTATTTTTGAAGATCCCCAATAGTGGTCATCATAAACATAAGATATTCCATAGGAATCATGGTATTTTAAATAGGTTCTATCATTAGTTATAATCCACTACCTTTTTTGAATCTAGGAGTACCATCATCATCATGTGTAACATGTTCAAGTTCACTATCATTAAATCTAGGGTTCTTTGGTAGTGGTATGGGATATTTAAATTTTAGTACTTGTGGTATATCATTTGAATATCTTAGACCATTTTAATAATTTATTTAATTTACTTTTGGTATAAGTATCTGATCTTATACAATCTTTGCTGAAGGTCCCCTATTTGGTATAGAATCTATTTTTGATGAAGGTATGAAGGAAGGATCACCTTTGTGTTAGCAACCTATTGAAGGAGAGTGTTTAATTACACTTCAAACCTATACTAACATGTGAATGGCCTAAATTTTATGGGTTACATTATAACTAGACCAAACCTCTAGATTATGGGGCTATCTCCCCTGGTATATAACTTGTAGCTTAGTTTACTAAGACATTATTTTTGGGGTGAAAAGGGATAGAAAGTGCATAAAATAAATCTACTCTCATGGATGGTGATACACCAATATAAACATTCATCCACTAAATTTGGACATTAAAAAACACTAGTAATAAATGTAAATGATTGAATCTTTAACTCCAAATACTCTTATGAAAAATTATTTCACATAAAGGTTTCACTAAGTGATCAAAACATGAGGGTAATGATGGAAGGCCTAATTCAATACACTAATAAATCAATATATCCAATAGAATCTCATCCACTCAATAGTAAAAAACTATATGTGACTTGTATAAGATCATCTACTAGTAACTAGGTGATATTAGGACCTATCAAGGGAGAAAACACTACCACATGTGCAAATAAAACTAATAGAACACACCAAAACTATATAAAAGAATAAAAAAATAGTGATTTTTTTCACTTAAAAGGATATAAAGTGATAATCTAGGTAGAGTATCCTCATTCCCAAGAGAGGGATTTTAATTTAAGGCCTTTAAGCCTAAATATATAGTGGAATAAGGAGAGAAGAAGAAGGAGAGTGGTGTAGAAGTCTTGGAAGAAGTAAAAATAGTTATAATAGTCTTATATGTATTGAAGTGTCTTCAAATAATGAATTTATGATGGTCAAATCCTATTTTTAGTATCCTTTGACCCCTGAAATGTTAATGTATGCCATCTTTATTGAATTCCTTCTCTTTTATCTATTACAAACATTGAATAGTCATAAACAACCAACTTATATAAAGCATAAAATAATCACCTCTATTTTTGGGTTGACCATATTCATATAAACACCAAGAAACATTCATGAATGATCATAACTATGGAACTTGATTTCTTCAAGGGTAATAATGGATGTCTCTAGATAGTACATTAATGCCATAAATAGTCTTTATTTTCCCAATAGTTCCTTCATGGGAAATTTCACTCTTATTAAGTAATAAAGCCATTTTGATTAGGTCTCACATACTAGATAATTAGAAGATATTTGTAGAGGTAATTATGTGCATGTTTTTGGACATATAATGACTTGAAGAAGTGAAACAAGTCTCATATAAACAACTATAATGGTTTGAAACTTCTTAAACTACCGTTTACCTCTTTTTATGATATTTTTCCTTAAAAACACTCTTTTATGATAGGTCAATACACCATCCATACATCAAAGTACCATGGTCATGACCCTCTCTGAGTATACTAGATTATCCAAGCCTTGGTCAAGTGATTTTAATCTATTTGAATGCTTTTTCCCTCAAATCTTCCTAGTTGGGTCATATCTAGGGTTTTAGAGAGGTTTTATAGTACCCAAGACTCTTAACAATGATTCATAAAGATTAGGGATTAATTATATGAACCTATTCCAAAAAACATTAGTATACTAAGCCATAAAACTCTCTTAAAGTGCCTACCCTCCCATGCAAAAGATTTGTACAATAGTGAGCATGTGAAGTCACTTCTTAGGGAATAAATGTACTTTTCGAATAGTGTTAGATGGCAATATTTAAGGAGGTTAATATTATATATATATATATATATATGTATGTATGTATGTATGTATCATTCTTATATTTTTTACCTTATTATAGGATATAAGGATCTTACCCATTGTATCCAACATCAATAACATCTTTGATGTCCCTTGGAGTTATGGTATTGGCTTAATCAAGCCATTTATCCTCTATCTACATGCATATAGTCTCTTGTCTAAACACCCAAACCTGTTTTCCTATAGAAACAATCATAGATACCCCTAAAAATGGTTATTGAAAGGGTTTTTATGGATATTAATACCTATTATCCCTTCTTTAGTTCATTATATATGCAAATCCCCTTCATTTCCTTTATCACAAACTTAAATTAGCCTTTTCAAGCCTAGTTCATATAACATGACCTCTGTACATGTAAAATAATAGGCTATTATGATTCTTAGGATAGTTAAGAAGACCAAAAATATCATTTAATGGCTCAAAGACTTCATGTATATACACTTATAGGCATATTTAATTAATTAGGGGTCTTTCAAGGTTTTACAAGGGTTTTGGTGGTAATGATTCATAGAGTATGAACCCCTAAAGCAAAACCTATTGTCATGGATTTGAATTACATTGACCCCTTAAAATTGTTTTACCATATCAAGTTCCCATGAAAAATATGTGCAAATAAATGAATGTAGGGAAATATGCATTAAATGATTGTCTAGACTGTGTAAGTAAATAAAAGGTTTAACAATAAAAATTAAAAGTTTGTTGCATTCACATAACTTTGAAAATTTAGTCAATAGTTGAATTGACTCTCCATACCATTATTTTTACCATAATGTGCATTCAGGCCCTAGATTTATATAAACATGGTGGTAGGGTCTCTTACTAGGTTTAATGTCTATCCACATCTTCTAGCCCTCAAGACCATATTTAACTTGAAAAAATGAGTGTAACCAATCCCATAGAGTGTATTAATATGTAAAATCACCTTTTCTTTCCTTGAAAAGCTCTACATGAAATTAAAACCTCCTATCTTATTTACAAAACTTCCAAATATTCATGTTGGTTCCATTATTGACTGCTAACTGATTGAGATTACTTTGAGATAGAATAATGAATATTTACACTAATTATCTAGTGTTGAGGATAGTATATATGGATTGATATATTTATAATATTCATTTTTACCAATTTTGATAGTCTAAATACACCTATAAAAGCTTTAAAACCATAAAAATCCTCAATATTAATGATATGTGTTGATTGTTGCAAGCTTTCTTAGGTTTCAATATGTTTAGGATATTTTTTTATCATTTAATTTTCATATAAATGTATGAAAAACCTAGGAGTATTAATTAAATGTATAAAATATCCAAAAATGGACCTCATTCCTCTCAACATGCCCATTGTCCTTATCTTCCCTCAATCTAAGCAAGAGCTCTTAAGAACAAGTGTACTATAGTTTACCTTTTTGCTTATGTGTTTATGTATTATTACTATGTTATAATCACCAAAATTAAAATATTATCTTTAATTTATCCAAGTTTCTCAATAATATGTAAACTATCACTTATATGTCATGTCAACACTTCAATATACTATCTTTACTCATATACACAGTATTGTACTTGTGTCTTTGGAAAATGGTTGAATATTGTGCCTTTGGATTAAACCACCTCAAACTAATTAATTTATTAAATTATATTTATATTCCTTATCAGGTCCAAACATATCTTCATATTCCATGTACCATAAATTCACCTTCAATCCTTTATCAAAACTGAGTTTTACTGCACCTAGTTACATAACTCCACTAAGCTAGATGTAGATGTACATTGGTTGTCTCATTTGGTCTAAGACATTATTACCACATAATTTAACTGTTATAAATCCTTGAATTGGCTCATAAATCTTTACTCATACAACCTATATCCTTTCTCTTTGGAAACAAACCTATTGATTCTCTAAAATGCTATAGATTACAATTGGTGCATTGATTATGACTCATCATTCATGATTGACTATAGCCTATTTATATTTGGTATATAATAAAGACCTATTTAATTTGATAAAAAAATTATAAACCATGTTTTATATCCTTTTACAAACCCAATACACAAAAAACTCATTTTATAGAGGTAACTAGACTATGTCCTAATATGATTAAAGGTGACAATCCATTGTTGCTTGTATAAATTGAGGTAGGATGAGACCTTGAGGATGTAAATTAAATGATTTATATACCTATTAAATTCATTTAAAATAACTTAGGATATATTTTAAACTCCATTTCTTGATACATTTCTTAGCCTCATCTTTCTACAACTTTCCATGACGTATTCTTGACTATATTTTGCCTTTGTTGTAGGTGATGATTCATCCTTTTATTAGTGTTTAAGGTTTCATAACATATATTCATGAACATAATGATTCTTGACACCATTTATCTTATAAAAATAGTTAATTCAAGATGTGTATATGAATAAGTATTGATATGTGGATAATGGGATATATGGGAAAATGAAGATGGAGTGATAAGCTTATAAAAATGGTGAAATGGTAGTGATAAATACTATGAAGATGGAATGAAACATAGCTTGATGGAAAGACTCATGAATCCATACTAAAAATAGTATAAATGGATAATAGACACCTCTTATACATATACCTAACTATATATACCATTTTGGAGGTCCCTGATGAAGCATACATAGTGAAAAGAGAAACCTAGGATTCTCCAAATTACCTTAACATATGCTAAGTTACCTTAACATATGGTAAATGAGACTATGATAGTGTTGAAGGGATATTAATGGTATATATACTATGAGACCTTAATGAAAATTTGATAAACTTTAAATAAGGAAACATTATCTTGGATGAAACATCTCATACAATATCTACTATGTTTTGATAACCCCATATGGATCCACCATTAAACCATACAACCACTCCAACTTGCATGCATACTATAGATTTGGAATTTTATGTATTATTTAGCTCTATATACTTACACATGTGGATGAAAATGTTGGGAAAGCCATGAAAAGTCTATTAAAGACCTTTAAAAATAGGAATAAGCACTAGTTTGGAAAAAATAGTTAGGAACTCCACAAAACCATATTATTTCTCTTACCTTATGTAGATGTGAATACTGATCAAAACCCTTAAGTTATTATCATTTGTTCATAAAGCTGAGAATACCAAACTAAAAACTAATACCCATGATTGGAAGGTCACAATGCCTAGTTCCTTTGGTCAAGAGCTTGAATCTCCTTCTCTCTCTACTATTTGGACTGAGCAAAAACCTAAGGTGCTCTTGATATATGCCAATAAACTAAGTAGGGAAAACACATTAGTTTTTGGCTTCTTAAGACTTACAAAATTCTATTATCTTCACCATATACCTATATTAAGACCTTATTTCATCTCTAAGACATCCCCTGAGCAAATCCATACTATATAAATCTATACCACCTAAAAATACCATTGAATCCTACAAATTATCCTTCATTTCTTCTTGTTTTAGTTCAAAACCACCATTTTAAGGAAACATGAAGTAAAATTCTTGTTAAAAAGTATCCCAAAATAATTAAAAACTTTTGGAGAGAAAAAGGTAGTTGTTTTCACACATGTGAATCTATTTGATGGCAAAACAATTTCTAACCTCATAGAGGGGACATTTACAAAGAATGAAACCATTTGACTAAGAAATATAATGACCATGAGGGTGATTTAAATATGTTACTTGTGATTTTTTGGCCTTTCAATGTCAAATATTATCATTTTAGGATCAAAACCTTTATTTTAAATAATAGACATATAGTCTCAAAAGAATAATTATTAATGAATATCACAAGAGTACCTTATAGCTTCCTAAAAGGCTTTAATTTTGATTCTGTGTATTCATCACACCTTCAAATCTTATAGTCATCCGCATACTCTAATATACCTTATCTACCAAATAAAATCATAGTGATTCATCATCTCTCATTTTCAATCATGTTGATTAAGGCACTCTAGATCACAAAAACCACTTCAATCCATTGTCAAAGACATCCAAAGCTACTCAACAACATGAGGACACTTATCAATGACATCCAAACATAGAAATGACAATTATGAGACATTGAGACTTACCCCCTTCATATTATACTTAATGACATCATTATGATCAAGCATATCACTTAAAGACCCAAGACATTTAGGACAACAAGGCAACAAACCATTTGTGTTGACCACTTCTAGAAACCAGACGAAAACAAACTAAAATAACTAACTTGGGATTAAATAATTTCCTTCAGGATCAAATGGAAAATTTGATTGATCAATATGGTACCATGAGGTCTAGTTTCCATGTCTTTATTTGAGTACAACTAATCACTTCTCACTATATGAAGACTCCCACTTGCAGTTAGGGTTATTGGCATATTCATGGATTCTTAAAGAAATAGTTAGATCCCATTTATCTATTTCTAGGTGCATGGGTTGGTTATATGAGTCCAAGACCCAATCACACTCATTATAAATGTGTCTAACTTTCATGTTCAACCTCATCTCTACCTCAATCATAAGCTACTCCTAATCTACCATATCTTAGTTTATTCCTTCAATCTACTCCATATGTGATGGAAACTTATTAATATCTTCATGATGGAAATCTTGAACTTCATGAGGCATGATAAAAGACAAGATATCCTCACTTGGTTTTTGTTTAGGAGTACCAACTTTAAGTACTAATTCAACAAAAACTTCATCATTGCTTCCATCATGTTAGGCTTATTCTTCTTGTGGAAAACACTTGATAGCATCAATATGTGATTCATATTGAATATATTCTATAGTAGGTGTGAGTTTTTAAAGGGTTTGACATCTTGGGCCTACTCATATGTTATTTCCAAATGTCATAATTGTTACCTTGACACTATATGCAATCATGATCATACTTCAACCTCTCATTGACCATTAGGGTCTCATCAAAAAAATCTTTGGATGGTCAAGAATTGGTCCTTTATCTTCAATGAAACTAGAGTTTTGTTAAACACATACCTTTTATTGTATGTTTGAAGATGTTATAAGGTTATCACCTCTCCTTATAACTACTATAAATTAAATATCAACTTCACTCTCATACTCATCAGGGCTATGATGACAAAGAATGGCTGCCATGTCATCAAGGAGATGTTTAGAACCATCTTCTTCTTATTCAATTAGAGTTTATTCCTCTTACAACTTATCCTTTTTTACATTATGAAAAATTGATTCACACCTATCCTTTCCAAGAGGTGTCCTAATGATGATTTCATCTTATTTCTCACTCAAGTGACTCTCATATTTTATCACTAAAGTTGGATCTCCTTAACTTGTCTCATAAAGGAGAGGATACTTCTCAAGCAGTGGCATGGTAGATCCTTGTAAAATCTCAAGAAGGTCACTCAAACCCAAAGGTGTTATATATGATTTACCCTTCTCATTAGGCTACTCAACTTTGACAACCATCACTTCCTATTTCTACTACATTTTATCTTAAATAAAATTCCATGAGGGGAAGGTCTTGAAATTTTGAGGAGGAAGGGGTAGGGGATGAGTGTTTTCCAATTTTTATTCTAATTCAACATCTTGGCTTATAATTGACCATTCCCTTCCTTCTCTTGTCTATTGACTTTAGTTCCAATATATAAGCTTGGATATAGAAACTTCTTCTTTTGCATTTGTTTTAGCCTTGGGCATGAATGAATGAACTTACTGATGGGATGGGATTGCTTTTATAGGTACCCCTAAATAATATAGGAGTTGTTTTATAAGCTCAATTTGTTTAACAAGTTGAGCCTCAAAATCAATCACCATCTGGTTGGAGGCCTCTTAATGTTGATTATAAGATGAATGGACTTGAAAAGTTTGATGTGAATCATGGAAATAAACCTTCTCAAGACACTTTTCCCTCTTTTTAAACTCTCTCTTGGATAGACCTCCAAGTAAGAAAATTTGGTAAGGATTGTAAGGAACTTTGAGGGCTTTTACACATATTGGTTTGACACTCTTAAGGAGGGAAATGTATTTAAGTGGAGTAAAGATGTGGAATGAAAGAGGGAATATGTTGCTATTAGGATTGGAGTTGTTACCTCTCATGGACTATCAAATTCTCTTAAATGCTTGAAACTAAACCACCTATGTCAAATATATCACCATTGACTCCTAAATGACCCTCTCTCATGAAAAATGGCCATTTTTTCTTAGTTTGTTACAATGAGGTTTTCATGCCCTCAATATCATGCCTAGGGATTTCCTATCCATATATCCTTTGGGGTTTAAAGCTCAACATGTGTTTTTCATAGCCAAAATATGTCTTTTTAAGGCTTGATATGGATTAAATTTGAATATGAGTAGGCTGACTAAGAACATAATGATGTTTCCATAGCTGATTATGTTTATAAGCAGGATACCAAGGAGGTGAATAAGGCTCATAAGGAGGGTTAGAGTGGTTTCATTAGTATTGAAAAGAATCATAATCCTAATGAGGACTCTCATATTAATAACAAAAGCGAATGTAGGAATGGTAGGTTTCATAATGGCATTGATATGAGTCATGATGGAATTGGAAAGGATTATAGGGTTGTTGATAAGGTAGTGAATGACAAAAAAATATCACATATGCATTCATAACTCATCACAATACACTTGAATAATAATGAATAATGAACAAGAACTACTGTTACTATGAGATGATGACCTTGTGATGACTTATGACTTCAATTGTTGGCTTGTAAGTGCCTAAAATTCTTGTGATGCCCAAGATGATGATGTGAATGCTTCAATGCTTGAATCTAGTCTAGCCAAGCATACATGAACTTTTAACAACATAAGTTTCACCCTATCGAAGGAGAGTGCTTGATTCCACTTTAAAACTAGACTAACATGGGAATGGCATAAAGGTTGTGGGTAACCTTATAAATAGGCCATACCTCTTGATTATAGGGATAGTTCCCTAGTACTTTACTTATGGCTTAGTTTATTAAGAGCTATTATTGGGGGTGGAAAGGGATAGAAAGTGAATAATAGAAACCTATTCTAGGGCATAATGATGTACCAATGTAAGGATTCATCCACTCAATTTGGACTTCAACAAAAACCAATAATCAATGTAAATGACTAAATATTTTAACTTTAAAGACTCCCATGAAAAAGTATTTCACATAAAGGTTTCACTGAGTGAACAAAACATGAGAGTATAATGAAAGGCCTAATTTAAGGCACTAACCAATCAATATCTTCACTCCAAGCTCAGACACTCAACATTCAAACACTATATGTGACCTGTATAAGTTCATCTACTAGTAACTAGGTGAGATTAGGACCTACCAAGGGAGAAAACACTACCACATGTGAAAATCAGTCTAATTTAACACACTAAACCTATATCAAAGAATTTTAAAATAGTCAGTTATATTCACTTAAGAGGTTACAATGTACCAATCTAGGTAGAGTCTCCTCATGCCCAAGAGAGGGATTTTGAGTGATGGCCTTTAAGCCTAAATATATAGTGTACTAAGGAGATATGAAGAGGGGGTGTGATGTATAAGTCTTGGAAGAAGTCAAAAGACCATAACTCATTCTAATATTATAGTTACAACAGTCTTATATGCATTGAATTATCTTCAAAGAGTGATTTTATGATGATCAAAGCCTATTTTTAGTAACCTTTGACCCATTACGGGTCTATGCATGCCATATTCATTAAATTACCTATCTTTAATATATTATAAGCATTGAATAGTCATAAACAACTAATTTACATAAAGCATCAACTCATCACCTCTCTTTGTGGGTTGATCATATCCATTTAACCTCCAAGAATACTTCATGAATGCTCATAACTATGGAGATTTATTTCTTCAGGGGTAATAATGGATGTCTCTATATAGTGTACTAACTATAGAAATAGTCTTTATATGCCCAAAAATTACTTCATGAGAAATTTCATTCTTATTGAGTAATTAGGCCATGTAGACTAGGTCTCATAGATTGGATAATTAGAAGAGAGTTGAAGAGATACTTCCATACACTATTTTGGACATCTAATTACTTAAGGAAGTGAAACATGTCTAAGATAAACACATCTAATGCTTTATAACTTCTTAAAGTACATTGTACCTCTTTTTTTACTCTTTTTCCTAAAAAACATTTTTTTTGACATGTCTGTACACCATCCATACAATAAAATACCATGGTCATTACCCTCTCTAAATTTACTAGATGATCTAAGCCTTGGTCAACTTATTTAAATCTATTTGAATGCATTTTCCCTCAAATCTTCCCAATCAGGTCATAGCTAGGGTTTTAGAGAGGTTTAAGAGTACATAGGAATCTTAAAAATGATTCATAATGTTTAGGAATTAATTGTCTAAACCAATTATAAAAAAAAATAGTAGACTAAGACCTACACCTCTCCCAAAGTTCATAACCTCCCATGTAATATATTCATATAGTAATGAGCATGTGAATTCACCTCTCAAGGAAGAAACATGTTTTTTAATCAATGTTACGTGTCTTAAGGTTTGAATGACAAATCATATCATCTCTCTTGTAGCTAAAATTTGTTATACATCCCTATAACAATCAAAAAATGTTATTCATGAAGATTGGGTGCATCCTCATGACCTCATTTTGCCTTCTATTTCCCCTTCTAGATGACATTGTTCAAGGAGGTTAATAAATAAGCATATGTATATGTATGGTTATTAGATTTTTTAACTTATTATGATTTGTAAGTATCTTACCCATTATATATAACATGAATAACAAACCCAAATTCCCTTTGGAGTTATGGTATTATCTTGATCAATCCATGTATCCTTTATTTGCATGCATATAGTCTTGTCTAAACACCTAGACCTATCTTCCTATAGAAACAATCATGGAGACACATTTATATTGTTATTTAAATGTTTTATAGGGATATTATGACCCATTATCCCTTCTTTTATTCATTATATATTCAAATCCCCTTCATTTCCTTACTCATGAGCTTAAATTATCCTTCTTAGGCCTAGTTCATAAAAAATGACCTATGCACATGCCAAATAATAGGCTACTATCATTCTTAGGATATTTAGGAAGATATAAAATATCATTTTATTTCCCAAATACTTTATCTAGATGAATTTTGTTGCATTTTTCCTTCTTTAGGTGTCTTTTATGGTTATATCAATTATTTTGTAGGACTAGGACTCTTAGCATTGATTCATAGAGTGTCTACCCCAAAAGGAAAAACTATTGTCATGAATTTTAATTAAATTGACCCCTAAAACTTATTTTAATATCTTGAGTTCCTAGGCAAAATATGCAATAATATATGAACGTAGGGAAATGTGTTTTGAATGACTATCTAGACTATGTATGAAAATAAAAGGTTTAATAATCAAAATTACAATTTTTTTACATTACCAACACTTAAAAACTTCCCTCCTAACATTAATCGACTCTCCAAACCATTATTTTGACCATAATTTGAAATCAGGACTTGTATCTGTCTCAACATGGTGGTAGGGTCTCTTACAAGGTTTAAGGTCTATTTGCATTTGCTATCCCTTAAGGGAATTTTCTAATTTTAAAACCTATGTTTCACCAATAAAATAGAGTTTATTAATACCTAATATCATCTTTTGTTTCCTCACAAACCTCTACATTAATTTCAAACCTCATATCTTATCTATAAAACTTGCAAATAGTCTAGTTGTTTCCATTATTGAATACTAACTAAGGTTGATTTGAGACAAACAAGTGAATGTTTATATTGATTATATAGTTTTTTTTTTAAGTATTTATGGATTAATCAAGATAAAATTATATTTTTTACCAAGTTTTAGAGCCTAACTACACCTTTAAAGGCTTCAAAACCATAAAACTCCTCAAGACTAACTTTATATAATGGTTGTGTGAAAATTTTCTTAGGTTTTAATAGGTTTAGGATATTTTATAACAATTTAATCTTAATATAAAGGTATTAATAGTATAAGAGTATTAATTAATTATATAAACCATCCAAAAATGGACCTCATTCTTCTCAACATGCCCATAGTCCTTATCTTCCCTCAATCCACACAAGAGGTATTAAGAACAAGTGTATTGTAACTTACCATTTTGACTATGTTTTTATGTCTACGTACTATGTTATACTCACCAAAATTAAAATATTCCATTTAATTTTATTTAGGTTCTCAATAATATTTAAACTATCACTTATATGTCATGCTCACACTTCAATCTACTATCTTTGCTCATATACATAGTATTTTACCTATAAGTGCCTTTCAAAAGTGGTTGAAAACTATGTCTTTGAGTTAAACCACCTCAACATAATTAATGGATTGAATTTTATTTATATACCTTATCAATTTCAAACATATCTTCATGTACCATATACCACAATATCATCTTCAATCCTTTGTCAAAACTGAGTTTTGTTTCACATGGTTAGATAACTCCACCAAGCTACCTGTAGATGAACATTAGTTGTCTCATTGAGTATAAGACCTTACTAACACATCCTTTAACTTGTATAAATAATTGAATTTGATCATAAATATTTACTCATACAACCTCTATCATATCTCTTTGGGAACAAACCTATTGGTTCTCTAAAAGCATGTAGGTTACAAGTAGTACATTGATTGTGACTCATCATTCAGGACTAACTATACGCTACATCTATTTAGTGTAAAATAAGGACCTTTTTAATTTTATCACAAAATTTTTAACCATGTTTTATATCCTTTTCCAAACCTAATACATATAAAACTCACTTCATATAGGTAGTTTGACTATGTCCTAGCATGATTGTATGTGATGATACATTGTTGCTTGTACATAATGAGGTAGGATGAGACCTTGAGAAGGAAAATGGAATGATTTATGAACCTATTCCAATAATTAAAAACAAATTAGGAGATATTTAAAAATTCATTCATTGAGACATCTCTTATCCTCCTCTATTTATAACTTTCCATGAAGTGTTCTTGACTATATTTTACCTTGGCTATAGTTGATAATTCTATAGACACCCAAATTATGTCAAACATGTGCATAACTCCCTATGTATAAACCCCCCTTAAGCTCATTTTAAATAATTATAATTAGCCTCCATAACCCATGATTTTAGCCCTCACATATTTAAAAAATTTAAAATATTTGATTAAGTTAATTAAAAACCACTTATGCCACATTACTTGGCCACCTTGTCCTAAGACTAATTCTTACCCTATGAGTCACCTCAAGACTTAGTCCCATTATCCTAACTACCCATGACTTGTTCTCACTCCAAAAATAAATTCCTAACCAACTACATCATTTTTAACCTCATATTTCTACTATTTCCTAATGAATACCACACATGGCATGAGAAAGAATACAAAATAGGCTAAATATCCCTTTTACCTATTCTCATGCCATTGACATTGGTCAACCCATGGTCGACATCAGTAGTATCACTAACATTAGTTACTTAAGCTAAACTCCAAACTAATGTTTATAAGTCAATCCAAACTAGGAACCAAGATCTTGAGAACCAACAACACATGCTTATTTTCTTTATTCAAGGCATTGGTTTGGAAAGCCTTATAGGAACCATCCATTTGACACTTATCATTCTGTCACCTCTCTAGCTAAGTACATCACTTATTTTGTAAGTCTTTAAGTAGTTACTTTATAATAAATTTATATCTACTATTTATTGGTTTACACATTCCTGATCAAACCCCCATGAAGGAGTTATAAAGCTTCCTCACTTATTTCCCCTTGTTCCAAAACACTAACCCTCTAGCTAGATCAATCCAAATAATACTCTCTCTCTCTCTCTCTCTCTCTCAAAACTCTCCCCGACCTTCTAGACCTAACCAAAACCATTTCCTAAACCCATAAAATCCTTCTACAAGCTCTTAGGAAATTATTTCCCCTACTGACATCAGTTGCCCAACCAATATTATTCACACTTTCTCATCGACCTTGACAGCCTAACCAACATTGGCAACTATGGATTTTCAGTAACCTCTCTAAAACCTACCCAGACAACATCCAAAATACAAATTGAATATACCACCTAGACTTTATTACTCTCTATTATACTCAGGTTGTGAATAATGGTAACATATCTCTCTTTTACTCTCTCTTTGATATTTATTACTCTTTTACTTCTCAAAAGTGGACTATCATCTCTAAAGAAGTTTGACACTTCTTGGAACAAGTGTGTAGCTTGGCAGCCCACTCATATATATACTAACATATATTATTGTGGTAGTACTTTCTTACTTGTAAGTAGTCCTCCCCAGCCAAAGATGAGTACTCACAATGTTTGGATATAATGTACAAACCAATCTAGGTTCATTCTAATCACTTATTGCTATCCTTCTTTATTTTTCTTTAGACTTGAAATAGAAAATTTTAGCAAAATATTTTTGGCACACCCAGTGGGACCCTGTAGTTTTCCTTTGGTTCATTACTTGTTTAAAGAATTCATATAGGTGCATTATAGTGAAAATTTCATTTCTTTCACTTTCTCCTTCTTTTCTCCTTTAAATCAAAATATTCAACATTTTATTTTCTATTTAATGGAAATAAATTGAAATTTATCCTTCCTTACTACTCTTCTTTTCTCTTTACCTCTAAAAGCAATTTTTCATCTTTCTTAAAAGTTAAAAAATCTCTTCTTTATTTCTTTCTTTAATGCATTGGGATATTGAATTTCATTCTCTATTCTTATTTCATCATTGTTTTCATTTGAATCTAAACTTTTAGATTTGGGTTTAAAACTTACTATACTTCATTGTTTGTTTGTTGCATATTAGCTTACCTAGTTAATTACAAGCATTATGAATGAATTATAGTACACCTATGTTACACAACTTGATCACACTCAAAAAAACAAACATCTCAACTCACTTGAGACAAGGCCCATATAGATTTCAACACCTAGTGGATTACCTTACCCTACTTGGAATTCCTACTTGGATTTCACCACCAAGGGGAGAACTCACTCCATTCTCTGGTGGAGTATAAACTCTAGGCAGAAGGTATATTTTGGCTAAGTTGCCTAGCTTAGCTTTACATCCATAAAGTGTGGGGAGCAAGATCCTATAAAAAGCCACATACCTATTATAACATAGATTTCCTCTTGAGCACTAAAACTAACCTAAAACTAGCTCTAGATTGCTTTTTATTACCTTTGTTAACCAAATTCTCTTCTCATTATCTGATTAAGGCACAAGACAACATGAGACTAAAATTAATCTCTAGGAGTTAATAATTAGTGGTTGTATGTTATTTTTCTACTTTTCTATTGCCTTCTATATTTTGGAGTTGGTAAGGATGTTTTTCCATTGATTCACAAAATCAAAACTATTTGTAATACCTAGGTTGTATAACCTATTATATCAAGTTTTTTGAGTGTTCTTTCTTCTTACATAGACCTCTTACATCTTATATTTTACCTAGATTCTACCTTTGGGTTTCTATAACATTGGATTTTCCATCTCTCAAGATATCATAGTGACCAACATGAGTAAATTCAATCAACATCAACAGACTTTAGCCTATTGACATCAATTAATCCCACTAACATCGGTAAACTTCTATTGACATTAGTCAAGTGAATAACATTGATGAATGTGTAATTTTAATTTACTCAAAACAACAAACTAAAATTACCTACTTAGCTATACCCAAACCTAGCTTTTCTTTATTCTATCACTAATATAGAGTATTAAGACTATTTATACTTCTTCTTGCATGGTATTGACATGATCCCAAGCCAAAATTATTTTTTATTATGAATTCTAGAAACCACTTCCACCTTACCCTCTTGTTGATTCTATCATGGATCATACTTTAGATACAAATCCTACTCTTAGCCCCAATCAAAATCCCATTGTGCTTGAAGGAGATCATGATTTTGCTAAATTTCTTGATCACAATGTGGTGAAGTTTCACTTGGCCATATACCCACCTAACTATCTAACCTACTCTCCCATCTCCATCCTAGGCCTCACTACCTCTCTCTCCACACTAGGCCCAACTGCCTATCACAACTCTAGGCCTCATGGCTTATATCACTAACCTTCATCCCTATGACCTATCTTTTAAGCCTTAGGTCACTCACCTATTTCAACCTATCCCTTTCTTGAACATTTACCCTAACACACTTTTAACCATAACTTAGATTTTTTTCCCTATGTACTGGGAGACCTACATTCACATAAGGCCCTCAACTAGGTATGTAGGTAGCACTTAGTCAACATGAGTTCTTCTAAGGCTAGATCGGCCATTAGGTTTATTGACTACTTTAATTAGCAATCCAAAATTGACCTTTTCTCCTATTTTAGGTTCTTCAAAGTTATCAATGTTATTTTTTTATGTCAGCATGAACACTTTATGTTAGTCAACATTGGTAGACCCCACCAACATGGGCATCATGTCAGATAGTGTCAATTAACCCCACTAATGTTGGTTACTGGTTCACCCTTAGGGTCAAATAACCCATCTCCCAACTTTAAATTTCAACCTAAAAAGTACCCCCAAACCCCTTTTGACTTCATATATACCTACCCTCACCTATTTCCTACCCCATTAGTAGCATTATTCCCACCAACTTCCAATTTAACCTAAAATAGTACATTAACAAACTTAAATTCAAAATCAGCTCAAAGGGGATCTTAACTCATCTCTTTATCTCCTCTGGGCTGGAATAACTAGCACATGTGGTGGCATGCCTCTAGTTAGGTCCTCTCCTAGCTCTACCAGCTCACCAATACTTAGAGGTCTTTTTCTCTCCAATCAAATGTTGTATATGAGTTATAGTGGGCTGCCAAACCCTTTTTTGTTAGGTTTGGTCACCCAATAACATTAACATCCTTAACCTAAGCTTCCAATCTTAGCATTATTTCCTACCAACATTGGTGACATAACTGACATCAACACCCTTAATTTAAGCCTTTAGAATCTACCCCTAATCTGGGGAAACTTAGAAATCACATATATCTCCCTCATCATCATAACTAACCTAGAGATCACATATATCTCCCCAACCATGATAGACATCCTCAAAGATCACTTAAATATCCATCCATGATGACTTTAACTGGAGATCATGAATATCTCTTCGATCATTAACACTTTTAAACCAACCTTTCATTACTTGTCTTGACTACTTATGTTATCCCACTATAGTTGGATATTATACACATGCATGTATATTAGGTATTTTGGATGGAGACCAAGCTAGTCCTATCACTTGTAACCTTTTATGTTTCCTAGGGGCACTTCCTACCTCAGATACATGGCATACATGGACCATTAGAGATACAAATTTCATTGTTTATATCTTATCAACTATCAATTATAAGCTATGATTTGGTTATTTCTATCCAAGTCCTCCTTCACCTTACCTATTCTTGATTTTGTCAACTATAGCTCATAGTAGTATACACATAAGTAGTGATACCATGTTCTCATCCACTCACCCAATTCACTTCTTATCAATCTGATACCTAATTTTGGTTTCTCCTCTATCAATTATATTTTTGAGGAGGGATACCTCATATAGTACATGGAGCATCTAACTCTTATTTCTGTCTTGCAACTTGTCAGTGCAAATTATAAGACAAAAAGGGGTAAATGTTGACACCAAAATTACATCACACACATGTGTAACTCCCTATGTCAAAACCCCCCTTGAGCTCCTTTTTAATAATAATATTTAGCCTCCCTAACCCATGATTTTACACCTCACACATTTAATTAATTTAAAATATTTCATTAAATTAATTAAAAACCACTTATGCCACCTTACCTAGCCACCTCATCCTAAGACTAATTCTTACCCTTTGAGTTACCTCAAGACTTAGTCCCATTATCCTAACTACCCATGACTTATTCTCACCTAAACAATAAATTTCTAACCAATTACATCCTTCTTAACCTCCTATTTATACTATTTAATGGATACCACACTTGGCATGAGAAAGAATAAAAAATAGGCTAAAAATAGCCCTTTTACCTATTCTCATATCACCAACATTGGTCAACCCATGACTGACATCAGTGGGATCATCGATGTCAATTAATTAAGCCAAAATCCAAACTAATGTTCATAAGTCAATCCAAACCAAGAACTAAGCTCTTGAGAACCTACAACACATGTTTGTTTTCTCTATTTAATGAATTGGTTCAACAAGCCTTATAGGAGCCATCCATTCGACACTTATTATTCAATCACCTCTTCATATAAATACATCACTTATTTTGTAAGTTTTTAAGTATTTACTTTATAATAACTTTATATCTATTGTTTATTGTTTTATACATTCCTGACCAAACCCCTATAAAGGAGTTATAAAGCTTCCCCACTTATTTCCCCTTGTTTTAACACACCAAACCTCTTACTAGATTCATCCAAATGATACTCTCTCTCACACAACTCTCTCCAACCTTCTAGACCTAACCAAAACCATTTACCAGACTTAGAAAAACATTTTATAAGCTCGTAAGAAATTATTGCCCCTACCAACATCGGTCACCCATCTAATATTGATCACACTTTCTCACTAGCCTCAATAGCCTAACCGATGTTGATAACTATGGATTTTTAGTAACCTCTCTAAAACCTACCTAGACAACTTCCAAAATACAAATTGAATATACCACCTATACTCTGTTACTCTTTGTTGTACTTAGGTTGTGTATAATGATAACATATCTCTCTTTTACTCTCTCTTTTCCTCTCTTTCTGATATTTATTACTCTTTTATTTCTCAAAATTGGACTATCATCTCTAAGGATGTTTGACACTTCATAGAACAAACACTTAGCTTGTCAACCCACTCATATATCTACTAATAGATATTTTGTGGTAGTGCTTTCTTACTTGTAGGTAATCCTCCCCAACCAAAGAGGAGTGCTCAAAACTTTTAGATATGATGTTCAAACCAATATGGGTTCATTATAATCACTTATCTCTATCCTTCTCTATTTTTTTAAAACTTGAAATAGACACAATTATAGTGAAACAAATTCATCCCTTTAGCAATGTTTAAGGCTACATAACAAATCTTTATTACCATAATGATTCCTGACACTCTTTATCTTACCATAATAGTTATTTCATGATGTGTACATGAATAATTAGTGATATGATGATAATGGGATATATGGGAGAATGAAGATGGACTAATAAGCTTATACCAATGGTGAAATGATAGTGATAAAGACTATGTAGATGGAACAAAATAGAAGGGGATGGAAAAACTCATGAATCCATACTCAAAATAGTCTAAATGGATAATATACACCTCTTATACATATTCTTAACCATATATACCTTTTTTTAGGTCCATGATGAAGCATACATAATGAAAGGAGAAACCTAGGATTCTCCAAATTACCTTAACATATGATAAATTACCTTAACATATGATAAATTACCTTAACATATGATAAATGAGACTGTGAGAGTTTTGAAGGAATATTAATGGTAGATAGGATATGAGACCTTAAGGAAAATTTGAGAAAATTGAAAGAAGGAAATATGATCTTGAATGAAACATCTCATAAAGTATCTATTATGTTTTGACAACCATGGATCCACCACTAAACCATACAACCACTCCAACATGCCTATATACTATAGATTTGGAATTTTATATCTTCTTTAGATTTATATACTCACACATGTGGATCAAAATGTTTGGGAAGACATTCAAAGTCTCTTTAAGACCTTAAGAATTAGGAACAAGTACTAGTTAGTCAAAATAGTTAAAAAGTCCACAAAACTAAACTTCTCTTGCTTGGTGTAGATGTGAATAATAATCAAATCCATTAATTTTTTAGCATTTATTCATAAATTTGAGAATACTTAAACAATAACCAATACCCATGATTGGAATATAACAAGGTTTAGTTCATCTAGTCAAGATCCTAAATTTCCTTTCTCTCTCTACTGTACAAACTAAGCACAAACCTGAGGTGATATTGATATATACTAATGAAATAAGTAGGGAAAACACATCATTTTTTTAATTCTTGAGCATTAAAACATTATAATCTATTCATCATGTTCTTATAAAAATACCCTATTTGATCTCCAAGACTTGTCTTAAGCAAATTTATACCATACATATCTATACCATCTAAAAACATAATTGAATCCTACAAACTCTCCTTTATTTCCATTTGTTTTAGTTTCAAACCACCATTTTATGGAACATGAATGCAAATGTAGGTCAAAAGGCATCCAAAAATAAGGAACACATTTTGGAAAGCAAAAAGGTAGATATTTTCACATGTGTGATTCTATGTGATGGCAAAACAACTTTGTAGGCTCGTAGAAGAGACATTTTCAAAGCATAAAACCATTTGACTAAGAAATATATGGACCATGAGTGTGATTTAAATATGTTATTTATTTTTAGTGGCCTTTTAAGGTTAATTTTTTTCATTTTAGGACCAAAACCTTTCATTAAAACAACATACATATAGTCTCAAAATAAGATTTACTAATGAATATCACAAGAGTACCTTATAACTTCCTAAAAGGCTTAAATTTGGCTTCTATGTGTCTTCATCACACCTTCAAATCTTATAGTCATCCCCATACTTGAATCTACCAAATACACTAAAGAAACTCATAATGGGTCATCAACTACTATATTTAATCATCTTCATTAAGGCACTCTAAATCACTAAAACCACTTCAATCCATTGTCAAAGACATCTAAACCTACTCAACACCATGATGATAATTATCAAATAAATTCAAACATAGACATTAAAATTATGAGACATTGAAACTTACCTCATTCATATGATAATCAATGACATCATGATGATCAATCATATCACCTAAGGAACCAAGGCATCTGGATATATGATGATTACAAGTAGAATCTATGACACCTCTAAGAGTGTTTGAATGACTTCAAGAAGAAATTAGGAGACATCATGATCTAGGATACCACCATGTAGAGGCTTAATTGAGTGAAGTGAAACATTTTTATTTATATGGGTTGGAATTTGGCCTTGGGAGGCCAAATTTATAACAATTTTGGTGGCTCGAAGGGGTTGAATAGCTTGATGGTTAAGGGAACCCACTAAATTTTCATGATAATGATTGTCTTTAAACATCACAACATGGTTTTCTTGGACTACCAAATAATTAGTACATATAACACCTTAAGACTATAACAAACTAATAAGACTCAAATAAAAACAAACAAAGAAATAACACATATACCTAAGAAAGACACCTAACCTAAGGACAACACTTGATAGGGTTAACAATTGATACATCTTAAATATGCTACATAGTAGTGTTTCTATCGCTAATTCACTTTTTACATTCGAAAGATGAATAAAGAAACTAAAGAAATGGACAAGGCTGGAAGTACCTGGATAAAGATTGCGCACCGTAATCCAAACGTTTGTGGGCACCCCTCTTTGGCTATGGAGGAATGAAACCTGCAAGGAAAAAGAAACTTGGACAAGAAAATGTTAGATGGATAGGCAGTGGGTTGCCAAGCAAAAGCTTGTTCCTGAAAGTGTGAAAGCTTCCTCAAGGGAGGTCAACCCACTGATAATAGATAGATAAAAGACTAAGGAAATACAGAATGCTAGAATACAGAAGTGATAAACAAATTAAAAAGGAAAGAAAAGACCAATGGTTACCTGAATGGAACTATCGAGCTGATAACAGTTGTCGAGGTCAGGAATGTTGCCGGCGTCGGTTGTATGGTCTGCCGACTTCGGTTATCCTGCCAACGTCAGTTGGGGAAGTAACCGGCGTCAGTCGGGGCAGTGGCCTGTGGTCGGGTCAGGTCGAGTTTTTAGACTGTGGACAGGTCTAGTTTGTGAACAGGGTCGAGACAGAGTTCAGAGATGACTTTGAATGGATTGGGTAATGGTCTGGTTCTGATTAGGTACCCTGTATAGGGTCTTTGTTGGCAGGAGGGATGAGGGAGTTGTCTGGGATTGTAATGAAAGGATGATAGGTGAAAGGGAGATGGACAGAGGACAGGGCCTGAGAAGGCTTTTCAGCCTCTCAGGGGGTAGGACAGAGGGAGTGGGAGATAGTAGATGCCAAACAACTGAACACTAAAGAAAAGAAATGAAATGAAATAATAGACTATGCTTACCTTTTTAGCTTGCTGAATGAAGAGTGGGAGAGCTATTGTTGAGACCACAGAAGACTTAATCTCTGCTCAAGAATCCTTGCACCTGTTGCTGCTATTGCACGAGGTCCAGAGGGAGAAGAGTAGAATGCCAAAATGCCAAGAGAAATCAGTTTGCGAGCTTAAGGGGCCAGGGGCTGGAATGGATGCAGAAAGGAGTCTTGAAGGTTGCCGACACTGGCAGGATCACCGACGTCGGCCGAAGGGTCACCGACGTCGGCAGTGGCAGAATGGGGGCAGAGACTAAAAATAGCCTCTACCCGTTCTTGCACACCATCGAGCGAGGGATTGTGGGAAGAACGGTCATGAGGATGCTTAAATGGGCGTGGGAGGAAGATAATGAGAATATTTGGCATAATAAAGGCTAGGAGGGAGGTGGAGGGATCCAAGGGAGGATCCAAAGTGGCAAGGGTGAGGTAAAAAGGGGGCCACTTAATTGAAATATTTAAGTTATTTTAATCAAATGAGTGGAGGGGACTAAGGCCAAGGGTTAGGATATGGGTTTGAGGTGGACAAGGGGGGAGAACCAAGGTGTAGACACATTTGTGGTGTCTACATTTGCCCCTTTTTGTCTTGTTGGTTGTTCTTGATGAACTGCAAGACAAAAACAAGAGTTGGTTGCCCCAAAAAAAGAATGAGGTGTTCCCCCCCTCAAAGCGATAGTCGAGAGAAGGGAACTAGAGATCGAGTGTCGATTTGACAGAGAGATGGATAGAAGAGTGTGAGTGAAAATGCTACAATAGTCATGATTGTGCGTATGCCACTTCACGGGGTGGTCGAGTCAAATTGTCGCATGTCGAGGGTCAAGGAGTGCCAAAATTGAAGTAACCAGGCCCCAGCATTTAGTCATCTGCTGATCGAGTTACTCAATCTAAGCTGAAGCTCCAAATGGTCGTCATGTTCCAGGTATCCCAAGCTCAGTAAGTGCTCCCATAAACATGAAAATGCCACAAGTAGTAGGGATCAACTGGCTTGCGATCCTATACTTACGAAGGGTTAAAAATAGTCTATGGATAATTTTGCTAACCAGCCGTGAGGTAGCACACACGTAAAAACAACCAAGGCAACATTGGCTTGGAAATAGTCAAAGATCAAAGGAGATACGCATGATCTCCAATGGTCATTGGTCAAGGGGATGGATGGACGAAAGGATGTGGCTGAGCTAACCTCAGAAAACATCGTGTGATCTAAGTGCTGCCTACATAGCCTTCGTGTGAAGGGCCTCAGGCCAATGTAGTTCTCCCTAAAAGGGAAGAATGGTCAAAGAAAATGATTGGTCTTGGTTAAAGTTGATGGAGTTGGACGTGATCAAAGTCACAGAAGAGAAGGTTTGTCCATCAAAGAGACAAACAAACGGGGGTGGTCGAGCTAACCTCAAAGGATGTGTTATCTGAGTGCTGCCTACATAGCCCTGGTCATAGGGCCTCAGACCAATGTAGTTCGGATGAATTGAGAAGATTGGTCGATGATTGGATGTGGTTAAGTGTCAAAATGATGAGGGTAAGATGAAGATAAGATGATGCTACAGATGGTGTATTCTGTAGAATTGGTCGAGAGTCTTTCATCCCTAGCAAGTTTCCATAGTCGTGATGGATGTATGCTAAAAATGAATGGAGGTCTATTTATGCTTCAGCAATTATCGGTTTATGCTTAACATAAATTGGGTTTGGTCGATAGTTTCCATGTGCATTGGTGTCCATAGAAACTATGTGAAATGGATGAGGATGATGTCTGATGCCATGAGGATGAAAAATAGCTTGGTTTGAGTCGACAATTGATGTGGTTAAATGTGACCAAAGTGTAGAGAAAAGGTGAAAGGCAAATCACTCTTTCATTGACAAGGACCAGAAAGGGAGCATAAATAGGGGTTATTAGAATAAAAGCCTCATTCATGCATTACGTCATTGACCAGTGTTGTGTTAGAGCGGTAATTGAATCACTTTGACATTAAAGCGAGCTCAAAGTCCCTTGAGCAGGTAATAGGAGGAGGATAGGGTAACCCAATTTAAGAGCAGGGATAACCTTGCCCCTTTTTATAGGAGACCCTGAGACAACTACAAGCCAAGTCCATGACTCATTTTTTTTTTTTTGGTGCAGACTGATCGATGCGAGAAGTCTACATAGAGATGTCATTTGATTTATGGTCATGTTTCGAAGCTGATCAATGCAGGAAGCTTCTAAGAAAGGTTGCTGTTTGTAGTAAGATTTAGTCATAGCCATCCTTCGAGGGAGTGGTCTATATTTTTGCTTTATATAATGTTTGAATAGCTGTCCTTCGAGGGATCAGTCTATTAGCTACAACAATGATAGTACAGCTATCCTTCGAGGGAGCAGTCTATCTTTTTGATTTGATTTTGTGACCTTGGATTATGTTTTGACATCTTGATTTTTATTTTTATTTTTTGAGTCATAGACAAGACTGTAGAAGTTCAAGGATGCCCTTTTATTAGGACAAAGCATCCATGCATCATAAAAGGGTTATAGAGGACTTGTTAAAGGGGAAGAGGGTTGAAAGGAATGAGGATTAAGAGGACGAGGATTGCTCAAGGGATGAGCTCAAGCTACGTGTCAAGTAGACGAGCACTCGACTAATAGAAGAATGGTCGAAGATGCAACGCATTAAGAGGCTCAAGTTTTAGCCGTCCGTCGAGGGAGGACAGACGATAAGTCCCTGACCCATACTTGTGCGTGATGATAAAAGGTCCAAGCCAATTGGGGGAAAATTTGCCTCGTTTACTTCACTCCATATTGGTCACGTGTTGATTCTCTTTGAAGACGAGGTATCTGATGTTGAAATCTCATTCTCATAGATTTTTGTCATAGGCTCACTTCATGCGACTTTGGTAGACATGGAGATGATTGAGGGCAGCAAGATGACGCTCGTCAAGTAACTCAAGTTGAGCTAAGCGATCTTGACGAAAGTCATCATTGGAAAGAATGTCATGCAGGGAGAGGTGGAGAGATGGGATCTGTACTTCAAGAGGTAAGACAACCTCTGTTCCATACACGAGGGAGAAAGGAGTAGCACTCGTAGAGGTTCAGATGCTAGTGTGGTAGGCCCACAAAGCGAAGGGAATATGAATGTGCCAATCCCTTCCTGTGTCATTGACCACCTTCATGAGAATTTTAGTCAAAATTTTGTTGGAAGCCTCAACCTGCCCATTTGCTTATGGGTAGTAAGGTGAAGAAAAACTGAGTTTGATGCCAAATGAGTCGCATAGTTTTTAGACAGTCTTATTTTTGAAGGACTTGCTGTTGTCGGTGATGATTTTGTGAGGGACATCGAAACAATAGATGATGTGGCTACTGATGAAGTCGACAATTTTGTTGGCTTTTGTGGAGACAAGAGGAATGGCTTCCACCCACTTGGTCAAATACTCAGTGGCAGTGATGATGGACTGATGACGAAGAGACGAGTGAGGGTTAATCTCACCGATGAGATCTAAGCCCCACTGAGAGAAAGGCCATAAATCATGAGCGACTTGTAAGGTGTGGCTGGGGAGATGAAGCAAGTTAGAGTGTTGCTGACACTTGATGTAACGCTGAACATAGTCGCTACAGTCTTGATGAAGGGTGGGCCAATAATAACCCAGGCGAAGGATGCGCTTGGCAACCGAGTTCCCACTAAAGTGTCTGCCACAAATCCCATCGTGGACTTGTTTTATGGCTTGAGAAGCTTTAGTGGAGTTTAGACAACGAAGAAGGAGGCCGTCAAAGCCTCGCTTATAGAGAAGACCCCCTAGCATGGTATAGCGAGTTGTGCGCTTGATGAAAGCTCGCTGCGCATTGTTAGAGAGGTTGGGAGGAGTGACAGAAAGAGACAAGTAGTCCACTAGTTGCTTATACCAGTCATCTTGTGGGCTAGAATTGATAGTGTTGATATGGTCGATGTGAGGGGAGATGTATGAAGGCAAGGGTACACAATGCACCATGACAAAAAGTTGAGATGACGATGATGAAGATGGGATATGTGAAGCAAGAGAAGCCATGGTGTCAGCAAACTTGTTCATAGAGCGTGGAACAGTCTGCAAGAGATAATGGTCGAAAGATGCCAAAAGAAGGTCAGCACAATTTTTATACCTCTGTAAAACTTCATTTTTATAGAGGTATGAACCATTAACTTGATTGACAATGAGCTGTGAGTCACCGAAGATGTTGACAGACTTGATGTGGAGGGAAAGGGCAGTCTGAAGTCCCAAAATTAAGGCCTCGTATTCAGCCATATTATTAGTACAATCAAAGTCAAGCTTGAAAGATAGAGTCATGGGCTCCCCTTCGAGTGGGATGAGGATGACCCCCGCACCCCCACCGAGTTGACATTTGGAGCCATCAAAGAACATGGTCATTTGGTAGATGGCGTCATCGGTGGAAAGTGTGGCGATAGATTCGTCAGGGAACTCACACTGTGAAGGTTGGTTGTCAGGAAGAGGGGCATCTACCAGTTGGTCAGTGATGGTTTGCCCCTTGATAGATTTCTACTGGATAAATTTGAGGTCAAACTCAGCGAGTAGCATGAGCCACCGAGCCATACGTTGATTCTGATATGGCTTGGAGTGCATATACTTGAGAGGGTTGGTGTGAGTGACGACAAAGGTTTTGTGGTTGAGAAGATAGTGGTGGAGCTTGGTAGCAGAAAAGACTAATGCCAAATAGAGTTTCTCGGTATGAGTATACCGAGTTTCATAGTCGACTAGTGTTTGGCAGATGTAGTAAACCTCTTGCTCACGATGATGCTCATCTCGGTGCGCGATCATGGCACCTAACGAATGGTTGGTGGAAGAGATATAAAGGTAGAAGGGTTGGTCATCTTTAGGTGGAATGAGGACTGGTGGAGAGACCAGATAGCTTTTGAGGGCTTCAAAAGCCTCTTGACAGTCCTCATCCCATTTAAAGGAGATGTCCTTCTTAAGGAGATGATGAAAAGGTTGGCAGCGGTCTAAAAGCTGTGAGATGAAATGGTGGATGGACTGGAGCTTCCCTTGTAGACTGCGAAGCTGCTTGAGATTTGTCAGGGGTGGCATTTTGAGGATAGCGCGGATCTTGGCGGGATCTATCTCGATGCCATGGAAGGAAATGATGAAGCCGAGAAGCTTACCTGAGAGGACCCCAAAGACACATTTCTTGGGGTTAAGGTGAACATTGTATTGAAAAAGGTGAGAGAAGATGATTTTGAGAATGGTCAAGTGGTCGCAGTGAAGCTTAGACTTGCCGAGAAGGTCGTCCACATAGTCCTCCATGATTTTATGGAGGAGATCATGGAAAATGTAGGTCATGGCATGCTGATATGTGGCACCAACATTTTTCAAGCCGAAAGGCATGACTCGATAGCAGAAAGTCCCCCATGGGGTGATAAAGGTAGTCTTGTGCTGGTCTTTCGGTGCGATCAGGATTTGATTGTATCCTAAAAAACCATCCATGAGAGATAGCATCTCATGGCCGACCATGAGATCAACAAGCTGGTCAATGTTAGGAAGAGGAAAGTCATCTTTGGGATAGGCTAGGTTAAGGTCGTAATAGTCCGTGCAGATCCGAATCCCCCAGTTGCTTTAGTAATTAGGACGATGTTAGAGACCCACTGTGGATAATCGATGGGCTGGATGAAGGAGATAGAAAGAAGGTGCTGAAGCTCCTCTTTGACAAGGAGTGCAACGCGAAGATGCATCTTTTGAAGCTTTTGCCTAACAGGCTTAGCCTCTGGTTTGGTGACAATGTTCTGGGTAGCGATGGTGGGGTCGATGCCAGGCATGTCGCTATAAGTCTAGGCAAAGGCCTTGCTATGATTAGAAAGGAACTGGGTATAGTCAAGCTGCTCCTGAGTGTCTAAAGATTGGCCAATCTTTAAGATGTGAGGAACATCAAAAGAAGGGAGGTTGATGTCAATGGTTGATTCATTTAACATAACCTGGGTCTTAGAAGGGAGGGAACGCTGGATGAAAGAGTCATCAACACCCATGTAGGAAAGGATGGCATCATCGTCAACGCAGTGGACAGTGTGAATGGTTGCCGACTCATCCTCTATCATGTTAGGAAAGATGAGAGGGAGAGATCTGGACACCCCATTAAGCTGACAGGTCAGGGGTTCCAGGCGGATGGTGTTTATGAAAAAAAAAACTAGGAGGGATGGAAACCACTGACTCCGTAGGTGACGAAGGAGAAATGGGTGAGTTTGGAGGAGATTGGTCAATTATTGGCTCAGGACAAAGGTCAGAAGGAGCCTGAGTGGGGTCATGATATCCCAGGCCATACCATTTCTTGGCATCATCATCATTGAGCGGCTCGATGGGCTGATGGGAGCCCTGCTCATAACGTCTAAAACCAAAACCCTTCCATGCACACCTGTAGAGGTAAGTGTGTGCGAAGGCAGGGTTGCCAAGAAATGAGAAATCTGATGTGAAAGGTTAGGGTGAAGAGAGGGAATTATCATTGGTAGGAGCTTGATTGAGCCCCCCATAGACAAAGTTGGTTCGAAGGTGAGGAGGACCATAAGGCCCGACCATCCCAATCCGATGGTCGTAATTGGGACTGAGATGAAGGCATCCATACTCTTGCAGAGTTTGGAACATGTCTAGGGCCAACAAGCGATATTCCCCAAGTGATAGTCATTGGAAGATGTCTTCCATGGGGTCTTTGGTCAGCGCTTGAAGAGGAGGGGTGAGGGCGACCGCCGATTACGAACTGATCGAAGCTTCTGCAGATGGAGGCGGTGTCGAAGTTGACGGCTTGATGGGAATGAGGACATCGTTGGGATGGTAAGTTGTGTTGCAAGTCTTGAAGGGTGAAGGGTCAGCAAGAATGGTTTGGACTTGCCCGTCATGCTCAAACTTCACACAATAGTGCAGGGTAGAGGGGACACAGGCCATGGCACGGATTCAAGGTCGACCTAGTAGAATATTGTATTGAAACTCTCCTTCGATGATATAGAAGAGCTTTGGGACTGTGCGTGGACCAACGTGAATGTGAAGGATGACTGTGCCAATGGTCGTGGCGGTGGTGTCATTGAAAGAGCGTAAGATCGCGTCAGTTTTGGAGACGCAATTCTTGGGAAGAGCCAACTGATCAAAGGCATGGGTAGAGATTATGTTGATGCTAGTGCCACCGTCGATCATAATGCGTTTAATGCATTTCTGATCAACATAGGCAGTGATGAAGAGGGCAGCATCCTGATCTTCTGTGTTAGATGTGGGAATCTCAGAATCACTGAATGTGATGGAGGTGACAGGAGATAAAGAATGGACAAGGCCAGCGAGTGGTTGGGGGTCCTCGGGTTGGACCTCTACTGCCTATAAGGCTTGGATGAGGGCTTGACGGTGCTGAGGTGAGGTTTGGATAAGGTCATAAAGAGACATCTTTACAGGCGTCTGGTGAAGCTGCTTCAGCATAGAGTCATGAATTGGCCCAGAAGAAGAAGACGAAGAAGGCTGGGACGCGCTAAGGATAGAAATTTTAGGCTTGGGTGCAAGAGGTGGCTTGACAAAGGGATAGGTCTAAAGAATGGGAACTTTTTCTTTCGCCTTGTCCTTTTGCAACCTAGTGGTTATACGGATAGCATTGATTTCGAAAATGGGAGGTGAAGAAGGGGTCATGTCTTGCTGGTGAGATGTTGACATGGTTGAAGAGGTTAGATGGGAAGGAGTCAGGGTCTGGTTAAGAGTGTCCTTAAGGAGAAGAGTGTCCGTCTCCATATAGCGGAAAATGACGGCTTTGAGGGCACAGCAAGTCTCGGTATCATGTCCTGGTGTACGATGATATAAGCAAATTTTCATGTCGTCAAACCAGGAGGGCTTGGACCTGAGAGGTTGGAAAGGCTTGATGGGTGGAAGGGTTATGTTGGAAGTCTATAGAAGCTGGTGCAATATTAACGAGTATGAGCCCACTAGAGGGTCTGTGCTAGTTGATATGTGCGCGGCTGGTGACTTTTGCTTAGGCAAAGTTGGAAGAGGTTTCTGTACCACCTTATGGGTTGATGGTGCGGTGATAGGCGAAGACGGCACTTTCTTAGTGATTGGTACCACCTTTCTAGGAGAGGGATGGCTAGAGGTAGGCAGAGGAAGCAAAGGAGGCAATGAGTTTTGATTGGAGGCTGGAGTGGGAAGGATTCTAGCCAGGGTCGAAGGATGGGGGCCCAAAATGGATGGCAATGGTGACGGGGAAGGAGGCGTTCACTTTGGCAGTCTGGTAGTCTTCTTTGACTTGGTTGGAAGACTACTACTGGTCAAGGTCTATTCTAGGTCCACCTTCACTTGTGGGTGAGTGAGGGTGGAGATAGGATGAATGCCAAGTGACTCGATAGGCTTAGATGAGGGAGATGCAGGTTTTGGTTTTGACGGGTTTGGTTGAGGTTTGAGATTCTGGTCTTTGTCAAGAGTCTGAAGAGATTCTGCCTTGGGAAGATTAGCAGCATGTGATGAGAGGGCATGGGTATGTTGAAGGGATTTGAGACGCTCCCACAACACCTGAGGCATCACTTTCCTTGGAGGGAGAAGTTCGATTTTCTCCACTAACTGGGAAAATGGCTGAGAAGAAGATGTTGATGGTTGTGGGGTTGAAGATGAGATGGGTGTAGTAGTCTTAGAGGCATGGTATTGTGAAGACAAGATAGATTTAGATGGAGACGAAGGGGAGACAGGTTCTTCCCTGGGTGGAGAAGAATCCAAAAAGCGAGGCTCTTCAAGCGGGTAAAGGGCAGGGATGATGGTGCCCTCCACTTGCAGTTGAGGAGTAGGAAGGGTCGGGTCTTCCATAGGTAGAAGAAATGAGGATGGCGAGACCGGTGGTGCTGGTAAAGCCGAGGCATCCTCCAAGATGAGAGAGGTCAATGGAGAACTAGCTGGGGAAAGAGGTTCGTCCACATGTGATGGACTGATTGATGGACTAACCTCTTGAGGTTGATTGGGGATGAAAGGCGAGACCGTATTGACTATTCAAATGTTGTGTTCATGATTGTCATTAATTAAAGTCCAGACATTGTTCTGGGTTAGCGGATGATTAGGGAATGGCTGTTTGAAGATGTCAATGGCCTGATCAGGGGGTGCATTGGGATTATCTAAGATGAGGTCCCCCTTTTCAAGCATGTCTTGGATTATGTTCTTAAAAGTTTTGCAGTTTTCTGTGTCATGTCCCTTAACACGGTGGAAGCTGCAAAAGTCTTGTTCCCTATACCACGCAGGGATGGCTTGTGAGGGATCAAATTGTGGAGGAGGTCAGGCTTGAGGGAGATTGAGGACCCCCTGCTTAACAAGCTTTTCCAGCACATACGCGTATGATTCTCTGAGAGGAGTATACCGTCGTTGTACGTATCTCTACTGGAATTGGTGAGTGGCGCTCTGAGATGTGGATGGCTCAGGCTGATTGGTTGAAGAAGATGAAGGTCTAACCACCACAGCATTAGCTGAAGCCTTGGATTTAGAATTAGATGATGATGGCTTAGCAGAAGAAGAGTCATTGGTCCTAGAGCTGGGATTCTTGCTCCGCAACTTGACTTTATTCTCCTCGATGGCACGCAACTCAAGTTTGTGGGCCATTGTGAAGGCTTCGTCAAAGGTGTGAAAGGTTTGAACCCTCAAGGTGGAAGAAATATGTCTGGCACAGGCTTAGGAAAAGAGTTCAATAAGCTCGGCCTGGGGTAAGGAAAAGGAGAGTTGATTGATGAGGCCTCTCCATCGAGCAACGAAGTCGGCTATGGACTCATCCTCGAATTGCCAGATAGAATAGAGGTCTATGATCGAGACCTTGGTGATGTTGATGGAGAAGTGATCGAGGAAGAGCTGGGCCAATTGTGTGAATGAGAAGAGGGAATGGCTTGGAAGGGAGCTGTACCAGTCAAGCGTAGCACCCGAGAGAGACATAGGAAACGTGCGTAAGAGCAACCCATCGTCATGGGCAATGAGGTAACAGGCATGTCTGAATGCTTGCAAGTGTTGCTATGGGTCTTCCTTGCTTTGAAAGCGAGAAAACTTTGGAAGCTCCCACTGGCTAGGATATGGCCTGATTGGGACAGAAGGATGAATGGGCTCATTGCAAATCTGCTCGTATGAGAGAGCATTGCGTGAGCCAGAAACAAAGGTCTCTAGACTGGTCATCTTGTCCATCAGCATTTTGATGATATCTGTCGACAGATTGACGGGTGGCACACCCCCTAAGTTGTAGGGCGCTTGGAAGAGGCTAGGGGAGGCATACGACGTAGCTGGTTGCCCCTGTAAAGGTTCAACGTAGGGATAACTAGTCGTAGGGATAGATGAAGAGGCTAAAGGTGGTTGGGTAGAAGGCATAGCTAGGCCCGATGTTGCCATGAGGGGTTGGACTGTGGTAACGGGGGCCAAGGGATAAGAAGCCACCCTGGTGTTGATAGGGGCCAGGGTAGGCAGAATAGAGACGACAAGGTTTTGAAAAGGAGTGGATAGCGGTTGAGTGGGTTGAGGTTGATAGGGGGCTGAAACCCTGGTGGAAGTGGGCCCAAAGATAGAGGGAGAGGCCACACCTAGAGGATTGGTCAAAGTCTGGTCAGTGGTCAAAGTGATGGCTTGAGTGTCCAAGGGTTGAACTATGGATGCCGTCGATACAGCTATAGTCACGACAAGAGAGGTTGGCATTCCATAGATAGGATTGCTCAAGGAGTCTCGCGTTCGGCTATGCACGAGATAGTGTTGCAAGGCCTTGATGTTGAGGTCCAAGAATCATTTGAAATCTTGGTCCCCTTCTTGGACAATAGGAGTCTGCGGTGGGGTTGGACGAATAGGAGTTCTTTCGGTCTCTGAGTTAAACTCCATTGTAGGCTTGGTCACAGACGGGGTAGACGGAAGTGGTTGATGGCTAGCATGGTTGACAAGAGCCTTGGCTTGGCTACGAGTCAAAACCATGCAAGGCAAAGAGGGTTCAGGTTTCAGAAACTATGTTTTTCTATTTTAGAAAACTAGGATGGAGTTTTGATAGAGAAGGGACAGGTTTTAGGCTGCTGGTTTTGAAAAAAAAGGATAGTGACAGAGACCGACGTCGGTTGAGAAACCGATGTTGGTAAGAAATATGGCCGACATCGGTCAGATAACTAATGCCGGTAAGAGAGGAAAGCCGACATCGGTGGAAGAACCGATGCCAGTGACTGTGTTTTCTAGAGAACCAAAAGATTTTAAGATTCTTGGAAAAATAATGAAGAAAGCGTCCTCACTCACTCAAACAAACAGATGAGAAGAGAAGAAGTGAGAGAGACAGACAAGCCTAAGTGATAAATCCTAGGAATTAACCTTAGAATCTTGTGGCTTATGCCTTAGATGAATGTTTGGGGAGATTGGCTGTAAGAAGGGTCCTAGAAGAGACAATCTAGAGCTGGTTTCAAGTCTTGTTTTAGGTGCTCAAAAATTTGTGTTAGGTCTGGTACGTGGCCTAATGCTAAGGAGCAAGCTCCCCTCACTTCACGATTCTAGTGGTTAGCTGGTCTCGCTTAGCCAAGATATACCTCGCCTAGAGTTTATCCTCTGCCAGAGAATGGAGTGGGCTTCCCCCTTGGTGATGAAATCCAAGTAGGGTCACCGGGATGGGTAAGGTATCCGCTGGGGGATGAAATCCCAGTCGGGCCTTGTCTCAAGTAAGTTTTATGTTCGTTTTAGTGCATGTGGTTTGGTAGTGTAACATCAAGTGTCTACAATTTATTCAATATGCATTTTACTAATTACTAGGTGAAGACTAATGCAAGCACAAGCAGAAATGCAATGCAGTATGTTTTTAAGCCCAAGTCAAAAATATGAAGTTTGGATGAAGACAAGTTTGAGAAAGGGTTTAAGAGTATGATGTTTAGACTAGTCTAGAAATGCAAGGAAGAAAGATTCATTTTAGTCTTGCTTATAGTGTCATTTGGAATAGAAGAAAGAGACAAGAAGGAAGGAGCCTAAATGCACCTAAATGAATGAAAGGAAGAGGAACTCGAGGAAGAACCTAAGGTCCCACCGGGAGTGCCAGAATGTTTTTATCGCTAATTCGCTTTTTACATTCGAAAGATGAATAAAGAAACTAAAGAAATGGATAAGGCTGGAAGTACCTGGATAAAGATTGCGCACCGTAATCTAGACATTTGTGGGCACCCCTCTTTGGCTGTGGAGGAATGACACCTGCAAGGAAAAAGAAACTTGGACAAGAAAATGTTAGATGGATAGGCAGTGGGTTGCCAAGCGAAAGCTTGTTCCCGGAAATGTGAAAGCTTCCTCAAGGGAGGTCAACCCACTGATAATAGACAAATAAAAGACTAAGGAAATACAGAATGCCAGAATATAGAGGTGATAAACAAATTAAAAAGGAAAGAAAAGACCAATGGCTACCTGAATGGAGCTGTCGGGCTGATAACAGTCGTCGAGGTCGGGAATGTTGCCGGCGTCAGTTGTATGGTCTGCCGACTTCGGTCATCCTATCGACATCGGTCGGGGAAGTAACCGGCATCGGTCGGGGTAGTGGCCTGTGGTCAGGTCAGGTTGGGTTTTTGGACTGTGGACAGGTCTGGTTTGTGAACAGGGTCGAGACAGAGTTCAGAGACGACTTTGAATGGACTGGGGAATGGTCTGGTTCTGATTAGGTGCCCTGTACAGGGTCTTTGTTGGTAGGAGGGATGAGGGAGTTGTCTGAGATTGTACTGAAAGGATGACAGGTGAAAGGGAGATGGACAGAGGACAGGGCCTGAGAAGGCTTTTTAGCCTCTCAGGGGGTAGGACAGAGGGAGTGGGAGACAGCAGATGCCAAACAACTGAACACTAAAGAAAAGAAATGAAATGAAATAACAGACTATGCTTACCTTTTTAGCTTGCTGAATGAAGAGTGGGAGAGCTGTTGTTGAGACCACAGAAGACTTAATCTCTGCTCAAGAATCCTTGCACCTATTGGTGTTGTTGCATGAGGTCCAGAGGGAGAAGAGTAGAATGCCAAAATGCCAAGAGAAATCAGTTTGCGAGCTCAAGGGGCTGGGGGCTGGAATGGATGCAGAAAGGAGTCTTGAAGGCTGCCGACGCCGGCAGGATCGCGGATGTCGGCCGAAGGGTCGCCAATGTCGACAGTGGCAGAATGGGGGTAGAGACTAAAAATAGCCTCTGCCCATTCTTGCACGCCGCCGGGTGAGGGATTATGGGAAGAATGGTCATGAGGATGCTTAAATGGGCGCGGGAGGAAGATAATGAGAAGATTTGGCATAATAAAGGCTAGGAGGGAGGTGGAGGGATCCAAGGGAGGATCCAAGGTGGCAAGGGTGAGGTAGAAATGGGGCCACTTAATTGAAATATTTAAGTTATTTTAATCAAATGAGTGGAGGGGACTAAGGCCAAGGGTTAGGATATGGGTTTGATGTGGACAAGGGGGGAGAACCAAGGTGCAGACACATTTGTGGTGTCTACAAGTAGGTGTGAATTTTTGAAGGGTCTGATATTCATTACAAATTTTCATATATTATTTACAAATTTCATCATTATCACCTTGACACTCTATGAAATCATGATCATACTTCAAAATCTCATTGACCATTAAGGTCTTATCAATAAAATCAATTGGATGGCAAATAATTTATCCTTTATCTTTAATGAAACTAGAATTTTACTGAACACATACCTTTTCGTGGATGTTTGAATATGTTATAAGGTTGTTACCTCACCTTACAATTGCTACAAGTTAAATATCTACTTCACTCTCATACTCATCAGGGCTATCATGACAAAGAATGGCTACCATGCCATCAAGGAGATCTTGGGAATAATATTCTTCTTATTTAATTCAAGTGTCTTCCTCTTGCATATTATCCTTTTTTGCATTATGAAAAATTGATATACACCTATCCTTACCAAGAGGTGTCCCAATGATGATTTCCTCTTATTTCTCACTCAAGTCACTCTCATATTTTGTCACTGTAAATAGATCTCTTTCACTTGTCTCAAAAAGGAGAGGATACTTCTCAAATAATGTCATGGTAGATAAATGGGAAATATCAAGAAGGTGAGTCAAATCCAAAGGTGTTATAGATGCTTTACCCTTCTTGTTTGGATACTCAACTTTGAAAACCATCACTTCCTCTTTTTGTTGCATTTTATCTTGAATAGACTTCCATGAGGGGAAGGTCTTAGACTTCTTAGGAGAGTATGGTAGGGGATTAGTGTTTTCTAATTTTTATTCTACTTCAACATCTTGTCTTATACTTGACTTTTCTCTTCCTTCCTTTGACTACTACATTTATTTCCAAGTTATAAACTTGGATGTAGAAACTTGTTCTTTTGCATTTATTGCAGCCTTGGGCATGAATGAACTTACTATTGGGATGGGATTGATCTTGTAGCTACTACTAACTAATATATGAGTTGTTTTAAAAAATCAAATTATTTACCAAGGTGAACCTAAAAATTAACACCATCTTATTAGAGGCCTCTTCATGTTGATCAAATATTAATGGCCTTGTAAGGTCAGGTGTGAATCATGGAACTTAGCCTTCTCAAGACACACTTCTCCCTCTTTTTAAACTCTATCTTGAATAGACCTCAAGGTAATAAAATTTTTAAAGGCTTGTAAAGAAATTTGATGGATTTGAAACATATTTTTTTGACACTCTTGAGGAGGGAAAGGCATTTCAATGTAGGACTGATGTGGAATGTAGAAAACATGCTAATAGTAGGATTGGACTTATTGTCTCTCATAGAAAATCAACTTATCTTCATTGGTTGAAACTAAACCACCCATGTCAAACATATCACCATTGACTCTTGAATGACCCTCTCTCATGAAAAATTCCCATTTTTTCTTAGCTTGTTGTAATGAGGTTTTCATTCTCTCAATCTCATGCCTAGAGACTTCCTATCCATAGCTCTTTTGGGTGTCAATTCTCACCATATGTTTTTCATAAACAAATAAGGTCTTTTCAAAGATTGATATTGATTGAATATGAATATGAGTAGGTTAACTAGGAACATCATGATGTTTTCATGATTTATTAGGTTGATAATCAGGTTACCAAAGAGGTGAATGAGGTTCATAATGAGGGTTAGAGTAGTGTAGTTGGTATTGAAAAGGATTATAGGCCTGATGATGACTCTCATATTATTGACAAGGGTGAATGTATTGATAGTAGGTTTCATAATGGGATTGCTATGAGTCATGATGGAACTGGAAAGGATCATAGGGTTGTTGATAAGGAAGTGAATGACTAAAATCTTCCCCATATGCAACCATAACTCATCACAATACACATGAATAACAATTAAATATGAACAAAAACTAATCTTACCATGATATGATGACCTTATGATTACTTTTAACTACAAATCTTTGACTATAAGTGCTTGAATATGATAGTGATTACCAAGATGCTGATGTGAATTCTCCGATACTTGAATTTGGTCCCACTAGGCATGATAGAATTACTATCAACCCAAGTTACACCTTTTTGAAGGAGAGCATTAAATTTAACTTCAAACCTATACTAACATGGGAATGATGTAATGGATATGGGTGACCTTATAACTAGACCATACCTCTAGATTATGGGGCTATCTCCCCTAGTAAATAATTTATGACTTAATTTACTAACACCTATTATTTTTAGGGTGAAAATGGGTAGAAATTTTAGAAAATAAACATAATCTAGGGGATGGTGATTCACCAATGTAAACATTCATCCACTCAATTAGGACTTGAACAAACACTAGTAAGTAGTTCAAATGATTGAATCTTTCAACTTCAAGGACTCCTATGCAAAAGTATTTCACATAAAGGTTTCAATAAGTGATAAAAACATGAGGGTAGTGATGTAAGGCATAATTCAAGGCACTAACCAATCAATATCTCCACTCCAAGCTCAACCACTCAAAATTCAAATGCTATATGTGACTTGCATAATACCATCTACTAGTAACTAGGTGATATTATTACCTACCAAGGTAGAAAACACTACCACATATGAAAATCAAACCAATAAAAATAAATAAAAATGTATCAAAGAATCTAAAGATATTCATTTATATTCAATTAAGAGGTTACAAAGTGCCAATCTAGGTAGGGTCTCCTCATGTGCAAGAGATGGATTTTAAATTAAGAATTTTTATCTTGAATATATAAAAGAATAAGGAGAGAGAAAATAGAGAAAATGGTGTAGAAGTCTTGGAAGAATTCAAAATACCATAACTCATTCCAATATGATAGTTAAAATAATCTTCTATACATTAAAGTGTCTTCAAAGAGTGACTTTATGATTGTCAAAGCTTATTTTTAGTAACATTTGACCCATAAAAGTTATATGCACTCTATCTTCATTGAATTCCCTCTCTTTTATCTATTACAAACATTAAATAGTAAAAAACACCCAACTTCCTTAAGGCATCAGCTGATCACCTCTCTTTGTGGGTTGACCATATCTATATAACTACCAAAAAACCTTCATGAATGCTCATAACTATGGAACTTTATTTATTATAAGGTAATAATGGATGTCCATAGATAGTGAATTAACTCCACAAATATTCTTTTTATGCCTAATATTTCCTTCATGAGCAATTTCACTCTTATTGAGTAATTAGTCCATTTTGACTAGGTCTCATGGACTGGCTAATTAGAAGAGAGCTATAGAGATACTTACATGCATGTTTTTAGATAGAATGAATTTAAAAAGTGAAACAAGTATATTAAAACACCTACAATGGTTTTAAACTTCTTAAACTGATTTTTACCTCTTTTTCTACTCTTTTCCCTAAAAAAATACAATTTTTTGATAGGTTTATACACCATCCATACAATAAAGGACCATGGTCATGAACGTATTTGAGTGTCAAGATGATCTAGGCATTGGTCAAGTGATTTCACTTTGTTTGAATTCCTTTTCCCTAAAATCTTCCTAGTTAGGTCATAACTAGGGTTTTAAACAGGTTTAATAGTACCCAAGACTCTTAATAATGATCCATAATGTTTAGGCACTAATTATCTGAACCAATTCCACAAAACATTAGTAAAATAATCCCTCCACACCTTCCAAATTTCCTAGCCTCACATGAAAAATCTCTATATAGTAGTGAACATGTGAAGTCACCTCTCAAAGAAGAAATAATCTTTTTGAGTAGTGTTAGGTGTCTTAAGGTCTAAATGACTAGTCATATCATCTCTTTTGTAGATCAAATTTAATGTACATCCATATAAAAACATGAAAATGTTGATCATGAATATTTTAGGCATCCTCATGACCTCATTTTCCCTTATGTTTTAGATTGAGGGTAAAAGCAGGTTTTGAAGGGGCCCCAAAACCCTGATACAAAGAGTGAAAGAGAGAATGTCTAAGACCACAGAAAAAGCCTAAAAAACACTACAAGGAAGTAGCAAAAACAGGTTTTAAATGGACCAGTTTCAAAACCAACAAGAAGGACCAGATTATTCATCCAATTCTAGTATCAAGTTCATGGCTTCTTTTCCTTTCAAAATAGTATCCTCGGTGGTAGCCTTCAGCAAAGCTCCTTTTTGTGTATCTTTCTTTCTAGAGCTTTGCCTCATCCTTTTGTTGGGACCCTCTAGTGCTTTGGTCTCCTCATTGGCTCGTTTACCTATATTGATAGCAACAACATAAATGTTGGATGTTACTTCCTCCATTTTCCTTCTATTGTCCTTTATAATTTCTCGGAGGTTGTTTTCATAGGCTTTAAGCTTGACTGGGATCTCGCTTAACTAATTTTCCATATTGTTTATTTTATTCCAAGCAGCTTTCAGGGAGTCTTCCAAGTTTTCCACTTTTCTCTTGAGATCCAAAATCTCCCTACACATCCAGGAATCAATTTGGGAAGATGCCTCTTCTTTACAGTTAACCCAGGTCATAGGAGTGTGTGTTTCATCATTTTGATTCTTCCCTCTCCAGTCCTCAAGCTTTTTATTAGGACTATTCTTGGCTTCTTCAAAGGTATCTTCTCGAATCTTTTGTTCCCGCTCCTTGATTCCAGATTGTATTTCCATATTCTTATTTTGAATATCATTCTGATCAAAATTTTCCTTTTCATTTTTAGAAGTTGGGTCCTCAACAGGATCTTCTTGGACAAATTCTTCTTCTGACACATTCTGGTTTTCCTTCGTATCTATAGTTCTGTTAGCAGAATCCTCCTCTGTATTGACTTTATCTTTTTCAATTTCCTTAGTGCATTCTTCATCATCATTAGAGTTAGTATCCCAGCTTTCAGTTCCTTCTTCTTCCTCCAGTTTTTCTTTCTCGGGTTCTTCAATTTTCTCCCGACCCCTTTCTTTTTCTACATTCTGCTATTTAGGACTGGGGGACTTGATTTTTCCTCTCCTTATTACACTTTCATTCTTTTTATCTCCTGACACCTTATTTTTCCCCTATTTTGGGTACTTAACTAGTGCCCTGTTCTTATAGTAGCCTTCAATAAGTAGAATAAGGCCTTCATGGAGGATAGGGCACATTTCCTTTTTCCTATGAGCATATAAGCTTTGGACCAGGGAATAGCGAAGATAAAAAGGAAAAGATAGACTAACCTTATGCCTGAAATGGTTGAGGAAGATGAAATGGAACTTGTGCACTCGTTTGCTTCTTCTGTCCAGGATGAAGTACTCCCTTATACAGCTTAAGACATCCCTCCATATCCCTTTTATCTGGTCCAGCCCGTAGAAGTCCCCATTTTTGACCAGCTTCTACTCTTCCTCATCCGTTTTGGGGAACTTACAGAAGGCCTCATTCGAAATGCTTGTTTGCTTGGAAAATTTGAGTCCATCTATTGGTAACCCTGTAACCTCAGCAATAAAGTCCTCTGTTAAGTTTACTGATATACCATGCAAGGTGACCCTTTCATCAGACCAGTTTTTGAAAAAGGCTGTCATGATATGCAGTTTTGAGCCATGGAGTCTTTCCATGTAGCTCGTAACTCTTCCTTTCTGCAAGATTCTCTAGAATTCATGCTTCTCTCTCCATTCTTCACAACTCTTGGGTTCCTATTTATGAGGTTATCCCTTCTTTTCACGAGCCATACTCGTTTTCTTCAAATCCCTTTTGCTGTGGACTTTGCCCTAAAATCTCCTGCTGTCAAATTGATTGGGAATTTGACTTTGTATGTACTTTTTCATGATCCACTTATCCCTCTTGAGGGCCTTACTCTTTAATAATTGAATTCCTTTCCCCGTGCTGCCACTTCTCCTACTCATTATAATTTTATTATACTCCAACCTTACCTTCTTTCACATGGGTGGCATCATGAAGAATGAGTGCCCTTAAATCCACATTCCTTTCTAAAGTTTCATACCACCTTACTATTCGACCTTCCCAGACAGCACAATTAGCGAGCCAATCAGCTACACCATTGGCTTCTCAAAAGGTGTGGGTGATTTTAATATCTTCAAATTTTTTCAAAAGTGTTTTCATCTCCTTTACCTTATCCTCTATGGTCCAAGACACAGTATTCTTATTATTGAGAATATTGATAACATTCAAAGAGTCCCCTTCAAGCCACAATTTAGGATAACTCGAATCCATAGCTAATTTAAGGGTCTGGAGGGTAGCAGTTGCTTCGGCAATGTGGCAATTAGATATGCCAATGGGGGTTGCGATAGCATCAATGACCATACCAATATTGTTTCTCAAGACACCACCACAACCAGCATTCCCTGGGTTCCCTTTGGTAGCACCATCAAAGTTGCCTTTAATCCAACCTTGAGGGGGAACATTCCAAGTAACACCTGATCTGGGGTTCTCAGGTTTACCAAGAGGAATATCTGTCCTCAAGGGATTATCCACATTGAGAGTAGAGCTTGGATTCTTTTGGGAAGCAAAATTTTCCTTTAAAGCTCTAATGATATTCTGTCCTACCACCCATCCAGGAAGTTCTTTATTTCTAAATATTCGGTTATTTCTTTCCTTCCATATTCCCCACCAAATATGGGGAAGAGTAATTTTCCATAAGAAGAGAACATCAGGATTCTTTGAAGGGCAATACCAGCTTTTGAAAGAAAGTTCCACATTTTTGTGGTGAATCCATATAATGCCCCACAGATAGAGAACATCCTTCCAAACAAGCTGAGTGAAGGAATAATTAACGAATAGATGATCTCTATCTTTAAGGTCTTTCTTACAAAGAATACACCTATTAACAATATTGATTCCGCGTTTCTGTAAGTTATCCAGAGTCAAAATTTTATTTTGGAGAAGGGTCCAGAAAAAGAACTTGATTTTAGGGATGAGCCCCTTAATCCAGGCTCTTGTCAATAACGGTTTTCTACCATTTACCTTAGATATGAAGATGGAAGAGACTTTAAACTATCCACTTGGTTCATAGTGCCAAGCAATTCTATCTTCTTGATTAGGATTTAGAGATATAGCATTTAGGGATAATTGAATATCCTTGAGATCTTGATCATAGTCAGTGAGGTTTACCCAAGTGTTGTTCTGCCAATATTGATTAATCGTTATTCCCACTCTTTGCTTACATATTTCTATTATATTTTTATCTTGGATTTCTTCCTGTAAAGGTTTTCCTCTTAACCAAATATCTTCCCAAAATTTCACCTTTTTACCATTTCCTGCTTTCCAAGAACTTCCTTCTTCGAGAACATGTTTTGTTCCCTGGACTGCCCCCCAAATGGCAGAAGGATGAGAAATATCCAGAGTAGTAAAGAAGTCAGGAAGTGACTTTGCCTTAAATAAGTACTTATGCTTCCATATTTTACTCCATTCTTTGTTTTCCTGATAGACCCTCCATCCCTGTTTAGCTAAAAGGGAAGTGTTCATACTTCTAATTTTCCTTATACCAAGTCTGCCATCCTTGACAGGTTTGCAAATGTTATCCTAGGCAATAAGAGGCATTCTCCTTTTCTCTTCAGTACCTGACCAAAGAAAGTTTCTTTGAATTTTTTCAATTGCTTCCACAAATTTAGTGGGGATTTTGAAAAGGCTCAAAGCATACGTAGGTATGCTTTGAAGACTAGCTTTGAGGAGTGTAAGCTTGCCTCCATGGCTAAGAAGACAGCCTTTCCATCTCGCCAACTTCTTACTAAATTTGTTGATTAGACCTTCCCAAAAAGATTCAGGGGCTTTCGACCCAAAAGGGAGGCCAAGGTATGTGGAAGGAAAAGAACCTATGGAGCAGTCAAGGATTCTTGCAATTTTGTTCTGTCTATAACCTAGGGTATTGGTAAAGAAAACTGCACTTTTGTTCCAGTTTATAATCTATCCCGAGGTCGAGGAATACAGATTAATAGCTTCCTTTAGAGTTATAGCTTCAGTGACTTTAGACTATCCCATGAAAATAGTGTCGTCCACAAATTGACCATGGGAGCAAATTAAAGGATGCAAAGAGGGTCTCAGACCTTTAAATAAACCTCTACGAACTAAGTCCCCAAGGTAGCGCCCCATACTATCAGCCATGATAATAAACATAATCAGGGATATAGGATCCCCTTGTCTTAATCCCCTAGATGGATTGAAAAAAAGAGATGAACTCCCATTTACCAACATGGCTATAGAAGTTGTAGATATCAACTATTTGATAATAACAACCACTCTTTGTTCAAAGCCAAAGGCATAAAGGCTATTAGAAAGGAATAGCCAGTCCACCCTGTCGTATGCTTTTGTTATGTCCATTTTCATTAAGAACCCCTCAGTGTTGGATTTGAGCAGTGAGTGAATATTCTCATGTGCCATAATAACTAAGTTGAGGATTTTTCTACCAGGAATGAATCCATTTTACTGGTCAGCTATTATCGAAGGGATCACTTGGATTAGTCTAGTCGTGAAAACTTTGGAAATTATCTTATAGAGAGAGTTGCACAAACTAATCGGCCTGAACTGATCAGGGCAATCTGCTCCTGCTTTCTTTAGAATAAGGCACAAAAAAGTGGCATTAATTTCCTTCAACATCTGTTTAGATCCAAAAAACTCCTTCACTGACTCATTTTCCCTTATGTTACCCCTTCTAGATGACTTTTTTCAAGGAGGTTAATAGATAAGCATATGTATATGTAGGGTTCTTAGAGTTTTGAAATTATTATGAGTTTTAAGGGTAGTACCCATTATATCCAACATGAATAACATCCTTGAAGTCCCTTGGATTTATGGTATTGTATTGATCAATCCATTTATCCTCTATTTACATGCATATAATCTCTTGTCTAAACACCCAAACCTATCTACCTATATAAATAATCATGAAGACCCCTATAGATGGTTATTAAAAGGTATTTTCTAGGGATTTTAGGAACCAATATCCCTTTTTTAATTCATTATATATGTAAATCCCCTTCATTTCCTTTATCATAGGCTTATATTATCTTTCTCAGGCCTAGTCCATATAAAATGACCTCTGCACGTGCCAACTAACAGGATGTGGTAATCAAGAGATTCAAGAAGACCAAAAATATCATTTAATGGCTCAAATTCTTCATTTATATGAATTTTGATGCTTCTTTACTTCATCAAATGTCTTTTATGGTTTTATCAAGGTTTTTGGAGGCTCATGACTCTTACCAATGATTCATAAAGTGTAGACCCCCAAAGAAAAACCTCTTGTCATAAATTTTAATTAAATTGACTACTTAAAATTCTTTGACCATATTGTTTTCCCATGCAAAATATGATCTAAGATATGAATCTAGGGGAATGTGCCTCAAATTACTATTTGGATTATGTACATAAATTGAAGGTTTAATAAGCAAAATGGCAAGTTTTTTCAATCCCCCTATCTCTAAAACTACATTTGTGACTTGAATTTACTCTCCACACCATTATTTTTACCAATATGTGTAATGAGGACCTAAATAAATCTCAACATGATGGTAGGGTCTCTTACTAGGTTTAAGTTTTGTTTATATCTACCATCCCTCAAGGGAATATTTGACTTGAAAACTTGACTATAAAAAATTTAATAGAGTGTATTAAGACCTACCATCACCTTTTATTTCCTCACAAACCTATACATGAAGTTAAAACCTCATCTATTATCTATAAAACTTCGAAATAGTCCAACTCATTTCATTATTGACTACTAACTAACTGAGGTTACTTTGAGATTAAAAAACTAAATATTTATACTAATTTTATAGTGTTGAGGATATTATTTATGGATTAATATAATTAAAATGGTCATTTTTACCAATTTTGAGAGCCTAACTACACCTATAAAGGCTTTAAAACCATAAATCTCCTCAAGACTAATTATATTCATTGACTATGTGCAAGTTTTCTTAGGTTTTAATAGGTTTAGGCTATTTTATAATCACTTCATGTTCATATAAATGTATTAATATTCTATGATTATTATATAATTATATAAAACTTCCAAGAATGGATATCATTCCTCTCAACATGCCCATACTCCTTATCTTTCCTCAATAGAAGCAAGAGATCTTAAGAACAAGTGTATTTTAGCTTACCTTTTTTACTATGTTTTCATGTATAAGGATTGTTTTATACTCACCAAACTTAAAATATTCCTTTTAATTTAGCCGATTTTCTCAAGAAGATTTAAACTATCACTTATATTTCATTATAACACTTCAATATACTATCTTTGCTCATGTACATAGTATTATAGCTATAAGTGTATTTGGGAAATGGTCAACTCATGTGTCTTTAGATTAAATAACCTAAACATAATTAATTTATTTAACTTGATTTATATCCCTTATCAATTAAAAATATCTCTTCATGTTACATATATCATAAGTCACCTTCAATGCTTTGGTAAAACTGATTTTTGTTCCACCTGGTTACATAACTCCACTAAGATGGCTATAGATGCACATTGGTTGTCTCATTTTTTCAAGGACATTATTAACAAATATTTAAACTTGTATAAATCCTAGAATTGCATCATAAATCTTTACTCATACAACCTTTATCCTCTCTCTTTGGGAATAAACCTATTGATTCTCCAAAAGCATATAGGTTACAATTAATGCATTGACTGTGACTCATCATTCATGACTAAATATGATAAGGACATTTTTAATTTTATCATAAAATTATAAACCATGTTTTTTAATCATTTTACAAACCCAATACATATAAAAATTACTTTGTAGAGGTAGTTTTATTGTGTCCTAGCATGACTATGGTGATGATCCATTGTTGATTATATGGACTAAGGTCAGATAAGACCTTGATAAATTCAATGACATGATTTATTAACCTATTAAATTAGTTTAAAATAAATTATGAAATATCTCAAACTCCATTCATTGAGACATCTCTTAGCCTCCTCCATCTATAACTTTCCATGAAGTATTCCTAAATGTATTTTACCTTCATTGTAGGTGATGATTCATCCCTTTAGTAGTGTTTAAGGATACATACCATATATTCATTACCATAATGATTACTAACACCATTTATCTTTCCAAAATAGTGAATTGATGATGTGGATATGAATAAGTAGTGATATGATGATAATGGGATATATTAGAGAATGAAGATGGAGTGATAAGCTTATATCAATGGTGAAATGGTAATGATAAAGACTGTGAAGATGGAATGAAACATAGGGGGATGGAAAGACACATGAATCCATACAAAAAATATTCTAAAGGGATCGTAGACACATCTTATACATATTCCTAACTAGATATACCATTTTGGAGGTCCCTAATGAAACATACCTAGTGAAAGGAGAAACTTAGGATTCTCCAAATTACCTTAACATATGCTAAATGAGACTATGAGGGTCTTGAAGGTAGATTAATGTAAAATATTCTATGAGGAATTAATGAAACTTTTATATAATTTAAAAGTAAAAATGATATTAAATGAAACATCTCATACAATATCTATTATGTTTTGACAAGCATCGATCCACCATTGAACCATACAACTACTCCAAAATGCTTGTATACTATAGATTTAGTAGTTTATGTCTTATTTAGCTCTATATACTCACACATGTGGTTAAAAATGTTGGGTAAGCCATGAAAATCCTCTATAAGACTTTAATAATTTGGAATAAGCTTTAGTTTGGTCAAAATAGTTATAAACTCCACAAAACTATATTGCTTCTCTTACATGGTACATATGTGAATAGTGATTATATCCCTCAAGTTCTTAGCCTTTATTCATAAATTTAATAATACTTAAACAAAAAATAATACCCATGATATGAATTTCACAAGTTCTAGTTCCTTTGGTCAAGAGCTTAAACCTCCTTTCTCTCTCTACTGTACAGACTGAGCACAAACCTATGGTGATCTTGATATCTACCAATGAATTGAGTTGGGAAAACACATAAGTTTTTTACTTCTTAAGAATTAATTTTTTTTAATCTGTTCACCATGTTCCTATAACAAGACCTTATTTCATCTCTAAGACTTGTCCTAAGTAAATCTATACCATACGTATCTATATCACCTAAAAACACAATTGAATCTTGTAAATTATCCTTCATTTCCTTATTTCCAAACAACGATTTTAGGGAAACATGAAGGAAAATGTGGGTCAAAATTCATCCCACAAAAAGGAACACATTTAATAAAGGAAAAAGGTAGTTATTCTCACATGTGTGAGTCTATTTGATGGCAAAACAACTTTATAGGCTCATAAAGGGGATATTTTTAAAGCATGAAACCATTTGAATAAATAATATAAGGACCATGAGAATTATTTAAATATGTTACTTATGATTTATTTTCCTTTAAAGTTTAAATTTTATCATTTTAGGACCAAAACCTTTCTTTTAAATAGTATACATATAGTCTTAAATGTAGATTTACTAATGAATATCACAAGAGTACCCTATAACTTCCTAAAAGGGTTCAATTTGGCTTCTATTTTCATCACACCTTCAAATATTATAAGAATCCACATAATTTAATATACCAAATACACCAAATAAAATCATAGTGAGTCATTAGCTTCCATCTTCAACTGTCTTCATTAAGGCACTCTAGATCACTAAAACCACTCCAATACTTTGTCAAAGACATCTAAACCTACTCAAAACCATGAGGATAATTATCAAATACATCCAAACATAGACATTAAAATGAGGATAAATTGAGACTTACTAATTCATATTATATATAATGACATCATGATGATCAGGTACACCACCTAAGGACCCAATACATCTAGGATAATGATGATTACAAACAAACTCTATGACACCTCTAGGAGTGTTTGAATGACTTCAAGAAGAAATTATGAGAAATCATGACTCAAGAGATAACCATGTAGAGTCTTAGGTGAGTGACATGAAACTTTTTTAGTTATAAGAGTTGGAATTTGGCCTTGGGAGGCCAAATTTCCAACATTTTGATAAGAGGGATATTGTTTGGGAATGTAGAATTTACTTCAAGGCATGTACTCCTTATTATTTATTTATAAATCATTCATAATTTATTTATTTATTTGTCTAAACTTTTACAATCAAATTAAGGATCCTATTGGTTAAATGTACCCATTTATGTGGTAAAATATGCATGAAAGGCATGCTTATATGACTTTGCATGTTGGTTCCTCATGGATTTTTATAAAAAATCATAAGACTTTTTCGAGATATATTAATTTTAAGAATAATATGCTGAGCTATACTTTACTCATGTTTTCCCAATCATTGGCCTTTATATCCATATTTTTATAAATATCAAAGACGAATATCATATCATGGTTGTGTAGGAAGTATGGGTAAAGGCTATTTATCTTCCTTAATATGGATTAGCTCATCTCTTGAAATGGTGGGAGAATGGACCTAATTAAAGGAACAATAAATACCACCATTCAAATATTTAGTATTAGATGCCTTAGAAGTTGGAAGGATACAAGAGTAATCAATTTTTATTGCTTATTTCATATAAATTTATATAGTTTCATAATCATATTCATCAAATAAATCAATATAATACATGAAAATAAATTTGAATTACATAGATACTAGGATAAAATAGGTAATAATCATCCTATAGGGTATCCTTAGGTATAAATGACATTCAAAGATCAAGTTAACAAAAAAATTTACCATAAAATCAAGGTCTAGATAGGTTTGGGTTACTTAGATACATATTAAAGTGGTATATATAAATGGGAATGCACAAAGGTGATAATCATATCTACAACAAGCTAATTTTGTGCTAAACTTATATATAAACATAAACTAAATTTCTTATGCTGAGTATAGACTAAATATATAAAGTACAACTAAGCTATGTATGAAAATGACAAAAAAATAATATACTTAGCTAGTTTGATGCTAACACAATGTTGGATCTATAGTAAGTAGAAAGTAGGATAGAAGATGATTTTGGAACAATCATAAAATTATGGATTAGATGCTTATGGAGATCTAGATACTAACATCAACTTGGGATGGTTATGTCAATGTTACCATCTAGGTTAAATGAAAGTGTATTATATGAAATACCTACTAAAAATGATGTGACCACTTAGATGCTTGTGGTTTTGTCTTCACCTTTGCTTTGGTGTATTCAGATCTAGGTTAAGAACTATTACTCCTCATGAATATATAAATCCCTAGTTCTTCATATTCATGGTGACCTTGGGGGAAAATGGGTTAGTAGGGACATGGTGTTGAGATAACTCAAAATATCCCTATGTTAGTGAGTATTTCCTACATACATAATACTATGAAAAGGGCCTCAAATAGATGTAATTCTCCCTTATGTGTTGTCTTGTGTGTGAATCATGCAATATGTGAAAATCAAGTAAATAGTGACCTAGCTTATAACATGTAAAATTTTTACCTTGGGATACTCCTTTAATACTTTAGACCTATATATGTGTTGTCCCTATGACTAATATGTAAATAGGAGAAACTAAGGAAGATTTTCTCAATTGAATGCTCTTAAAATGCTCTTTAGTATGAATACTAGGTATTTTTCCCATGTTACTAGGTAAGGAATGAATGAGGGTTGATCTTGTATTTATATTGATCCCTTGGGAGAAGTAACTCACATTGAAGAGATTAGGCAAACCATTAAGATATGTTTCATTTGTAAACTAGATGACTTTAGGGCATTGAACACTTGTGTTGAGTCAAGATACTATAATCGATGTTAGTGTCTATCCCAAACCATAGTGTCTAGGGAGAAAGAAAATAGGTACATGCTTAGAAGTGTAGAGGTGGAAGATAAGTACACTTTAAGCATTCTTTGAAAAATATAAGGTATGGGTCATTAACATATGACTATTTGGAATAAGAGATAGGCCAAAGAGCATAATATAGAGTACATATGAGACTTGCAGAAGTGGGAAAAGGTTAACTAAGAGGAATAGCCAAGGTTTGATTTTATAAGTGTAAAAGACTAAGGTACTATATAATCCATAAATATCATCAAGATTTTTAATGATGCATCAATCATTATAATATGATTAGAGAATGTTATTATTGACTTAATATTTTGTATTTGATTACACACATAGACACAGACACACACACACACACACACACACACACACACACACACACACACACACACACACACACACACACACACACACACACACACACACACACACACACACACACACACACACAAATGGAATATGGTTTGATTGTATAAAAGGTTTTTGGAGTTATTATCACTTTTTTTATGTTTATAAGTATATGAGAATTCAACCCTTGATTATTATGAAATGAGAAACTATGTATACCCTATTATGGAGTCTATTCATTGATTTTTATTTGAAAATTAATAAATCTTTACCTATCCTTTCATATTTAGGGATTCTAAGCTAATTAAATAGCATATTTATTTTAATTAATCTTACTTAACCAAATCTAATGACTATGTATTAATATTATGTTTACATAATCAGTTTGAAGATTGGAGTGGTATCATGATTCATTGGTTAAATTATAAGTTAGTGACTTTGATTGGTTTGTAAACTAACTTTAGATGTTTATATCTAAGTTCTACATTTTCAAATATCAAATATTATATAGTATCTTATGATAGTCAATTACTGAGTGTAATGTTTTATTTTTTATGGGGATATATAAGCATGATTTTTATTTTTGTGATTGAAGTTTTAATTGAAAAGGAAATAATGATAATTGAGTATGACTATGTATCTTTTAGTTCAATAACATCTTTTTTAGTTAAGGAATTTTATATATAAATAAATATAAGTATTGATTTTAAATTGTAAATAATGTGGTTTATGAATCGATGTTTGTATCTATGCTATGCCTAATTATTATAAATATTTGAGATGTGTCATATTCATATTTACCAAGTTATAGATTGATATTTATATGTGGTTTTGTTAGGCATTAAACTGAATCAAAAAGAGGTCAATAGTATATGAAAATGTTATGTTTCATAACCTAGATATCTTAAGATAATTAGATTTAGTCTTATAAGGAACAATTGGATGATTAAAACTCTTATGGGTAGTTGATGTAAATTTTCTTTTATTTGATACAATTTACTTGATTTAGTTTATTGTATAAATGATTGGTGTGTTTAAAATTACAATGAATTCCTTAATTAAAAGTAAATAGAGATAAGAAATAATGTCAAGATTGTATTATTTGAATAAGAAAATATCTAAATATGATAAATATATTCATAATCATATTTCTTTATAATAGTCGATACAATAGGAAAGGAATGTTGCTTCTTAGTTTTGGTTCATACTCTTAGATTAAATGCTTGTTTGGTTAATTTAATATTGTACATTAGTTACCTACTTCAGAGGACTACTGGGAACCCAACAAAATTAATTCATGATAAATAATGACCTTGATGCAAAAAACCATTGGGTTCCATTCAGATTTTTTTGGTAGTGGACTAGTAAAATTTCATATTTGTTTTGATGGATATTGTGTTAAATTAAAATAAAGAATAAGGATATTTATATAATGAAGAGTAATCTTAGTGGTGGTGTTTATATTCATTGGGTCTGTAATCATGTCGTATATTGACACTTTGAGGCAATTAAGCTATAAGTTTTTGAGTTTAATGTAGCCCTTAAACTATGCAAATTATAATGTTCATAAAATTTTATTTATATGTAAATTTATTTAGTGGATAAGTTAATGGGATCTTTCATCAAACTATATTATATCCATGTGATGTATCAAAAATTGAGGAAAATATAATAGTTATAAATTGGTACTATCTTAAATTGGTTATTATGAATTAATGGCTTAATAGGCATGTTTATCCTTTAGTGTTATCATATTGAAATTATCTTAGTGCATGGCACTAAAAGATAATGAACATAATTATTGTTTTAATATGGTTTCATGAGGATGAATTTTTTCATGCAATCAATCCATCAAGAAATGTGGTGACCCTAATATTGAATGCAATCAATTTGATTAGGTAGCATTGTGTAGATGTCAATGTGGTATTTGAATACTTATGTAAATCTTTATTGTGTATTACATATATTATATACCATGGTGGATGGAATGGGTCAATAAGACTGATATTATTATTAAGTTAAGATTTAATTTATAATGAATATTTGTATTTCTATCTTGCACTTTTAGAAGTAAGATGTGTAGGTAAATTCATATTCCTTAGCTTCATGACCTAGTTTAACCATGTTACTTATAGGAGGGAATATTAAGAATATTATTTTCTATTAGTTTTGGTTGTGATCTACACTTCTATAAAACTATGGGATCATTAGGAGTGAGTATTATTTAGTCATTATTATGATAAAAGTTGACTCACATGAATATGTATTTAGGTCAAAATTTATAAGAGTATGAAAGCAACCTTATACATCATGAGCTTAGTATATATAAAGGGTTTGAATCCTTTATTATAAATTTAGTTAAAGAATACCAATTTCTAAAGGATATGTATTTATCAAACCCTCTTTCCTATATTTTTAAGAGTAATTACTCAAGTTGTGTAGTTGTGTTTATATTCTATTTAAATGGATTCATTACATGCATAATTAAATAAAAATAGTTTTTGAGTTACATGTTTTAGAAGCATGATCTATATAATCCACATGATCATTATTTAAGTTAATATATCTAGAACAATATACATGTGTGTTAATTCCTTAACCTCTTGTACTTACTTTGAATAGTTTAGTTTCCTTTATCATGTTTGTCATGTTTCCTTGAGGTTAGCTAGTTAGAAATTTTTTTAATTATGTATTTTCATGGATATATTATTATATATATATATATATATATTAAATTTGTATTAATTAATTCTTATTTTGATTAAAACCATAATTAGAATGAACCCTTAATCTTTATATCCTTCAACCTAAGGTTATCAAACCCTCATTTCTTTAGGGATTCTATAATTTTGTTCCTTTTTTAAATATTATCTTAAGGTTTATTCACCCTCCCTATCAATAAGGTTTCTCTATATTTGTGTTCACATTTCAAAGTTTTTATCATGGTTTATGTTAGTTAAATATATGCGAGTGATATCTATTTATTGGATGTTGAATTGTAAAATCTCATGTTTTCAAAGGATAAAAAAGTTAATGAACACATTTATTAATATTTCAAATATAAATTTATTTCAAAGCCTAAATTTATTTATCAAAAGATACAAAAATTTAAATAAGTCATGAATTCAACATTTTTCAGGTAGGGTTTGCACTCATGTTCCTAAACCTATGTTTTATAATGATATTTGGACTCATAATCTTATGTAAACTATTAGAGTATATATTTATCAAGTTTTCTAGGCTATAGCTAGGTATTTCATCTTTTTCTTAGTTTGTCTGATGTTGAGGATTTATCCCACATTACTTAGTTAGGCTAGTTTATTATTTTACCTTGCCTAATTATGCAAGGGATATATATTTTACTAGCATCCTTTCTGAATAATATATGATTTACCTTCTTGTTTGCATCTAATATATGAGTATTCTTTATGTGATGCTTTTATTGTCAACCCTTTAGATTATTAGGTTATTGGAATTTTTTTCCCATTCCTAACATGGTACCAAAGCTTTAAGGTGTTGATTCCATTCACATTGCTGAAATTTGTTTAGATTTTTACTTGCCAAAGATTATACTTCCCTTGTCAGAGCTTCTACTTTTCTTACCATACATCCTCAACCCTTTATTCCTCCTTTTGATGGCCCTATATTCTATTTTAGATAGGGATTAAAATTTTGAAGAGGGCATTGGAGAAGGTTAAGCACTTAAAGATAATTTTTTTTATTTTTATTTTTTTATAAGTGTGTTGGAAGAGGCATATGCCAGATCTGCACTTTTTTTTAGGTATAAAGGCATTTGGGAATGCATTAGGTTTGTGTCCCATTAGTTGTTTCATTATATTAGATAAGACTTAGAAGATTATACATTTACATTGGAATTTTCTAAGCGTGCACCCTTTTCTATGGTGGAGTTTTAGATTGGCATCAAAATTTCTTCTCTTCAACTCGTGCTTGGCATTAGATCTTGTGTTACATTTAGATTCTTGGTTTTGGAGAATGGAGACCTATAATGGTGAAAAAGAGTGTTCACCATTAGTAAAGAGAATTGTGATTTAAGTGCCACCTTTTATTTTAACGAGAAATTCCTTTTGAGTATATACTATGTAGGAGATCTACTTGTGTGGAAGAGATAGAATGCTTAGAGGAGAGAAGTGAGGTAAGACTATTCTAGTAAAGCTATGTTGAAAATCCTAGATTGTGCTTTTGTGTCCTTTTATAGGTCTTTAAATATGATTTTTATGTTGGAAGGTAAGTGCAATGAGTTTTTATTGTGGACTGAGTAACATAAGAGAGGATTTGGTAGGATCCAAGAGCCTTATCTCTCTTACTCAACCACTTGTAAGGTGAGAAAACATAAATCCCCCTTTATTTCCTCTTAAAAAAATATTTTTTATCCATTTTCTACTTTAAAAGATGTATTTTTTCCCTTAAGAGGAATCATTATTCACTTGCATGCACACCAAGGTAATTGGAAAGGCATTTTTTCACTTTGGTTGGATTTTCTAAGTCTATGGTTCAATTTTGGTTCCAATAATTGGTTAGAAGTCTATTTTCCCCTAAATTTCACACTTAAAAATTTGAGGATACCCCTATTTATTTTTTTGCATTCTTGTCTTATGTGATTCAATTTTACTTGTTGAGCAAGTCTACTTAATAAAACTTAGTTTTTAGTAGTTGTTGTGTCTAGATGTTTAATTTCCCCAGTTGATCCTAGTCACTCTAGAGGATTGAGAACAAGTATTTGAAATCTATCACTAAAATCCATTTACTTATCCCCTCTATAAAATCAAATAAGTTAAAGTGATTTATCTCATTTACAATGTAATTCAGGCTTCCTAAAACTACTTTACTTACTTGAGAAGAAGTAAAGTTATCCCATAAACCTGAACTATCCTCTAAGTTCAAATCAAGGTTATCAAGCTACTTTACTACCTTACCAAAAACAAGTGAAGTAATCCCACAAACCTGATAAACATTCCCCAATGTAAATCAAGTTTTCAACATTACTTTAATCACACATAATCTTAATTAAAAGTAATGCAGGTTCCCAGACCCAGGTTGCTCATTGAATTAGACTTACTCAGGTTTGCAATAGTGATTTACTTCAAAAGGTAAAACAAGTAAAGATATTTATGAAGCCCAATTAAAAAGGGCTGAGCGTTGACATGTATTTCCCATGATTTTTATTAATGAGATAACTTTATATTATATATATAGGGAAAATCCACCTCATTTCCACCTGGCATCCAAGATCTTTATTCAATTAACCACACCTATGAACCTTGACCCATGTGCTTCGATCCTATGGAGCATCTTCAAGTATTTTCTATTCAACCCATTTGTATTTGAGGTAGGTGGATCTCATTCATGTTGCTTTTATAATCTCTTATTTGTCTCTTCCTTTGTATTTTCTCTTTTCAAAATTTTCATTGCACTGCCATGGCTTTTCTTTTTATAGGGTTTCTTTTTACTCATTTCATATGTTGTTTTCTAAGTATGATTAAGTGTTTTTAATAAAATATCATTTTTATTTTTGTAAAAACACTTATCATAAGAAAATTTTCACAAAAGTTCTTGAGAAATCAAACCTGATCAAAAACCTCCAAAGATTCTAGCATGCTTGGGTTTACCAGTCCTCCCTACTTACTCATGTTTCAAAACCTTATTTACTCCTTTGGATTCTCAAAGAAAAGTAACCAAAATTGAGAAATCTAACTCCCAAAGGATCCAACTATTTTAACTTTCAAACCCTGACTACTTCAGGTTATATATCCCAAGTAACTGACCTATGAAACCCCAACTTTTAAAGGATTAACTTACCCAGGTTTTCCTTTTCCCTTAACTTACATTAGGTTTCTTAAGTGAATTTACTTGCCCATGAAAACCTGAAGTCTTGATCTCAAAGAATCCCACATAACACTATCCAAGGCCAACTCAGATTCCTTCCCTACACTTACTTTAGGGTTTTAACTTTAAGTAGCTTAGTATTAAAAACCTTAAGTCTTCAACTAGTGAAAACTCAAACTTGTCTATTTACTTCAAATGACCCACCCAAAGTTATGAAACCCTGTTACTTAAAATAAAAATACTTAATTTCTCAATAATTTCAATTAACTCAAAACTTTAAGCTTGTTTAGAGGTAATAAAAGAGCATCAAGTCAACTCTTTTCTCAAAAAAATAAAACTACCTAGAGTGGTAAAAAAATATTTAAAAATACTTAGAAATAGCTAGCAAGAGCTAATGTCTAGATCAAAAGGATTAGAAGGATCAGGGAGATCAAAGGAGGAAGTAGCTGAGGTGAGAGTTAAAAGAACTCAAATTGAAGAAAACCTAGGTTGACACTTAAGGAGATCCTAGAGCCAAGAAAGAAAGGTAAAGTAAAAGTTAAGAAGGTCAAATCATAGGATCCCAAGATAAAGTATGAATACAAAGGATATATGATTGAATCATGCATTGATTTTAAACTAATAGAGGTAAGTGATACAAACATGGGACATGTGTCTATCACAAAGTTACTAGAAATATCTAAGGATATTTCCAAGACCCCACTCATGCATGTAATGACCATTATTGGAATTCTAGAAGTTGCAAATTTCCCAAGCTCAGCCCTATTTCTTGAGTTTGTTCTAACATGTGCTAAATATTATGATTCCTTTACTAGGACTATAAGAGATGCTATGAGTAATGTAATCATAAGGTTGGATCTTCAATACCTTAATTACTATCTAAAGATCCTAACATTACCAAAAGTAATTGATTTGAATATGGATAAAGCTAATAACTAGTGGGGGACTAAGATACTCTAGTGTATCAAGATAAAGAATACTTATTACTTGAAGAAAGTAAAACCCTCAAGGTTCCCTAAGCACATAGTAAGATCAGATTTTGTTCAAGAGGTTGATGAAATCATTTAGTTGTTATGTAGAATCAATAGAGAGAAGAATTCCAAATGGTTCTCACCTTAGATGTATGTTTATATTAGAACCATTATTGTGACCCAAAGATCTTCCAAGATTGAGTAGGAAAGAATGATTAATTAAAATATATATCAAACATTATGAAATGTTTTAATTTTAAAATGACATTAGACCTTATATATAAAGCTAATTGAAGTGGATTTTTCTCAAGGCTAAGGACAAAAGGCACACTATTAACTATGCCCATATATGAATACTATCCTGAACTAGTTCATTCACAATACTACAAGTATTACATTATAGTAAATGATGGGTTTTTCTATGAACTTATTTGTAAGTTAGATAAATCCTTAAAGAATATAAGAGTATTAGATGAGGCTTGGATTATGGTTTCCTAGTATGGATGTATTTTCATTTAGTTCCTTGATTTTACATACATCAGAATAGGAGGTTTCTCAGGGGTACCTATCAAACTACCTAGATACCCAAGTGATATATGGATTCTCATGGAATTTTGAAGATAATTTATTTAAATACATGATTTTTAATCAAAATCACACCATGTGACCATCAATTTTCCAATTTTCATTAGTCACTACCATTGTCCAACCATTTATAATGCTAAGAATGTACAAATAAAAATGTACCATCATTACACCTAGGCACATTTTGAGTCTAGGATTAACTTCGATTATAGATGGGTAACACAAAATATAGTTTCTTTATAATACATGCATATTGTAGCAGTTTAATAATTTTAGATTGACTATAAAGTTGAATTTGATGTAAGAAGCAGGGATAAAAATAGGTTGTCTATTGAAACAAAATATGTACCTTTGACTTGGCCACCATCCTTGAGGACATGAAAAATGGTATGATTGTCAAAAGTGATGATATTCATGTAGTTGGAAGAGATAATGTCCCACTTCCAACAATCATTTTTGGTGAGGATCATGATAAGATAATTTTTGATGAAACTTCAAAAAGTTTGTCAATGACTTCCACTTGGCTCCTTGAAAAAGGATATTATATGAAGGATTTGATTAGCAAAACCACATGTACAAGTCAAAAAATAAAAGAGATAGTAAAGGGGGAAAGCAACCAAGTGTTCATAAAGAAGCTAATATTGAAAAGGAATATTGATGGTACCTATTCCATGATAAAAGATAAAGATCCAACACCATTAACTATTTCAACACCCCCATTGGTTGCTTGTACTACCATTACCATTGCCATTATATCCATAATAGACCCATCAACATTGATACCTCCTCCTAAGTTTTATAGTACAAAATCTCCCAAGAAATCCACCCAAAAAAAGCCAAGTCAAATTCCTCCTCTATCTTTTCCACCTATTTAAACACCACCACCTCCTTTATAAGAGCAACCCAACATTGGAAAAGATCTTGAAAAGGTAACTACTAAAGAGATAACTTCATTCCAAGAATCCCTATAGGAAAAACAAGAAATTAAACCTGAGAAGGAAGCCATGGAAGAGGCAATAGCTGAAGAAGCAAAAGAAGCTGAGAAAGAAAAGGAGGTAGAAGTAGTGGTAGAGAAGGTAAAATAAATTAAGAATCAAGTTGAGGGGTCAACAAAAGAAAATTTTAAAGAGACTATGACATAATAAATTCCTTCTCAGGAACTAGTAATTAATGATAACCTACAATAAATAGTTATTCATTCAAGTGCTTCCACTAGCATAGACTTCTCATCCTGGTTGGCAATGTAGGTAATTCTAGAATCCAAGGAAGTGATTAATCTCAAAGAGATAAACTTGAAATTATTGAAAAGTCTAGAAAAGAAAGGGAAGAATCCTAAATCTACAAAAGTAACTTCAAAATTTATAATTGAACCTTCAAGGCAAAATTTTAAAAAAATAATAGTTCCTCCTCAGGGATTAAGGGAGAATTTACTAAGAAGGATTTAGTAGTCATGAAGGTATCTCTCAAATAAGCTACCATAGAAGGCCTAAATCAAGATACTCAGAGTTTAATCAACACTCTTTTCAATAAACTAGATGAATAAAAAGCTACCAAAGCTAAATTTAAATAATAAAACATACAATTATGTGAAATAATAGCTAAGGTTTCCAAATCAATTTTGTAGTAAGATATTATTTTAGGAGAATTAACTGAGTAGTAAGTGGTCACAGAAGTGGAAGAGACTAGAGACAAAGTGAAGGCAATTGATAAGTGGATGGAGAAAATGCATAAAGCTACTCAAAAGCTACTCCCTAGTGACTTAGATGCTCATGGTAACATTGTGAATAAATTGGTAGAAATAAAGACAATGATGAAATAATTGAGTTTGAAAATGGTATTTCTAAGCTGGAATAATAAAACCTACTGATAATAGATAATTTAGGTGATAAAATTTTGATAGAAGAAAAGATTACTCCTAATGGATTTGTAAAGAAAATAAAATAAGATGAGTATCTCCTATATTTTCATGTGAATATTCTTTAAGCAATGAGTGAGGAAATGAAGACTATAAAATAAGAATCACACAATGCAAAGTCAAGTCTGGAAGATTCTTTCATTGGTCTTACTGGTGTCTGGTCTAACAATGTTCTAAGGACATACAAATAGTTATATGAACAATTCAAGTAACTTATAGATAAGGCTAAAACTCCTTTTACAACTAAATCCATCAAGGAGTTAATCAAATATCAACAAGAAATAAAAATATTTGAACTAATGATTTAAAGGTGAAATCTCATTACAATAGATTAGAGAGAGAAAGGCTAATATTTGAAATAGAGAGACAAGCACTTGCCAACCCTGATGATGTAGCTATACAACTAATGATGTCTCAACACATCAAATATAGGGAGAAATGTAAAGAACAAGTTCATGAATTGGACTAGATGTTTACTCCAAGTTTGTTTTGAGATTTCTACCTTTCTTTTTCTTCTATATTCTTCTTTTCTTTTCTCCAATGTATTACAAGTAATCTTGTTTCAAGTAATTACTTCATAAAGAGATGTCATTGGAAAAATTATTTCTAAATTAAAATTACTTAATGAAATTGTAAAACTTAAGTAATTTGGTTAAATGTCATTAAATGAAGTTATTTTGTAAAAACAAATTACTAGAAGCTACTTTTGCACTACATACAAGGAGTTAGTGTTTGTTCCAAACAAGGAGACTAAACATCACCACTTATCATCAGCTATTGCATGCCATATAAGAGAAATACAAGGAAGATTATTCTCAACAACCTTAAAATTTTTGCATAACACATGGGAATCGGAGAAGTCTAATCCTATTTGTTTTTATCTCTATATTTGTATAAATATAAGTGCAAGCATGTGTGACTAAGGATGATAAATTTTTAAAAAAGAATAAATTGTAACCTTTGTAAAAGAAGTTTAAGAAATCCATAAATTTGTGTTTGAGATAATCAAATTATTTTGTATGAATGGTACTAATAATGAATAAGAAGGGGGATTTTTTTCAAGAACTTTGTGTCTATGGGAATCATTCTGTGTGTTTCATTAATATAAAATGGTAAATTTTGTGTTATCTATTAATCTAAATTGAATTCATTAATTTCTTGGTAATTTGATAAAATATTATCACAATCATATGCTATCTATTTACATGAACAAAGTAAACTCTATAAACTATTTACTATGAAGTGCATTTCTTATTTTTCTCTTCTTTCTCAAGCATTCTAGTATTTTCTTTATCCTCAAATCTATCTAAAAAACTCTACTCACATTCTCAGAATCAACTACTTACTTGCTACAAAACCCCTTTATTATGGATCATGAACAAAGTGATTAAAGTAATACCCCCAATTAAAATAACTCAATAAACTCTATGAATATCTTATAAGTTGTAAGTAATTAAAATAGATAGACATAAAAACATAAGAACTTCACTGTTAAATAAAGGGGATTTAATCCCATGAGTGCCTAAGTAATTTTGACTTCATACAAAATATCTAGCCAACAAAGCCTAACTTAATTTCCATTTTGGTCATTTAAATCAGTTTTTAGTGTACTAATTAATGTTATTGACCCATTTATGGGAATTCATAAATCCTATAACTTTTGAAATGTAACTTAAAATTGAGTTCCATTTTTTTCAAAAGTGTATTATTTTCAATTATCTATCCATTGGTGTTATCACTATGTAAAAATTCAATACCTTTATAAAGTGCCAAAATTGGGGTGGGATCCTTAATATAATATTTATGGGGGTTGTCTAAATGTTGATTTTTGGATAATTTTTCATTCTTTCATCTCTTTGGTGATTAAATAGTATGGATTATACTTCTATTATTGATCATTATGAGCCTTTAATACACATAATAACCATACATGGAGACCTAGAATGGAAATGATCATCAAATGCAAAGGATTATGGTCCCTAATGAATAAAACTCAACCACAGTTCACAAGAGAGTATGAAAATTTTCACCAACAATGTAAGTTTGATGAGTGTGTGGTTTTAAGAGGGACTTATGTGAGTGATAGTTTGTTGTTTCATTTGGATGGATGTGATACTCCATTAAAAATGTGAGCTAAGCTAAAGGGTTTATTTGGGAAAGTATATCACATCAAAGCCATGCATCTCGAAGTAGAGCTTATTTCACTCAATCCCAAAGACTTTAACTCTATTTTAGACTACTTCACTAAGTTTAATTATTTGTTGACATAGTTTAAGGGGAGTATATGAGAAAAGAAAGATGAAGAGTGTGTATACTTGAATATCTCCAAGTTGAGTGGTCCATTTCAAATATTTGCTTCTACATTTTTCTCTAGCATGGATGTCTTAGGTGCCACATTCAAAATTCCTAATTTAGAGTTGTTTTATTAGATACTTACTAGGGATGGATCCAAATTATCTCACCTTAAGTCTTCCACCTCTAAAAAACATCAGTAACATGACATCCTAAGAGCAAGGAAAAAATAAAGAGTAAAAAGAATAACACTCCATATTGAAATTCACCTAAGCCCAACACCAAGACATATAAACCCAAATTATATTCCATGTCTAGGAATAACTCTAACCTATGATGCTACTATTATGAGGGGACTAGTCTTGAAGAGTCTAGGTGTTTTAAGAGAATACAAGACTTAGAGGATGTCATTAGGAAACACAAGATTTATATCTTCATCTCATGAGCACAAGAAATCACTTGATGTTGTCAGGAGATCATAGTCACCTATTTTAGATATTTGGGTTCTAAATTTTACTACTTCTCACCATATGAATTTTTCTAAGGAGTCATTTTTATTTCTTGGTTTGAGTTCTCCTTCTAACATTGAGTTTGGAGATTATTAATTTATTTATATTAAGTTAAAGGGTGACATATATCTTGATGGTGGTTGCATCAATGATGCATTATATTTTCTAGACATCACCACCAAATTAATTTTAGTTTATCATATTTGCCATTCTAGTTAGGGCAAGACAATGAGTTTCACACCATAGGATGTTGAAGTTCAAGCTTTATTATATCCTCACACACTTATTGCACATGGTGGTGTTGATCATAGTTATTGACTCTATTAATTTGAGGGTTTAATGATATTCCTCCTCTAGGTATGTGCTTGGTTTTTCATGTAGAATCTAAGAGTAGGATTTGGCATGAGATATTTAGACATCTCAATTATAGATATTTGAAGGAGTTAAGCACTCATAGTATGGTAGAGGGTATTCCTATATTTTCATGTCTTGACTAATTTTTACCCATTTGTGCATTAGGGAAAAATCACCAAGATCTATTTCCTAAGTGTATGTCCATGATAGCTTCTCAACACTTGAGCTTGTGCACAATGATTTGATGGTCTTTCATACTCCTTTCAACAGAGCTAAGTATGAACTTACTTTCATTGATAATTTATCAAGGCATACTTGGGTTTATTTTATCAAGTACAAGAGTGATGTATTTTATATTAGGAATTAGCTTTTACATTGTGATCATTTACCAAAAGGTAAATACTAATTGGTTAGTTAGTATTTTGTAATAGTTAGTTATCAAAATATTGTCATAAATAATATTATGATAATTGGTTTGTTGTATATATTATTGGTAACAACAATATAATACCTATATGTTATTATATGAGATTTAGAGGTTTTATAGGAGATATTTTGTAGGGACATAAAATACCTTATTATAGGAAATATTATCATATATATATTTATAATATGTTTGAATAAATTTAACAAAGAATATTATTATTATTTGTGTAATTGAAATTCTCTTTATATATTCAACTTCTCATGATTTAATTTTTTATATCAGTTATTTGAATTCATAATAGTGGTATCAGAGTAGTGTGTGATCTTTTGCATAATTGAGTTTTAAAATATGCCAATGGGTATCCATTCTTCTCAAGTAACCCTATGCATGATAGTAGTTTGTGAAAAGTGAGAATATTAGATAATCAGAATTAGAGTAGACTAGTATATTTTAGATATTTATCTTACTGAGTTTGGCATAAGAATATACATGGTGATGACTTACATCCTCATTCAAGACTAGATAAGAGACATGAACATTTTATGCACTAGTGATATGTGTGTCATTCTTCTAGATTCATGTGTAGATCTTAAGTTTATACTATCATCCTACATGGCTAGTACCTACAACATTTAAGAATATTAGATAATGAGAATTAGTGTAGACTAGTATATTTTAGATATTTATCTTATTGAGTTTGGCACAATAATATACACGGTGTTGACTTACATCCTCATTCAAGACCAAATAAGAGACATGAAGATTCTATGCACTAGTGATATGTGTGTCATTCTTCTAGATTCATGTACAGATCTAAAGTCTATACTATCATCATACATGGCAATTACCTACAACATTTATATATTTTTAGAATTGTATATCAGACCTACCTGTGTGTATATTATTCTAGTTTTTATGTGCCATACCAACAAAAGTGTGGATGTAGATAATGAGGCATAGGATAAGATGTCAATACTTATGTGATTTGTATCTTAGTTAGACCTATATTAGTACAACATAATATCTTCTATATATGTTTATATAATTATTCTATCTTACACAGCTCTACATCATAGTTGGGCTTTGATAAATGCATGATCTTTACTAGTTTTATGGATTGGTTCATTTTTCTCAAGCCATATAATCTGGACTCACCAGAACCCAAAATTGGATGCACTCATCATTGGTAGTTATTAATAGGAATATATTTGTATTTTGACAAGGGTGGTTCCATGAGAGTGGAAAATTATTTTGATGCAAGTGTAGTTACATAGATTTTTTGCTATCCATAGGGTGCATCAAACAAATTTTTTTATCAAAGATAGATACAAATATAAAAAATCTCACCTATTTCTACATGTGTACCTCAACATCATCAAAAGAAGCTTATCATGGTGAGATCAAGTAGATTTCACTGTTCATGCAAGTAACACTATTTATTTTGGTTTTTGGGGATAAGATTTTTTTAATAGAGAGTGTAGTCATATTGATTTTTATCTTATGTGTCATCTATGTCTTATGTGTCATTTAGGTTTTAAAATTATTTTTTATATAGTTAATTAGTATTTTAGTTTTGGTCATAGTGCAATAAAGTCTGAAGTGTTATTAAAATATAAGTCTGTATCATTTAAATGATAGGCTAATTAGGCTATTAAACCATATTTTATAATATATTCTAAGTCATTTTAGAATATACTCAATTTTATATTAATCAATTAATTAATATAAGTCTTTAGTTATATGTTTAAAATGTTAAAAGAGTCATTTTTTAATTGTGTCATATTTGTCAAAGATTCAAATAAAAACATGAATTTTTGGGTGACCTCAACATCTTATGTAAATATATTATTTCACAATATAGGTGGGATTTATCCTCTACATCTGAGTTTCATCAACACTTCAACTAAGTGAAGTTGCTTCATCAACTGGAGGTTGGAGGATACATGGAGGAAGGAGTTCTTTAAGAGACCTCTCATCAATTTCTAATGATGGGGCCACACCAATGATGTGGTGACATTTTGTGTGGTGTGTTTTTAAATTCCTTTATGTGTTTTAAAAATAAGAACCTAAGACAATGCATGTTCAAACCAATGTAATTTGTGTGTAAACTCCAAACATATTTCCCTGATGTGAAAACATAGTGAAAGGATAAAATCACCCATGTAAGATAGTTCATGGATTCTAAAATGGTTCATAGTAATCCAAAAAACTACATGAGGTGAATAGGTTGATGGGTCCCAATTTACATCCAAGTTTGTGGTAAACCTATTGAAAACCATGGAGGATTGATGAGGAGCGACTTCCTTTTATATGAAGGCCATGAGCCACATAGTTTGTTATGCCATAAGGAGCATATTGTAGATGAGAGTGTGAATTGTTTTGCACCACGTAAAAACTAAGGGGGTGGGGAATGTTAGGAACTAGATTTTACATTATGGGTATTTACTGAAAGGTAAATAGTAATTGGTTAGTTAGTATTTGGTAATAGTTAGTTATCATAATATTATCATAAACAATATTATGATAATTGGTGTGTTGTATATATTGGTAATAATAATATAATACCTATGTGATATTATAGGATATTTGGAGGTTTTTTAGGAGATATTTTATAGGGATATATAATCACTTATTATAGGAAATATTATCCTATATATTTGTATTATGTTCAAATTTATTTAACAAGGCATTATAATATCATCTGTGTAATTAAAATTCTCTCTATGTATTCAAGTTTTCATGATTTAATTTTTTATATCATCTCTTTGAATTCATAAAAAAATTCACTTCAAAGTGTGTAAGGATTTGGTCAAGAAATAGTCTTGTAGTTGCATCAAGAAGCTTCACACAAATAATGGGAAGAAGTACTTCAGTCGAGACTTGTCTAATTTTTTGGTAGCTCATAGTATTGTTCACTATTATTTTGTTGCACATACTCCATAAAATAATGGATTATCATAATAGAAGAACCAAACTTTGAAGGATATGGATGACTTCATGACACATTTTCATGATTTACCTCTTATTTATTCAGAATAGGCACTTAATTATGTGAATTACATTTAGAATCACACACCACATAGAGCACCTAAGCATTTGACTCTGTAGGATTCTTGGTATATAACCAAATCTAATATCTTATTTTTTAGAGTCTTTAAGAGCCATGCATGGGAATTTGTACCAAATAAGACAAGGAAATCATTATAAAAAAAGAGCAAACATATTTTTTATAGGGTATTGTGAAGACATGAGATACTATCATCTTTTAGATCTTGATACTCATGAAGTTCATTTTCAGACACATGTTTAGTTTGATGATCACTTCACATCTCATGACTCTTCATCTTCTTCCATGCCTTCTTCTTATTATTTTGGTGATTCATCACATCCTCTTAAGGATTCATTATTTGAGGATCAATTTTAAGAGGTCCCTAAGGATTTTATAGAGTATGAGGATCCTACTCAGACTAATGTTTATACTACACCAAAGTGGCCATGCACTATAGTTTCTAAGGAATCATCCTTCATAAAAGATCTTCTACCTAGTTGACATCATAATGCACATTGTACAAGTACTATAAATTTGTGTCAAACATTATCTATAGATTCTCAATCTTTCTCATAGGCTCATGGGATACATGAGTGGGATGATGCAATGATAAATGAATATTCTTTTTTGATGAAGAATCATACTTGGGATTTGGTAATTCTTCTTAAGGGAAGAAAGTTGGTTAGGTGAAAGTGGATTTACCATACTAAGTATATAATTGATGGGTCCATTAATAAGTATAAGGCATGTGTTGTTACAAAGGGGTTCTAACAAGTTTAAGGTATTGATTACTCTAAGGCTTTTGTACCTATTTCTAATATGTATTATATTCACCTTGTACTTTATTTTACTACATCACAGGGTTGGCTAGCACATCAGATGGATTTAAGAGTGGCTTATTTCATGTAGATTTATAATATTAAATATATATATGGAGTATCATGTTGGGTTTGTTCATGATTCTTCTCTTGTTTGTCTATTTTGGAGGTTTTTTGACAGTCTCAAATAGGCCCCTTAGGCTTGGCATGAGAAGATGGTTCTTTTCTTCTCTCTACTAGATTTATTCATTGCTACTTCAATCCCATAATGTATATCCAACATATTTTGGAAGACATTTTTATACTATTATTGTATGTTGATTATCTATTTCTTATAATTAGCTCCTCATATTAGATTCAAGCTATTCAATAAGAACTTTCAACATAGTTTGATATGATAGATCTCAATATTTTACACTTATTCCTTAGTTTGTAGATTTCATAGTCAAATTTATGGAATCATTTGATTTAGAAGAAGTACACCCTTGATATTATTCAATGTTTTGGCATGGTTAATTAGAATCTAAGTCCTCCTTTTTAGTCTGAAGTAACTCTCACTTCCACTTTTATTACTCCACTTTATGATCCTATATTATATAAGCAAATGTTTAGGAGTCTTATGTATTTGTCCCATACTCACCCTGATATTTCATTTAAAGTTGGGCTTGTATCTATGTTTTCACATGCCCCTCATGATAGTCATTAGTAGGGTACTAAGATGATTTTATGATATCTTTGAGGCACTACTCATTTTAGATTACACTCCACCAGGGCTTATACATAGTTGGTTGGGTACATTGACTTAGATTAGGTAGGTTCTCTTGATGACATGAATTCCATTTCTAGATACATATTTTGTCTTGGTTCTTCACCTATTAATTAGTTGTGCAAGAAGTAATAAGCTATTTCAATTTCATCTATAGAGGTTGAGTACATAGAAATAGTTAGAGTGAGTCAATAGGTTCTTTAAATTTGTTATTTATGGATAAAACTTGGCTTCATGTAGGATTTATGTAATATACTTTGGTGTGATAACTAGAGTGAAATTCACATATCCTAAAACTAAGTTGAAAACTAGTAAAACAAGCACATTGAGGTACATATACACTTGATTCATCAGCACATTTAGGATGGAGTTCTTAGCTTAGAGTACATTCCAACTCAACAATAGGTTGTATGCTTCTTTATGAAGCCTTTTACATCACCTCATTTACTTGAGTTATGTGGCATGCTTGAGGGTTTAGAATTTGTCCTTGGGGGTGTTCGTGAGGAAATATTCCTTCTTCTTCATAGATATATATTTTACATGAGTAATTTATTAGGCTTAGTTTCCAAGAATCATACTATGTATATGCCCCTATATATTTTTTGGCTATTGTTATCCCCTATCTTCACATGTGGGGGGTGTTAGATTATGTATTTATCATGTTTACTAGGCTATAACTAGGTATTTTATATTTTTCCTAGTTTTTCTTATGTGAGGATTTATCCTACATTACTTAGTTAGGATAGGTTATAATTTGGTCTTGCCTACTTATATAAGGAATTTTTATTGTACTAGCATCTTTATCTATATAATATATGATTTACTTTCTTATTTGCATCTCATATCTGAAACTCATTTGTGTGATGCTTTTGTTGTCAACTATTTGGACTTTTGGGTTATTGGAATTTTTTTCCATTCCTAACATAAACTAATATACCTAGTTCAATGATTAAATTTAAGACTATACCTTTGAATGAACCTATGCAGACTACAACCATTACTACACATGATATAGTCACTATGATGCATGTTATATGTAATTTAAATAAGACAAATGAGCATCATATACTTGGAATAAGAAATATATAATAGAAATGAATGTAAATCCAACATATCATAGGATTATCCAAAAAAAATTATTAGCCATATATTTTTCACACAACTTGATAATTCCAACATTTAAACTACAAGATAGTCATGGTTATCCTCAAGCTCATATTCATTAAATTATAATGTATATAATTAACTATGAAAATTATTCTTTGATTATTCTTAAGATATATCCTATAAATTTGTGTTTTTATGCCTTAATTGGGTTATATTATTTTCATAGTTTTCCTTGGATTGAATGGGAAGTTTAAAAAAAATATTTTTATACTAATAAATTACAAAAACTGGACTAAAAAAACATTCAAAATCATTCAACATCTTAAGGAAGGTCCCAGTGATTAAATGAAAGATTAAATATTTCTAATTTTTTGGCATATGATATAAATTATATCCATTTTATATAAAAGTAAAACATATATTTATCAATATTATAATGGCACATATCATAGATAATTTTTTTTAACATAACTAATACATCATTAAATTGTCTTTCACATAGATCCATTGATCTAGATAATTAATAATGAATCAAATAAAATGTCCAAATATAAGATTATATTAGATTGAAGGATGCCAAAATGAACGACATAGACATTTTCACAACCAAATCTACATACTCTCTTAAAAATAAATCTATTATATTAAATAACCTATTGATAAAAACTTGATCAAAATTTATTAAATTTGAGACAAATTTTCAAGCCATCCTACAAAGTCAAATACTTTAGTTCATATAATGTGAAAAGAGGACATAAAGAGACAAAATTCAAGAGATAATTTACCAAGAAATAATCATGTTTATTCAACGAATTTTTATAGGAAAGGGCATTATTTACAAAGAAAATAAACCTCTTAAAGATGCATCAAAATTAAAAAAATTAAAGACTAATGATTAATATCAACGCAATCAAAACATCAATGATTATGATATATTTTTTGATGATAAATGTTTTGGGTGTCCATATCAACCCAAATACATGGATTGATGTATCATAAGGGACATCATTAGCTTAAACACATACCTATTCAAGATTATTCATAATGTACTTGTTTTCTTTTTTAATAATTTTATTTAGTTGTGGTATACATGGTCATCTACTTAATATTTTCACTGTATGTTTAGAAATCCACTATATGTGATATATATACTTTTGATTCCTAATTATTTTAAGTAATCATCATATTTATGCATCCTCATTTGTGGTTATTCTCTTATTCATGATATAGTATTTATTTTATTATTATATGTTTCCTTTTGTAGTTAGTTCATTTTCTATAAACATTAGTGACTATGATATTTTATAAATAACATACTTTATTATATACTTTTACACTAGTCATACATGTATTTAATGTTTCATTTCAATATCAATATAATATTTTGTTTATCATGAAATATAAAAATAAATTAAAAAAATATATAAAAATATAAAAGCATTCATAAAATACAAAATTAAAAAATTATGGGCTCCTCTCTTTAGTCATATTATGCCTACTATGCCTAGTTTACCTATCTTAGACATTTTCTACATCCATGTTTCCACATCTTTTTCTCATGATATACTTTATTGTGTAAGATGTATGATATAATGGTTATATATGGTTTTGGACTCATTTATTTCCTCATATTTTTTGGGAATAACTATTCATTGTATATTGTTGCATAATGATATTTATTACTAGTTTTTTTTATCTAGTTACCATATTTATCCACTTTACAAAAAATATGGATTGTTACTATATAGAATTATATCCAAATTTTTTATTTATCAATCTTATATTTTCCTATGATAGGATTTTAACCACACTTGTTCCTTATTAACTACATATAGATATATATATTTTCCTAATTTGGGAATGGTACCCATCACATCTATATTATATCACATATTCTCACCCAATGGGGACCTGTTACTCATTGTTTCTATGTCATATCATATTATCATAGGAGGGTATCATACCCACACATGTTTCTCACTGACTTATCTTGTGTATATATTCTATTATATCCTTTTCACTTATAGGTATACAATGCTAATTTATATTCTAGAATTTTCATTTATTGTGACACATGATAGGTATTTACTCATGGTACATGTACTTTCATATCTTTTGACTATGTAGTTTTATATATCAAGGTGTATGTGGTCTTCCCTATGTACAACATCATCCTTATCTTCATATTTATTAACTTATGGGCCTTCTCACATATTCATTTATATCATGTGACTTTGAAACTTACATATATATTATGGTTGTGAGTTATTATACATGTGCCTTACACTATCAAATTTTATGGGTTATAATCCATACACATTTTATATGCCTAATATTTTAAATTTTATCACTTTGATCACACTATCTATTATAGGGTATTGTTAGTGCATCTATCTCCTTGAAGTCATGCTTTAAAGGGTTCACTATGAATGAGGTAGGATTGGTTCATGGTATTTTATGAGAGATGTTTTCATACTATTATTTCATACCTTTATTACTGTTATTATGATATATTCTTGTTGCTTCCCAGTTGTATAATTCATATACTCAGCCTTGCACGCTTGAGAGAAAATAGCAAGTAATGATTAAAAACTTGCTAGTATATTGTATCCAGTGAAGGGTTTGGCATCAAGATTAGACGAAATGTAGAAAATGACTGAGAGGTTCCTAGAAAGGGTATGGTCATCTCCCTACTACTTCTAGCTCTTTTTTAACCAAGGTGAGAGGACCTATGGGGTATCTTGATCACATTGAGAGATTTTGAAATTCAACTTCCATGGGGATTTTTGGCATAAGGAATAAATATGACTAGGGCATAACCAAGTTTTCATGCTTCACCCATGAAGGAATGTCACATGAAATGCAAAAATTATCTAAGTCATATAAAAGCTGCTAAAGATAGATGAAAAAGAGACTATAATCTTCATTATATATGATATTTAACAATAAAGGGGTTGAATAAAACACTATAATTCTATGATTTTAATTAAAAAACTACAAACACATTTTAAATATGCAAGATCTTATGTATTTTCAAGGAAAATAATACTTATAATGTGAAATTAGGTGTATTATTTGTAGGGTAGGATAGGGTAAGACAATATTAGATGATTAAAAAGGAGGGTGGTGTGTTGGTGGCTTCAAAATAGACATGTAACTTAAATCAGTTCATGATAATACTCTTTAGCAAAGATGGAAAAAAAAATCAAATGAAAGATAATGGTAAAAACCAAATGATCCCTGAGAGACTAGAAAAAAAAACTAAAATTAAACTTTCAAATGTTTTTCCCTATCAAATCCATAAACCTAGGGTACCCTAACAAGTTATTCAATAATCCACCTTGAAGTAATGTAGAAAGAGTTTATATTCTAAATCTATGATCAAAATGAAAACTAGTAGTGAGCACAAACCCAAATGTCTAATCAGTAAATCTTGAAAAATATGTCATTGCACTTCATCAATAGGAAAGAACAAAGAACCATAGGCATTTTCATTAACTTGAAAAGAAATATTACACACACTAGTATTTCAAAATGTTATCATGGGGAAAATCACAGTGAGATTGATATTTTGATAAGGGAGACAAAAACATGCTCTTAAATTTTTCTAAAGGAAGTATAGTTGCATCCACCTTAGCAAGGGAGATAATATCTACACATAATAATTTATCCCAAAAACATTTCTACAAAACCTAGACTTAGAGATAATGAATGCCTAAAACACTGACCAATAATAACCAATAGAATGACCAACATAATGGTAAACCAACCCCTTGAATATAGGATAAACCATTTATTTATATATTTTCAAATCTAGAACTATGGGTCACAACTTTCAAAATTGCAAAACACACATTTAAGTCCACAAAGATACTTCTAGCTAGAAAATATTCCCTTGCCACACCTAAAATCTTCATCCATTTATAATAAAAATCATAATCTTAACTACGTATATAAGGAATGATGAAGTTTTGGAGCACATCCTTTGATTTCATGGTAGGAGATGCCTTTCACATGATTTAAAAGGAAAATATTCATGGTAGAGGGTATAAAAACTATCTTTATGTGGAATTACTTGAAGGTACCCTGGACCACTTGCCTACATAGTTATAACCTTCTATACAACTCCTTTTCCTCTTTGCATGCCATGAAACAACTCGATCTTACAATTATTTCCTAGGAATATTCTAGATATATGGCTATTTAAATGATCTATTCTAGAGTGGCCCACCTTGTATTTGTAAAGCTATAATTTCTTGCTCATGGAGGAACTTGGACAAACACAACAATGAAATAATCTAAAAGGCTTAGGTCATTTTCAACCTTTTACCTTTTGGCTCCAACTTATTTTTCACATTTTGAATTTTTGTATTTTTACTTTTTCACATCTAGCCTTTTAGGGATTGATTCATATTTTTTAATGAAAAAATGCATTAGTTTCAACTTTTGTTTTACTTGGGTAAATCTTGGTCCCTCTCACTACTTTCTAATTACAAATTTCCAAGTTGTAAATCTTCAAATGAGCACATAAGGGATTAATAAAGATAGAATAAATTGTAACACATTGAGTATTGGTTATTCCATTTTTAAACAAGTAATTTAATCTTCTTATGTAGGTTGTATTCGAGGATAAAACTAGATCATAAATTACGAAAGCATAAACCCCTTCATATTGGCATGTTAGAATTATATTAGAAATATAAATAAGTTGCAAGTTCTTTGTCATCTTTAGATCTCTTATGGAATAATCATACCTCATTTGTTATTTAGGCTAATCAACCTACTACCATTGGTGAAAGTTCCACTAACTAGATTGTAAAGGGTCTTATTATTTATATGACATGTGTACTAATGTGGCATCACCATGTCACTTAGTTCACTAATATATTTTATTTACATTGAATTTAAAATTACTTATCTCCATATGTGGTTAAACTTATTGTTCATCCATAGAGCACTTCACTGGCTGCCACATTTACCTTTAACTTAGTTGAAATGTCCACCATCATCCTACACCATTGGATATACTCATCTAAGCAAACATTAACTATAAATATATGTCTGACTCATTGTAGTTATGATACATGTCATTAATACATTGAAACTAGACCCTTTAGAATGTCTATCTTGGTTCACATAGTTTGATGTGTGTACATGGATCGATTTAGACCATTGATCTTAATCTAAAAGATCAAGTGCTATTAGCTACTAGCTATCTTTGGCCCTATAATCATGCCACTTAGCAACCCTATGAGATTTTTTCATATTTCATAGTCAATCTCTACTAAGCTAACACCCTTCTACCGTGTGGCTATTCCTCATTTGACCTAATTCCCTTGACAAATTAGCTCTCACTCATGTTGTTAATCTAAAGCATGATCAAATACATACCATTGATCCAAATTCAAATGATGTAATGAAATTAAGTATCTACTATGGATTAAATTTGATGTTCATACACATATTATTTGACATCCATGTGACCATAAATGACATTCATATGACCATAAAATTTAAGCTTCAATGGATGATTGCCTATTATGAATTAAATTTGACATCTGTACACCCATGAATTGATGTCCATTTGATAATCTTAGACATTCACACAACATAAAATTTACTCCATAAATGGTGAGTCTCTATTGAAGCTTAACTTTGACATCTACATAACCATCAAAGATGTTCATGTATCCATCACAAACAAGCACATGATCATCAGACTACTAGTTTCATTCACCAATAATTTGACACGTGTCCTCCTCACATTCTTCTAGAGGTTCCTTTAATTTTATTGACCCCTACATGTCATTGGATCATCTTCTTCTACATCAATGTGCACCATTCAGTCATGATCTGCTAACTTGGCTATGATTGGCTCAAAATAAATGAGGAAAATAACCAAGTTTTGAGCTTGAGGAATTTATTCAGGGTATTTTTTTTAGGACCCTTGTCTTTGGATTTTTTGCCTTTGGTAATAATTGTTGTGTAATTTTTTTTATTCTCATCACTTCTACTCCCTATCTCTTTATTCATCGAGATAATTATTTTAGACATTTTGTGTGGGATAATTTTCCTAAATAAATTTACCTCTCTTAGACACTTCTTCCACAAAAATGTGGCCTTGACATTTTTGTCTTCATTAGAATTCCTTTAGGTTTTTTTATATAAAAATATTGACAAAACAAATAAGACTTGGTGCTTTTTTCTAAATATTGCAATTCTATCATGTTTTTTTGTCACAGGTAATTTTCCTAATGGAAATAAATCTTTAGACTTTTGCATGAAAAAAAAATCCTAAAGACTTTTTTCCATTAGGAAAAATGTTTCAACAAAAAACCCAAAGACCCTAAGGCTTTATATGCACTAAGTAAATATCGAATTTAGACTTATCCAATTTAACATATAATTTGACCTTGGAATGAACATTTGAGGATAAAAAGTGGGATAAGGACTTAGGCTTTGATACTCAACTTGGGCAAGTCTTAGACACTTATATTTGAAAAGGGCCCAATTATTCTAGTGAAACTTTGGGAACTAACACTATCTCTCATCGAGGGATGCATACCCCAATGTAGATTTGCAAATAACCCTAAAACATAAGACCAAGTGTCAATCCATTGTGTCATGGTGTCAAGACAACAATTTTTAGAAAACATTTGTGAAAGCTCAACAAAAAAATGGTAGACTTGACCAAAATAGATCCGGGGGATCTATAAATAAATACAAAATAAAAAACAAAGGGAAATTATACAAATAAGGACCAAAGCAGAGGGGCAACAAAGTGATGAAAAAAATACAAACTACTATATAATACATACTAATATACATAGGTTATGGACTTAATCAAGGAAGTGTTTTAGATGTCTACCATTAACTGACAGCTATAGTATTTCACAATCCACATCTCTCAAGAAGAAATTATGCTCCATTATTTTGTAGTTAATGGAATAGGGACCCATACACAAGGCATGAAATTTTCCATGCTTTCCCTTTTCTTCATGCTTGTTGTCCTAAAATAGAACCAAATCACCTACTTAGAAATTTCTTAGAGTGACCTTCCTATCAAATATCTTCTTCAACTTTTCCTTAAACTTAAGGTGTCTTTCATGATCTTATACTTAAATTTCATAAATCTCAATAATCTATTTCATCTTGATTTCATATTGGTTGATTTTCTCATCATCCTCTAGTTTTTGCATGAGCTGATAGGTTGGCAACTACAAATTCATAGGCAAAACTTCTTGAACTCTATAAACAATCTCAAAAGGGTTTTTTCCTATATCTCTTTTTAGTGTAATCCTATTAGCCCATAAGGCAAAATTTAGTTTTTCACCCCACTTCTTATTTACTTCCAAAGTTAATCTAATGATTTTGAACAAGTTCTTATTATTGAATTCTACTTGCCCATTTCCTTGAGGGTTGTAATTGGAAGTGTAGGTTAATTCAATCCCATACACTTTGCATATTTCTATCACGGTTTTGACTTTGAATCTTATCTTATTATATATAATAACCTTAATAAGTGCACCAAATCTATAAATAATCTAATTCAGTAGAAAATCCATAACTACCTAGTGTGTTTCTTTCTTTATAAGGATCACTTTAACCCATTTTGTGAAGTAGTTAGTTGAAACTAGTATCCATCTATGTTTGGCAATTAGTGAATCAACAATTTCTCTAGTGAAATACATTACCCATTATTTAAATGGGCCTTCCATCATCATAGGCTATAAGGGAAGAAAACTAGAATCTTTCATCCTCTTAATAGAGTGTTGGTTATTCTCACACTTTTTGACTATTTGAGAAACATCCTTGAATAATGATGGCCACCAATAGCCAGCTCTAAACAATTTATCTGTAACCCTAGGAACAAAATGGCCACCACATACTCCACTATGAATGTCTTTAATCAGGTTATTAGTTTAATTTTTTAGCATACATCTTAGGATAACCCCATCTAGATTATACCATGCTAGTCCATTCTCAGTCAAGAGGTATTTTTGAGAAACAAGTTTGAGAGTTCTCATTTGAATCTTGTCCAAGTTAGGGGGAAAACTCACATTTTTCAAGTAATAGTCAACATCCTTATACCATGGAGATATGTTAAATTGACTCAATGAATCAGAAACACTAAAAACAATAGTTTTTAACTCAATAACTTGCAAATTGGTCTCATCGATAAGCTTGGCTAGACCCATCCCTCTTACTAACTTGGTGGTCTAAATTACCACATCCTACTATTGAAAATTTTTGACCCACCTATATCTCTTATTGGATACTTTAGTCTGAGTCAAGATATCCTTCATAATGGTATGTGAGATATAAGTAATAATATTCAAACTCAAAATATATGGCCTGAACACCTTGACATCTTTCAAGAGAGCAAAAGTTTATTTTTCCATAATGGTATAATTTAGTTCAGGACATTGCATACTTTACTAAAGAAAGTTATGGGTTGTTCATAAATATCATCATTCTTTTGTAACAAAATAATATCAATAGTATTATATGATGCAAAATGGAATATATGAAATGGCTTAGTGTAATTAAGGTTGCCCAAAATAGGGGCAAAATTTAAAGCTCCTTTGATATCATTAAATACTTGCATGACCATCTCCTCCCATTTAATGGTCTAGTCCTTCTTCAACATGGAAGTAATAGGTAGAGTAATATCTATAAAATTGGACACAAACCTCCTTACAAAGTTAATTTATCCAAATAAGGATTGAATTCCCTTCATCGACTATAGGATAGGTAGTTTGTCAATGGCTTTGACCCTTTCAAGGTTAATCATGACACTATCCTTGGACATTATATGTCCCAGTAACCTGACCTTTTACACTCCAAAGTGGCACTTATTATGATTAAGTGAAAATTTTATTTTCTTTCATCTAATAAACACTTTTTTATAATTCTCTAAATGTTCTTTTATAATCTTGGAGTACATAGTAATGTCATCTTAATATACAATAATTAAGTGATTAATTATCCCTATAAAATCAACATCCATAACTCATTGGAATGTCATACTAACATTAATTAAGCTGAAAGACATCCTCATATATACATACATGCCCCAAAGCATTGTGAACACAATCTTATATCTCTCATATTCCTTCACCACAACTTGGTTTTACCCTATGAATCCATATAAAGTGGACAAAGTCTATGATCTAGTAACACTTTTCATTATGATCTCTATATTGGGTAAGGAATAATTATATTTCGAAGAAGTTTATTCAAATTTCATAAATCCACACACAAGTGAATGTTACCATTATTATTTCATATGGGGACTAGATTGGAAACCCATGATGAATACCTAATGGGCTAAATAATTACATCATCACTTAGCTTCTTTAACTCGTCCTTCATCTTGGTGGCCAAGATGGAGTTAATAGGTCTTTATTTATACCTAAAATTCTTATTGTTAGGATGTAATGGGATGACATGATGGAATAAATCTTCCCTATATGATTTTAGCTCAGAATAAGACCATGATAGACAATCCTAGTACTCCCTCAACAGTTTCATTTAATCTTGATTTTTAGCTACACTCAAGTGATTACCCAGCCAAACATTCCTTGGATTCTCATGAGAACCCAAGTTACACTTAGTCACATCTTTTGAGATAAATGAGTCTCTTGATTTGATTCCATCAACTCCATCCAAATATGCTTCTAAACTTACCAATCATTTAGGTAGCATGTTTATCTTCAACTGAATGATGTCCTTCCCAAACAAGGTTTCCTTTTCATCACAAACTTGAACCATATATTCTAGGTCTATGAGCTGATCATGGAACTCAACTTCACAATTGAGAAACCTTTCAATCTGATCATCATCATGAAACACTTACCAATGATGAACATTGTTTGGGATTGAAGGCCTAACAAGCACCTCCACCTAATACTAATAATGAGGGATCATATTTGCAATATCAAACTAAGCACCTAAACCTGCAAGTCTATCAGCTTATTTTTTGAAACTCCTATCATGATAACAAAGAATAAATACATCAAATAATCAATAAAATGCCACACAACATTTTGATATTATTGCAAACTTTTATTTTTTGTAGCATAAGTGATTTATTCTTTTAAAAAATTAGGTGTTTAATTCTTAGTAAATAAAAGGTCTGAGTAATGTAAATTAGTAAATAAGTGTGCCTTAATTAACTTACTGATTTGTGTAAATAGATAGTATTTTTTGTTTTTCTAAATATCAAAATAAATGAGAGAGATTAGAACTTATCTTATTATGGCTGATATATACTAAGACAATGTCTAATACTGGAGGAGCAAGACTTTGAAATAGTTGAAAATATGTCCTTGGACTTCATTTCTTGATTGTATAGGAGTGCTAAAAATAGGACACCCTACTATTTGATGTTGTAGTCCTATTCTGACACTATTGTCCTAAGGCTAAAAGCTTTATGGGTTTTGTTTGGAATGTTTGTGTTACCTTGTCAATATAATTTCAAGGTTTAGGACCTTACAGAACTCATTGTGTGCCTATTTTAATCTTCAAAACTTTTAGGAGATCCTAGTACTTAAAATTGAATACAAAACATGGGAAAGAGAGAGACTGGGTTAGTGTGTAAAGGATACACTAGACACACTTCACACCCCACGTGTGGGCATGATTCGTACACACCAATACTCTAAAGATGGATCAATATAATGTAGTTCCCCTATTGAAGTGCTTAGTGCTGTATAATCAATGCAACTAGAATGTAAAATTAGATGTGCTTCAGTTGGCTAGGGATTGGTGTAATGACTTGAATAGGCTTGAAATAGTGTTAAAAGGCTATATGTAAATAATAAGGAAGAGTGTTTGAGTGCACTTGATTGTATTCTTGTTTTTCTCTTGAAAATGAGTGTTGAACCCTCTAAATGGACTTTGAATGGCCTTTTATAAGGAAACTAATGATCATGGGTTGAACGTATTCACATTAGGATAACAAGGAAGAGGATAATAACCAAAATAATCTAACCATTTAGACATATTTTACACTTCCACAATAATTCTAAAAAGGGGACACCCTAAGGTCCAACACTATAGTCCAAGCTGGGTACTATTGTCCTAGAGACATAAGTTTTTTGGGTCTTGTTTATTATCCTTATTTGAACTTGCCTATAAATTTTTTGATGCTAGATGTTTATAAATGATTAAGAATAAGAAAAATAATTTCTAAAAGGGTCTTAAAAGTAAGCAAGAGGGACCTACGGATTGGGTGTCATTAGCCATGCTCTAGTTATGAATTTTTGCATTTTATATGACTACATTCCCCCCCTTATTATAGTGATGTAATGAAGTGAAATACTAGGATAAAGGAAAAAATAGAAAGCATACTTAAACTTACCTACAAAGGTGAAGCCCATGAAACTTGTGTGATGCTGAGTAATGTTGGATAGTGAGTAAAGAGCATGTTGTGTAAGTGTGAATCTATGAAATGAAATAAAGAGTATATTAGTTATTAATAAATATGTTATTTCTAAAATAAGAATGTATAAGAGCTAAGTAAGAGGAAGAGAAAGGAATGAATACACCTTATTGTGTACGTGAACCAATATGAAACCTATTGTGATGCTAAATTTTGCTATATGATGTTGAGTACGTGTTAAATAAATAATAATCTCATAAATGGAACTAAGTGATAAATTATTGTAAATGTGTCTCAATAATGTAAAGGATAACCCTTTATCTCCATCATTGATAACTATGTGAAGTTAATGAATCATGTATGTGCTAATAGATATCTAGACCGTGTGTCCAATCCCTTTGAATAGGTGGCTCAAGAATACAATGGTTAGCTAAACCTTTGGTTTCATCATTTCCCCATGAGGTGAAGATATGAAGTAATACCAATATATAATATATGGCATATGAGATGGATCATAGAGCCCATAGATGTGTTATAAATATGATAATATGGAATGGATAGCCTGAATGTGTGTTAGAAACTAAGCCACTCTTATTCATTTCAAAAGATTGAGGTTGTGCTTATATGAAAACATATTTAAAATTGATGAAAAATTCTTATGTGAAATCCAATTCAAGAACTCAGGTACTCATAAAGCTAAAATTGCATGAAAGTTTAACTCAAATATGATGCCAACCACTTGTAGATGGAGTAAGGCATGCAACTATTGAGAATCCCTGGAATAAATTGAACTCAAAAAGAAAAGAAAATCAATGTGCCATGCACATTACCCCTAATCAGTAATGTCTAAAACATGGAAATTAATCTAAAAGTTATGTCAAATACCTAATCTAAACTGAAAGTGAGAACTATCATGTTGCACATAATAACCCCTATATCTGAGAAAACTATACTAAAACTGATGAATCTTACTGATTTAGAAGTGTAAAAACTATCCCTAAATTAAATTATTTGCCTATTTATAGAAACCCTAACTATTTTCTTTCCTAGATAGGAGTGACAAAATGTGGACACCCATATTTTTGGTGCTATTATCCATTTTTGATGTTGTTGTTTAATGTGAAAACTAACTATTGATCTAAAACTATCACTATTTTATGTTCTAGTTTGATCAATTTGACCTCTAGATTCTAAACTGAGTGCCTTAAATGTTATTTTTTATGTGATAGGATATTTTATCTCAATGACAAAAACCCTTATTTGTTTCCCCTCTTTTTAGGGTAATATTGATGAACCTACCATGACTACCCTTAGAAGAAAAGGAGTCCTGCAATTGTGTTAAGTTGTATAAATGCAAGATATAACATTGAGTATTTGAAAAGATATTACAAGATATATAAATATTTTAATTGATATATTGTTATATCAGCAAGGGTATGCCTAGATAGATATAATAATATAAAAACATGTGCATGATATTTAACTAGACTGGTAATGTTAGATATTAGTTGTTAGTTGTTAGTGTGTTAGTAAGCATGAAGGGATAGAGCATGATGTCCATCATGACATCCAAGTGGAAAGATAAATGTATGATTGAAATCATGGAATTATACATAGTTTAGAGCAAATAAGAAAACAAGCATATGAAGCAAGAAGCAATAAGCATACAAGGGTGGCCAAGGGGACATGAACACATGTCACTCAAACTAGAAGAAAAAAATGGAATGTATGTTCAAATCTCCCATACACATATAAGATAAAAAACAAATATAGCAGACACATGAATAGAAGCAAAGGATATTGGTAAATGTCCTAAGGCACAAGTAGGAGACAAACTAGAATTGGAAATGCAATCATACAAGCTATGTTAAGTAAGTAGAGAAAGCATGTAATAACTATAAAGATAAAAGCACATATAACTAATCAAAGTAAATGTGATAGTATGAAAAACATGTATAATATAAGGCTAGGAATATGCTAAGAGATACACAAGTGTTAGGTACTAGTGAAATGTTGATATAGTATTCTATATAAGCTATAGAGTAATGTACATCAACATTATAACTCATAGTGGGTAGTGTAAGAATGACATAACCTGGATGGTGTAGTCATGTATAAGATGCCCCTATTGGATGTGTATATTGATGTGTTTCTCAAATGTATAAGTAAGAGTGCCCCCTCTATGGGTATAATAAAGAAATCAAGTAGCTAAATATTTACTGCACACACTTAAAGAAGACCAAGTGAAGCATGGTAATATATAAAATCAACATATAATAGCATGAAACAACAAATTTAAGTCCTATCATGATAGTAGTAATGTAAATCATGGATGATGGATATAATAGAAATGTTTTTGGTACTTTTCATATATTTGAATTTTTTTGTATTTTGGAATTTTATATTATTTTTGTGTTTTTGAAAATATTTAAACTATCTATAATCAAGCAAGAGAGTTTATTTACAATTAGTGCATAAAATAAGTGATACTAATCAATGAGTCTCAGATGAGACCCCCTATCATGGTGTCCTATATTGAATAATCGAATCATGCATGGTTGTGAAGCATGATTGAAAATATGAGAATATGACTTTGTATATTTGGATTCATCATTGGTATCTTGAAAATCATAATAACCTATATTATTCCACTCATCATTATCATCTTGATTTTGAACCAATGGAATGCTAGTGTTTAATTTTGTTGTATCTAGATCTTTTCCTTTGATAAATTGTGTGTGTGAATGATTTCCCTTAGGATATTCAATAAATCCCAAACCATAGTGACAAACATTATCATATACTAGAATAGGAGTAGTAATGCCTTTAGCATGCTTTCCCAACCCTTGACCTTGATAATCAAACTATTGTAGTTATATTTGACCAAACCCATACTACTTTAAAAGATGAGCCTCATTTTGGAGAGGTATATTTTCATATTTTTTATGCTTGACCTATGTTTGTGGTACTATTTGTTGCTTATATTTTGCTTGTTGATCCTTTTATATTTTTGAGTTCTACTTTCATAACCACTTTATATTGTTTCTAAATTTGACCTTTTCTGAATGTGTTCATATGTTTTTATGGATTGCTTGACTGATTTACCTTGTATAAGGTCCTCATGAACAATTATCTATTGTATATGTTTCTTCATTGTCAAACATGTATCTATGTGATGCCTATTTATTCTATGATATGCACAATAATATCTGGATCTTCTCACTGGATGTAGAGGAGGTAGTTTGATCAAGTTAGATTTAATCATTTCCCTTAATATCTCACTTGAACTCTTATTTGATCTTTGAATGCTTTTTGAATCACTAGTTTTAGAGTTACTTTGTTATGATTTGTTGTTTTGATATGTAACATTTCTTGTAACCAATTGACTAGGTGAAGGTGCATATACATGATTGACACTAGGGTGTCTTTGATGCTTTTGTATTATAATCTAATTTTCTAATGTTGTGATCTTTTCATGTAATAGTTGATTTTTTGTTTGTAAATCTAAAATTATCTTGCTCATACTGGTGAATTGATCATTTAAAGTCTCATGATTTCAAACCTTAGTTGATTCCAATTGAACATGTAAGCACATATGTTGAAGAGGATGAGAAGAAGCTATGGGATGAATGTATGCATTAGAAACGATAGTACAGGCTGCCTCACCTTTTAGATGGGTGATAATATCAACCTAGATATAAGGAGAGTAGTTATCACCATCTTGAAGGAGAGGAGGAAAAGGGATTTCTTTCCTCTGCATTAGATATAACATTGAAACAAGAGTAGCCAAAGAGGCATATACAACTAGATAAAAACTATGCACATAATCTAAAATACATGTAAGTGGAGTTATAAATTATATATAAATATGATTATATAGAACCTTTCCACATGAAAGATAGAAAACAAGGGATAAAAACCATGAATTTATGTGTGTATGCATAAATATTTTTGACATGTGGTATAACATTTCGTGTGTATAGCATAAGAAGCTTGACAAAATTTATATATGAAAGATAGAAATCAAAGGATTGAGAGCATGGATTTGTGAAACAATGCATAAATATATTTGACATGTATTATGACATTTGCAATGTGTTTAGCATGATAAGATTTAATTTTTTTCCATATAAGAGATAGAGAATATGAAAAAGAAATATTGAAATCTTGTGCAAGTTTAGCAATAAATTTTGAAATATCTTCCCTTATTATGAAAATTAAGCATGAAAGGGAGAGAATTAAAATTTTCACTAGAATATGATAGACTTCATCATTCATGTACATGATAGGGCCCATTATGGTTTCTTTGTTATTTTAAAAAAAATGTAAGAAAAGTTTGTAAATAAGTGAGCATCATTTTTGCAATTTGGCTATAAATGTACGGTGATACCTCAAGAAGTAGATTAGGAGGTAGTATATGTAACTAAGGATTTTTCAAAAATATTATTTACAAAATACTATGAACTTTTAAATTTAAGTAAGATTTTCAACTAAAATGCAAAAAATGATTGGAAAATACTTGGAAAAATATTTGGGAACTAGTTGATGCAACTAGGGTTTGATTTTTTTTAAAAATTAGTATGATAATCTTAAAAATTTGCTATGAATTTTTATAATTTAGCTTGAAAGTGTTTGAAAGTGTTTGTATGTAAAGAGGACCTAGTATGTGCAAACTAGGGTTTTTAGTGAGTTTATTGAAAATATTTAAATTAAGTTTTAGTTTTTTAATTTTTAAATATAGGAAAAAATGGGGAAATATTTTTAAAAATAAAAAATAATTATTCCTATGGTTTCTAGGGTTTTTGTGTGAAAATTTGAAGTAAGTTAGGTTCACCAAATGTTTTATTCTTTTAGGAAATTAGGTGTTTAATTCCTAAGTAAATAAAGAATCTGAGAAATGTAAATCAATAAATAAGTGTGCCTTAGTTAACCTATGAATTTATTTAAATATATAGTATTTTTTATTTCTCTATATATAGTAATAGGTGAGAGAGATTAAAACTTAGCTTATTGTAGCTGATCTGGACTGAGACAAGGTTTGATACAAGAGGAGTAGGACTGAGAAATAGTCAAAAATAATTCCCTATACTTTGTTTCTTAATTGGATAAGAGAAAAAAATAGGACACCCTATTATCTATTATTATAGTCCTATCTTGAAACTATTTTCCAGAGGTTGATAGCTTTATGGGTTTTATTCAGAATGCCTATGTTACCCTGTCACTATAGTTTTAAGGTCTAAGACCTTGTAGAGCTCGCTATGTGCTTTTTTTAATATTCAAAACTCTTAGGATCTCCTCATAATTGAACTTTAATGAAAAAATTGGAAAGAGATAGAAGGGGTTAGTGTGTAAAGGATACATTAGATGTACTTCACACCCCATGTATGGGCATGCTACCTACATACCAATACTTTAAAGAGGGATCAAGTTAATGTAGTTCTTCCATTGAAGTGCTTGGTGCAATTTGAGTATGATCAATGAAACTAGAATGTGAAACTAGATGTGCTTCATCTGGCTAGGAACTAGTGTGATGCCTCGAATAGGCTTGAAATAGTGTTGGATGGCTATGTGCAAAGAAGAGGGAAGAGTGTTTGAGTGTACTTGCTTGTATTCTTGCATCTCTCTTGAAAATGAGTGTCAACACCTCTAAATGTAATTTGAATGGCCTTTTATAGGGAAACTAATGATCATGGGTTGAATTTATTTGCATTAGGCCAATAAGGAAGAGGATAAAAACTGAAAGAATCTAATTGTTTGGTCATATTTTCTACTTAGACAATAGTGCCAAAAAGGGAACACCCTAGGGTCCAACATTATAGTTCAAGTTTGGTGATATTGTCCTAGAGACATAAGTTTTTTGGGTTTTGTTTATTGTCACTATTTAAACCTACCTATAAAATTTTAGATGCTATATGTTTATGGATGATTAGAAATATGCAAAATAGTGTCTAAAAAGGTCTTAAAAGTAAGCAAGAGGGACATATGGATTGGGTGTCATTATCCATGCTCAAGTTATCAATTTTTTCATTTTATATGACTAAAATAAGCATTATGAACTTTCTTTACCACTAGCTCAAAATCACCCTTTACAATAATATTTTTAAGTCCATATTTATGGGCAATCCTTAAACCAAGAAAGAGTACCTCATGTTTAATAGTATTATTCATGCACTCAAAGGATAGCTAAAATGAAAACATGAAACATTTACCACTAGGGGCATAAAATACAACCCCAAGTCCATTTCCAAGATTGTAACAAGCCCCATCAAAACACATCTTCCAAACTATACCTTCTTTGTTAGGTTCAACATCAACAATAACAGGCTATTCACTAGTATCAACATTATCAATAAACTTTCCAATCTCAACATATATATACAACAATTTATTAAAAACACATTTTGGATCTTTAATTACATGTAACATCTTTGGATCTCTATAAATTTTGACCATCTTACCCTCCAAAGGAATGGTGACATAGGAAAGGTTATTTTGTACACTTCCACCCATGCTTGTATCCCATTTACATGATAGTAACATCCCCCACTTAGGTAGGCAGTCTATAAATACCACATCTATATTCAAATACTTATCAAGATGAGTTTATAATTATACAACTAATCCCTTTATTTGTCCCACAACTTGTACCTCTCATGAGTCCATGGAATAACACTTGCTAAAGGCTAACATAATCTTAACTCTTATTTCATTTAGGACACCTAGGGGAATCACATTGTAAGAAGATCTAGACTTAAACATGCAATTTTGAATAATCAAACCATTAATTTAGAGAGTAGTGTAAAATGGATCAAAATTTAGCTAACTTTCTATAAGTGTAATCCCTAGATAAACCTTTAGAGTGAGTTCAACAACCTCTTATGATTCTTCATCACTCTTTGGTGGTGTTTAGGGTAACTCAATTTCATTTTCAACTAACTTCTCACCAAATTCTAAGTAGTTAAATTCCCTCTTCCTATGTTTAGGTATTATTAATAATTCAACAAATGGAATAGTGATTTTTAGTTAGATCAACACTTGAGCCATATCACATATTCTATACTAAGGAATAGGAGTATTTGGTGGAAGGGTAATAACACCTTCAACTAGAATATAGTAACTCAAGGTCTAAAGTAGAGTAGGCTAGGATGGATTTGAATCTTTAACAATAGCTTTAATGTTTTATTTTTCTCAAACTCATTAGTACCCTTAGGGATACTAGATAATATGGGTACCCTATTCTTGGCTGAAGCACCTCTAGGCTTAGCAAATTGGGAAACAAGTATTGGTTTTGAACCTTTAGGGATGTTGTAGTTTTCTTAGCATCCTTATTAGCATCCCTTGCCTTTGAATTTGTAGGGAAAATGTCTTGGGGATTAGAAACATGATATTTTATTCTCAAGTTATACTCCTTTTTCTTGGGAAATTACTACATTGATTAGTAGTTGTATGTCCTCAGCTAATTGAATCCCCCCATCATATTTCTTAATCATCATGGAGTGTAAAAAATCAAAATCATGAATGGGAAATTCATATTTTTGTGTCATATTATATTCACAAGAAAATTTGGGAGCTAGGACACTTACCTTATTAACTTCACTCCAAAATTGATCAATAATAGTAGCACTCAACAATTCCATGGAGGTAAAGGGTTTTAAAAATTAAACATCAAGATCTCATCACCAAATGATGCAAACTCATGTTCATCTATATATTCATCAATCTATTTAGCTATATCACATGAGGGATATGGAAGGAAGCACATGTCACACCAGTCAATATCAATTTCATAATCTACAAGATTTACCTTGGCATTTAAAGGATCAGACACTTGTTTTCTAGTCCTTGTATTCTAATTTCTATTTTTTTTTTCTTAATGTGTAGGTATAATCCCTCTATCATTATCTCTAGTGTGGAAATCAGGGCTTTTTTGTGGTTGATTCAAATCTAGATCCCTCTCTTGACTGGTAGATGTACGAAGGATCCCCTCCGTAACTCTAGCTAGCTTGTATGACATTTATTTGAAAATAGAGGCTAAAGTTTTAATAGTCTCCTCAAGATTGTTTATCTTAATGGACTATGTTTTTTTTTGGATTGACTAGCTTCACATCAACTCACATGTTCATAGGCTTTCCCATAACCTTTATGTTATTCTTGATTTGGATGTCTATGTTGAGTGTCAACCATAGGTTAGTGGGAGCCTTGTCCCTTAAGTATTATGTGTATGCAATTAGAAATGAATCATGTCCATAAATCAATCTTAGATCAGATGAAATAGAGCATACCTATACTTCTGATTTGGGGCATATAATTGTTAAGCAAGAGCATGACCAATGTGAGGATCTACTAGACCCAATTATGGGATCACTTGTCACAACACACCATGTGAGATAGGGTTCCAAATCCTATAGTCTAACATAATCACATAAAAACCCTAAAAGAATCCTATGATTTAACATTTTCCTAATCTAATAACAAGAAAAGTAAATTTAGTCTAGTGCATACCAAAGCTTGTGGCACAAAGTGGGGGTTAGAAAAAAAAATGAACTAAAATAAACATGTATTAGAAGAAATATATTCACATTAATGTATATGAAATCCTAATACCTTCGTGTCATATGTAAAGAAGTAGACTACAAGAAAATGAAGGTGTTCAATGTAGATTACACTAGATGAACCTGTAGAAGTTAGTGCAAAAAATAACAAAAAATAAAAAAAATTGGAAGATAAACATATGATAGTGGAAACTAATCTCTACGTCATCATGATTATAATGCATTTTATGATTTGCAAAATGGATGAGTAAAAATAAATATAGAGGCAAAACAAGGAATTTACTTGAAAATAAATGAAATAATTTGAATTGCTAAAAAGTGGTTTTAAATAGGGAAAAAGAGAATTCATTTTTCATTTTGAATTGTGAAAGGGAGAAAAGAGAGCTCTGAGAGCAAACAAGGCTAGGATGGTGAGGGAATGATAGGATAGATGAGGAGGACACCCAGAGGTGGAAACAGGTGCACTACAGGTATGCAACTATGGATCTCAAACTAGTTTTTAAAATTTATATTAAAATTAAGTGAATTTTTGATAATAATTATTTTAAAGCATTTATATATGTCAAAATTGTACAAACTTAGATTCTAAGGGTAGTAAATAGGAAGATAGAAAATGGGTTGGAAGGGTTTAGGAAAATATGAGAAAAATGCATATTTTAGGAAAAATGTATTGGGTCAACACATAAAATGTACTAGGTTGACCAAGTCAATCTATTAGGTTGAAACATGGCAAAATCCATATGGTCAACCCAATAGGTATGGGTCAACCTAGTGTAATGTATAGGCTAAAAAGCTAGAATGGAGTGAGAAACTAGTCCATAAAGGCCAAAATGAAATATCAAAACCAAGCAAGGGAAAATAAGAGGGTTGACTTGGAATTAAAAGTCAATTATGACTAAAATAGGGAAATTTTGGTCAAACTAGGTTGACCAAGGAACTAAAATAAGCATGAAAAAGTGTGCAAAAAGTGAAAGAGGGATAGAATGGTTTGAAATGACCAAAAGAGTGAAAGAGGGACCAAGCAAGCTAAAAATAGTATAGAATGATAAGGTAATACCAATTAAGTTTGTTTTTAACTAGAATTGTAAAAATAATGTGTAAAGAATGTATTGTGATTATATATGACATGGAAGAACTAATACATCCTTTGTTGTTTCTTGGTTGTAGAGACAACTAAGATTTTTGAGGTTGGTGGATGTGTCTTAGTTTCTAGATTTATTAGAGAGATTAAAAGATGAATATCAAGCTAGATTGATAGTCATGGGTCTAGGAGGTATATTTGAGATGTGTAGTATCCCCCTCAATGTTGAACTTTTAGTCATGTTCTTAGGATGCTGGGAATATGTGACTAACACCTTTAGATGGGAGGTGGATGGGTATGTGATAGAGGTGGGTATCATACTTTAGGATGTCTATGATATCATTAGGCTACCCATACTAGGACCACTAGTGACCATAGGGATATTATATATCTTAGAGGAAAGGAGAACCTTAACCATGTGGGCTACAAAATTAGAGACAATATTGAGAGGATGGAGAGTTAGTATGGATGATGTGTATATATCATATATTTTAAACTTATAAAAGGTGGTAATAAGCCTTATGACATAATTAGTGATCTATCACAAGTCAGATGGCAAGGTACTACTATTCATGGTAGCTTTGAGTATGATGATGCTGGAGGAGGGATTATTATATGATCTAGATTCTATCATTTGGGTCCAACTCATCCATGATTTATTTGAGCTGTTGATGAGAGAGTAGAAGACTATGGGACTGATCATACTATTTCCAGCATAGATATATGAGAGATTTTCCATGTATCAACTGGCTAGGTTTACCCATGCAATCGATGATGGGTTACCTCAAGTATGGAGATGGTGGGAGGTCTAGGTATTATAGGCCTTGCCCCATGTGCTATCACTACATTTGGTGAGATGTGTAGACATCATGTGGTATTTGTATATGTACATAATAACTACATGGGTGAGCTAGCACATAGTTTCACCAACACTAAAGAGGAGAGAGGTGATTGGTCACTATACATGGTGGAGAGATCCACATTTGGTATCATAAGTGCTAAGATAGATGGGTCTACCTCATCTTGTGACATATATACTAATGCTTAACCAATGGGATCAACATGTGAGGGAGACATGAGGGAAGAGGGGAATCAAACCACTAATAGTGAGGCTAACATTGAGGCCATATATCAATTTCAACTCATTTAATGTATTTTAGTATTTTTAGGCCAAATTGTGCATTCAAGTAGAAATTAGTCAAAAGCCTAGTGAAGGTTATTAGTTACCAGATTTAGGTATCTATAGTTTACCCTTATTTTGGAAGGCATTGAAAACTATAGGTATAGTAACATCTTCTTAAATAATGAAAAGGTCTTGTATGCCTACAACGGCAATGATGATAAACTAGCTATATGATGTCCTCTCAAGGGAATAGTTGGCACAAGGAAAGGTAAGCAAGTGGTACCTCAAAAAGAAGAAAAATGAGGGGGCTAAAGAAATGAAAATGATGGGGTGAAAACATAATGAGTTTGAAAAATTAGTAAAAATCATTAAGATGTAAGTGGGATGGTGTATAATGGTTTGTCCAAATGCGGTTACAGGCATTGTACCCTGATAGTGGAAACATGGCATGAAAATGCAATGATTTACCTAGAGGTAGTTATAATCATTGAGAATATGGAGATACCTCAGTTAGGATAGACAAACAAGATAAAAACATGCCCTTGTATGGGTAAAAAAGTAAAGGGGTGACAACATAATGATCAGCCCAAAGGTGGTTATAATCATTGATAAATGTAAGTGGGATGGGGTGCAATGATTTGCCCATAGGTAGTTATAATCATTAGACCCCAATTATGGAAAACATGATTGATTTAATGATTGATGATGGTAATCAAATATAGAGGATAAAGATGAATGAAAACAACCTACTAGTAGGGAGATGCTCATCTAAACTAATAAAGGTTAAAATTATTTTGTTACATAATTACTATGTTTGGGATTGAATCAAGATGCTGGTGTTAAAGAGATGTCAATGTTGACATTGTTGAATAGACTTCCTAAAGCTAAGGTTTTTTGTAGCACATGTCAGTAGGCATCATGGTATAATATCATGAGGACTTGGCCAAAATATGCATCAGGACTGACTCTTAAAATCCAATATTTAATAAAACCAGTGCACCAATGATAAAAACTAGGATGCAAATGTAGATGTATGAATATGGATGGATTCAAGTGTAAGTGTGGGAAAGGAATCACTCAATGAATGAACATAAACTAAATCAAGGCAATAATATAGAAAGAAAACAAGCAAGCACATAAATAAAGTAAACAAAGAAACAAACAAATTAATTTAAGCCATACAACCATTACCCCTAGAAAATAAGCAACAAATTAACAAACTAATAGAATGAGGGAATATAAGAAAAGGAAGGGGGTGGCCAAGCTATCTCCATATACACTAGGTAAGTGGACATTGGCTACATAGTTTTATGGATTCAATATCCAACAAAAATTTCAAGCCAAATGTAGTTCTACTAGGAAATGGGAAGAAAATGATAACTAATGAAAACAACCTAATGGATGTAATAGAAGAATAGGAATGGTATTGAAAAATGGCAAGTGCATGGGAGAAAAGGCCAAAAAGGATGTGGAAACTAAGTGACAAGTGATTTTCTTATGACTTATTAAGGGTTCCTAGAATCATTAAGGTATAAAAGTGGTAAATGTTTTTGGTTTTTTCTAATGGTTTTACAAATGTTTTTGTAAATTTTGGAGTATCTCACCTCTATCAAGAATAATGAGATACTAAAATGGTTCAATCCCACAAAATAGTGAGAGCATGGCTTAGGTTTCTCTCAAAATGATGAGAGCATGGCTTAGGGTGACTAAGCTAACCTCTAAAAGTATCGAGTGCTACCTACATAGTCCTAGAGTAAGATCTTAAGTCATTGTAGTTCCACCTTATAGTGGGAGAATTTGACTAGTGTAGCCATCTATTCAAACAAGATAGGCATAGTGGTATAAAGACATAGTATGGCATAGGAGATGACAAGTTGGTATGTCAAGGCTTAATAAACAAATGTTTCCCCTAGTTTGCACATAGGTAGTTATAATTATGACACAATGGCATAAATCAATCATACTAATTTTCCCATAGGCAATTATAATTAGTAGCAAGATTGGTGATAAGAAAGAAACAATGAATAAAGGATGCAACTATCGAAACTTTTCTCATACTGATCCAAAATACCATTTCTATCTAAAATTATTGAAATGCCTATTAAAACTACTTGGTTTCATTGGTGTTTAAAATGTGTGATTAATGGAGAAACAAAGGTCAAATAGGCTAGATAAATAAGATTCAAAACATGCTTGGTCGATAGAATGGAATGGTAGATGAATAAGTAATAAGCTAAGAGGAATGATAAGAATGATATCCATATAAAGAAGAAAATAAATAAAGTGGCACATCTAACATGATCCTTATAGATAATACACCATAGTTCTCAAGCATAATACCACTTGAGGTGAATAATATTCATCAACTTAGAAAGTTCATCTCCATCTAGTGTGGTGAGCTTGTATGCTCCTGATCCATAATCTACAATAGTGATGAAAGGCCATATCTAGTTTGGCTTGAATTTACCCTTATAATTCTTCTTGGCCATGGTGTTCTTTTGGTTTTCTTTAAGAAAAAGATCACCAAGTTTAAATTTTCTATATTTGATTCACTAATTGTACTGGCCTTTAAGTTGGTTATGATATGCCTAAATATTATTGAGTACAGCTATGCATTTTTCATCAAGTAGTTCTAGCTCTTATAGGTGAGATACTCAATAATCATGATCATCTTAGATGTGCTTGAAATATATATGCATTGAAGGTAACTCAACCTCAATGGGACAGATGGATTATGTTCCATAAACAAGCGAGTATGGAGTGGCTCTTATGGGGGTACAATGACTTTAATAATATGCATAAATGGTGAAGAATATCTTAAGGTGATAATTGTGACTGGTATCATTAATAATTTTTTTGAGAATGTTCACAATTTTTTTATTAGATACCTTAGCCTGACGATTACCTTGAGGGTAATATGCCATAGAGCAATGTTGTGTGAAATTGTACTCAACACATATCTTGTTGACATATTTATTCTTGAATGATCCTCCATTATCATATATAATATTAAAAGGGATATTGTAGCAATAGGTGAGATGGCTGAAGATGAACTTGGAAATTTTCTTTCTAGTCACATAAGTGAGGGGTATAGATTCAACCCACTTAGTTAAATATTCAATGGTGGTAAGGACATGTTTATGACCATCTAAATATGTAGGATTGATTTTCCCAATGAGGTTGAGTCCCCATATAGAAAATGACCATTGTATCAACATTGGTTTCAGAGTCTTGGCTAGGGCATGAATCAAATTGGCATGTCATTGACATTTATCACAGTTATTTACATATACATCTACATCTATGTCCATCATGGGCTAATAATAACTTGGACATAAAAGTTTTTTGAATAAGACTACCCTACCAGAGTGGGAACCACATACTCCATGTACCTCCCATAATGCTAGTGTAGATTCTACTAAAGTTAACTATCGAAGTAGAGTTCCATCAAAACTATAGTGGTAGAGGGTTGATCCCAGTATATTATAACAAGTGGAGTGCAGGATAAATGATTTAGTTTTTTTGTAGGATATATGAAGTGCTATAACTTGGTCATTGAGGTAATTATAAATGTTTGAATATGAGATAGAATTAAGACCAACATATCATAAATCATTGCAATAATTGAAGGTTCATGAGCTAGTATGACTAATTTCTTGATGAAGAATTGATACTCTCTAGATTTGTCTATTTCTTAAATCAGAGAGCTGATAGTAACCATGGAATCTAAAGTTCTATTACTACCCCTTGGTATATTCTCAAATTGGATATATATAATTTATTGTTTTAGAGTGTCAACTATAGCTTTATAAGGAACCAGCTTATCATATTTAGTTTGCAAATGGTTTGTGACCTGAATAATGATTAACTAATAATCATTATAAACATTAAGATGAATTATATTATATTATACTACCTATCAAAGTCCTAAAACAAGTGATTCATAATCAACCATGTTATTAGTATAAGGAAAATTGATTATAAAAGACTTGGGAATTATATCCCCCTATGGTGAAATAAATAGGAGGCCTACATTTGATCCATGTGCAATAAATGATCCATCAAAATATAGCTTCCAATACTACTCTTCAAGAGGTATGTCAATGATGATCATGATGGATTCATCAGGAAATTAGAATGTGAATGGCTCTATGTCTATAAGGGTGCTTCAGTGAACTAATTTGCAAGGACATGTCCCATGATTGCCTTCTGATTAACATAATCGATGTCAAATTCACTAAGAATCATGATTAATTTGGCCATTCTACATTGTAAAGTTATTTTGGATAGTAGATACTTGAGTGGTTCTACTTATGAAATGACCATGGTCTTATTGTTCAACATGTAGTGTCATAATTTTTGAGATACAAATACCATGGGTAGATAGGCTTTTTCAATAGGTGTATAGTTGTGTTCATAAATGACCAATTTATGGATTAAGTAATATATTAAATGTTCTTTTCCATTGTCATCATGTTTATCTAGAAGTTCTCCCAAGGCCTTATCTATCACTAATAGGTACAATAAAAATGGTTTTCCTAGCATAAGAGTAAAAAAATAGGTGGATTTGATAGGTAATACTTTAGCTAATGAAAAGCTATTTGATAGTGACTATCCTAGTGGAATGAAAATAAATGAAAGGAATGTAGTAAATGAATGAAACTTATATACTAACTGAGATATGAAGCATCAAATTGACTAGATCTTGCCTTGTAAACTACAAAGCTACCTCAAATTAGTTGGTGGTGGTATCTATGTTATAATTTGAAATTCAGTGAGATCAAATTTAATGCATATAAAAAACATAATAAAGCCAAGTAATTTTCCTGATGTTACTCAAAACACACATTTATTTGGATTAAATCAAACTTTATACTTACATAATCTTTCAAATATTCTATGTAGCACTGTTAGATGGTCAACCCTAGTTTTTGATTCACCTAGTATGTCATCAACATATTATTAAACAATATCATGGATCATATCAAGGAATATGATAGTCATGGTTCTTTGATATGTATCTATATTATTTTAAAGACCAAATGGCATTACCTAATAACAAAATGTTCCCCATGGAGCAGGGAATACTATATTGTGTTGATCTTGTAGTGTTATTTTGATCTAGTTGTACCTTGAAAAGTTGTCCATGAGTGAAATCATCTCATAACTCATAGTGGAGTTGATGATCATGTCAATATTAGGCAATGTAAAGTCACATTTAGGGCAAGTTTTGTTAATGTCTCAAAACCTAGTATAGATTTTGATTCCTTCAAGCTTTTTGCTAATAGGTACAACATTAGATATTCATTTTGATTAGTCAATGGATTGAATACATCCTAATTCTAAGAGTTTTTACAAATATTTATTTACTAATATAAATATATGAGGATACATCTTATGCATATTTTATTTTACCATTTTGACATTAGGGTTTACCACAAGGTGATGTAAGACCAAGGCAGTGTCCAAACTTATCATGTTAGAATAAGCCCATGCAAAGATATCTATAAATTATCTCAATAGAGCTATAAAGACTTAACATTCCTCCCTAGTGAGGGATGTGCCTAATATTATCAATTTTGCGTCTGATGGAGTGATAATGTTTACCTCTGTTAAATCCTCAACTAGAAGGGTTGAACCATCTTCTAGGATAGTAGGCAAAGATTTGAACTATTGGGTTATACCAGAGTCCTCTACTAGAAATGGCTCTTTAACTTATCTTAAGAATAATGAATCTTAAGTCCCCTAATGGGAGATATATCCATGTGACATAAATAGTTATAAATTCTTGAATAATTTAATAAAACACTTATTTCTCCAAACTGAACTCAAATCCATAGGCAAGTTCATCATTGGTGGTCTCATGGTATAAATTAAAAGAAGAATGAACACCCCCATATAATGGTGCCTAAAACAAGTTTTTACCACTAAACTATCCTTTATCTTTACTTTTCCCTAGTTAGAAAGTGCCTCAAAGAGGTTTTCACTTTGAGATATCAATTTTTTATTTATTTGTTTTTGGCTAAGGGTGTTCACCCACTCTCTAAAATAGGCATCAGGATCTAATGTGATTGAGAACCCTAATTTATGATCTCCCAATAGAATGTTGTCTATAAGGCCTAGAAAGTCATATAATGCCTCATCATTCTAAAACTCATCAATCGATAAAATAAATTCTTGTTGGTCCCATCCCAATCTATTAATTTGGGATAGTATAATGATAATGAGTTATTACCAATGATTAGGCTAAGGGTAAATATGGCATTATTATCAAAAAAATTAGTCTCAGTTAGGTCATCAAAAATAAGGCTATAATCAAAGTCTATTTTGTTGTCAACATCGTCATCACTAGCCACCAATGATGGAAATCTAATGAGATATGTGGGGTTACCACTAGGTGATTTAAATCCAAATCCATAAGGTCTTTTGTACTTAGTCATATAAATTGGTTTAATGGTTCCTTGTTGATTCATTATGAGGCATTTATTAATAATCTTGATCTTCCATGATCATATTGGGAATTAGATACTTAGTTATATTGTAAAAATAAACCAATTTATCATTATATAACCATGATTCATCTCCTTCAAGAGGGTCTTGTTCTTAGCTAGATGATGACATGAACATGACTAGTCCTACATTATGAAGTTTATCTTTACCTTTTCATTACCAATGCATGTGTGGGGTGACTTTAGGTCTTCCAAAGGTCTTGGGATCCTAAGGAATATTATAAATATGAAAGGTGTAATGGGTCACATACTCCCTTAGGCCATTATCTATAATGGTGAAATGATTGGAAGCTTCAAGAGGTGACATGTGGGAAAGGGAATCTAGGGTATTAAGATCTATTTAATTATCCTCTAGAGGATTAGTAAGTATGGCCTTTCTTTTATCTTACTTGGAACATGGATTCATGTTATATTGGTAATTTCAGCTTTAAAAACTCAACCTTAAGATGTTTACAATGTTTATACAAGTGAAAGTCTTATGGAATATTCACCTCCATCCCTGAATGGGAGAATTTGTTACATTGGTGTAGTGTTGATGGGACTACATGATTCTCATGTAACCAAGGCTTACCTAGAAGCATATGATATGATAACTCAATATCAAGCCCATGGAAAAGTGTATCATGAGTCAAAGGCCCAATAATAATTGACAGGCTAATGGTGGCTTGTGATTCTCTCTCCTAATTATTGTAGGCTTTTATAGTTATTGTTTATAGTTGAAGATCTACCATTGTGTACCTAATAAGCTTGATGAGCTTTAGAAACACTATGTTAAGGTTTGATCCATTGTCTATAAAGACATATTTCACTATATATCTCTTTATACAAAATTCTATGTATAATGGATTGTTATGGAGCATGCCAAGGGAAGATATATCACATTGGTTAAATGTGACTTGTTGGGATAGAGCTAGGTGTCTAACTAAAACTTGAAATTTATTAGGTGATATGTCACTGGAAATGGTTGATTGGGTTATAAACTCATTCAAAATTTTCTTATGGATTATTGACATTCACAACAAATATAAAATAGATATCTAGGTTGGTGTCTTTTACAATTTCTCCTCGATATCAAACTTCTTTTTTGAGTCAATGGTAAATGGCTTATTCCAAGGTTAAATGACTAGTTGGATAACATGTAAGGTGTAAGATGGATATGGGTCTAGAATGGTAATCTATGACCTCCAAGTTATGATTGGACAATCAAAAGTAAGTATAGGACCATGATTTGTAACAAATGATGGTGATTGTGTGGGACTAGATATGATAAGTCTTGGTTGGTGGTGCACTTGTATATAGTCATGGGGCAAGGATGAGTTATTGGTATAAGGTCCAAAAGTGGAAATCCTAGTTTGTTAGTTCACTTGCATGTGGTCCTAAGTCAAAGAAGGATTATCCATGTAATTTTGTTGAGTAGCATTATTTAGCAATGGTCTAGATTGATAGGTGTTTGGTCTAGGATTAATGGATATGGTGTTAACACTACCCCCTAAAATATGACCTATAACTCTATTGTAGTCATGTGCAACTACATGGTAGGTATATTGGTTGTTACCATATTGGCCTTAGTTTTGTCAATTATTTTGAAATTATTGGTTTTATTGTTGATTTTGCTGGTTCTATTGATTCAACATTTGATTTTGGTACTATTGATTTTGTTGTTGCACCATCCATGGCTATTTTTGTTGTTAATACTGGTTATGTTATGAAAAAGGGTTTTGATAAATACTAAGAATCTAATTGGAAGTTAAAGTAGTACCATCCAATGTGATATCCCCATTCTCTAACATATTTTCAATTAAATGCTTGATTTGCACACATATTCATAAATTATGTCAATTGGCTCAATGATATTCAAAGAATTATTTTTCATGGTACCAATTAGGATAGGGGATGCCTTGAGGATAATTCTTTGGTATAGGTGAACTAATAAAATTAGCAGTGGAAAATTTGTGAAATACATACTCAATAGGCTCTCCAAAGTCACTAAAAACATGATGTGTGGGCATATTTCTCTTTAGAGGAGGGTTTTGTAATGGTAAAGGTTATGGCATTTGTTGTGTGGGTTTAGGTTGTTATGCTTACAGCATCGATTGAAGAGGTTTTTAGGTAGGAGTTAGTTGAAAGGTGACACAGATGATGTTTGCACCATTTGGAAATGATGTGACTCAGTTACTCCATTTCTCACAAAATTCCTATTGTGGTTGAATTGCTTTGGTCTATTTGCATTATTGGCTTGTGCCAGTTATGATGCTATCACTTATATTAGATGTTAGTTTTGGTCACTTTCTTGATTAGAACCTTGGTTCTGATTAGTTGAATTAAGCTTGATAACTCTTCTATTAATGATATCTCACTTAATCAACAAACCTTTATCAATGATCTCTTTCAAGGTATGTGCACACTACAATTCCAAATGATAATGTATCTCACTATGCAAATTTTTAGTAAATATAGTGGCTAATTGTTTATCTAGTAAAATATGGGTGAATCAACTTACAAGGGCTCTCCATCATTATAGATAACTCATAAAACTCTCACCAACTTTTTGCTTTGCTTACATCAAGTCAACCAATGAAATCTCATGCTCAAGATTATAGGAAAAGTGTTACACAAACTTAACTAAAAGATCATCAAAATCAATTACTAAATTCTTTGGCAACTTTAAGAACCACTCTAAGGCTTGTCTATCTAGGCTCCTTGGAAAAAACAGCAAAAGGTATATATTTCTATATGCCAATGGCTAGTTGGTGATAAAGAACTTGATTAAATGGGCTTTAGGGTCACCAATCCCATTGTATTTATCAAAATTTAGTCATTCATATCCTAGAGGAAATGGAATTTGTAAGTATTCCATATTGAAAGGATAATAACACACATAATCCAATTTAAAAAAATTATTCTATTTCCTCTCTTGGATGGCAGCAATTACATCCTTCATTTATTATAACTCTTGCCTTAGGAAACTTATGGGAATGTTGTCCTAGGTAGATGGTTGTGTGGTCACAAGTGTACACTTTGACCAAGTCATTATATGGGAATTTGATATATGTTGGATTGGTTGGGAAATGAACCAAGAATATGCATACATGGATTATGATGTATTTAATTACATGTTTGGTTACATGATATTATGGTTAGGGTTTGTGATGAAGGTTTGATTTAGAGGATTTTAAGGTTGGGTTGGAGTTATATAACCATATTGTACCTATTTTTTTTTAATAGGGATTTGTTTTTGACTACTCAAACCTTGTTGTTGAGTGAAAACTTATGAAACAAGACCCTACCTTTGAATGAGCAACAAATTTAAAAAAAAGGCAATTATTACCTCATAGGTAATTGAGAAACATTAGAACTTCCTTCTTACACAAATCATTATTATTAAATAGATGATTTTTTGGGATTGGGAACCTATCACTATCCAACATGAATACATTATTGATTAAACATCAATTAGTTCTGAATTGGCATGTTGGTATGCAAGGAAGAAGGTATGTTTGCTATTACCTGATGAAGTGGAACATTATTTTCCCCTTATTATGGTGGAAATATTTTTGGACTCTACTATTTTGTTATATTCATTTTTACCTATTTTTATGGAATGCTACTCATTACCTATTGAGGAGGAATAGGATTCATCACATTTTACTATTGAGGCATGACATTGGTTATTGGTTGACTACCTGCTCATGTTATTTGTACACTTGATAAAGTAGTTGGTTGAGGATTAGAAGTAACTAGTTGAATTTGGGGCATAAAATCTCTCATTCTTATGTTTCCAGATTCACTCATGGTATTAACTAAAGGCACATGTTGTTGACTAGTTGTTTGTGCACTAGTACCACTTTGATTTGGATTGAATGTTGCTTGTACATTGCCCATTATATTGTGCTCATTATTATACATAGAAGAGTAAGACACTTATTTAATAAGTGGTGTATGTAACAATTTTTCTACTAAAGTGTTTTTTATGAATGGGTCTACACCCTGATTTCTTGACTGGTTAACTCTATTAAAGCTTCTATTAAAGAAACTAAGTCAATGAGAGGTTTATTTACCATGGTCATCTGATTAAAGTTAAGTGTTAGATTCAAGTAGGTTTGATATGTTTCTTGCATTTGGTTGAAGTGGTCTTCCATGAGGTTCTTTCCTTTGTTAGGTTTATTAGGATCCTGATACAAGGTTTGGACTAGAGTCAAAGGATTGCTAGAAGAAGGTTGTTGACTATATACTATGTTTTAAGACATTCTTACTAGGCTTGGTAAACTTTCATGAGGAAAGTCTATTGGAAACCCATCCCCTAATTCTATGGCTCTAACCAAAACATCTTCATTTTTCTACAACAAATGTCATTTAAACAAATAAGGATAAAATGTGGAAGGTGAATTAGTAGATTATAATTATTGAGGAACTAGTTCTTCAACTATGGGCATCATAGCTAGGTATTATGCGGTTTGTTCTTGATTTTGTTTTGAATATGGTGGGGTATTAACCAAATAGTTATCTAATATATCTTGGTTTTCTTACCCTATTTGAGTATTATAAGAGGGATAAGGATCCATCTTATAAGCAATATTATCTATGTAGGGGTCTTGTATGATTTTTAAACACTACATATGCAAAAAACATTCTAATAGCCTCTAACCTTGCCACAGGTGCAAAATTTTCTTTGAAATATATTCCCTCAATTTGAGAATATCATTTACATACTAATCTTGTTTTATACTTGCACAACTATAGTGATAATCCCTAGATTGTACATGATTCCACTACGTGTGTAGGAATACATGTTTGGATCCATAGTGAATGTTTCACAATAGAAAGGGAAAAGAGTTATAAAAACTATAAAAATACAATTTGTAAAAGATGATGTTAAAACTTGATATATATTTTTCAAAAGGATAGAATGGTGTATGAAAAGATTTGTGATAAAATAAGCTAATGTTATGTATCTAACTCCTCACATTTCATTCAAAGCTAATCAAGTAAATCGACCAAAAAATGAAATGCCAAACTCAAAGTTCAAAATGTTTCAAATTAGTCTAATCTATGAAATAAAAAATTGCTAGGTCTTTTGGCCAGATGTGGCATAAAAATCTAGGCTCAAACAAGGCATGTGTTAGGACTCTTGGCTAAAGAGAGTCAAAATCTAGACTTTGAAATAGATGAGATTTCAATCTAATGGATTTGAAACACTTCGAAAAATAACTAGGCATTTGACTCTTGGATATAAATTTTATCAATTATGTATGAAATATGAAACAAAAGGCACTTTTAGATAGTTTATTTTATTTCAAATAATTACATAAAACTAGGATCATGTGACAAATAATCTAGACAAAGGTGAACAGTGTAACTATGCTAGACAAATATTCTAAAAAGGTATACTCATATTGGCTTTAAAAATTTGCACAAACTTGAACTATATGCAAGAGGGTCTACAAAATAATGCTTGAAATGCTTTTGGGTAGTGTAACAATGCTAGACTACTCAAAAGATGTGACAAAATATTTGTTTCAAAAAATCTCTAAGGTAAATATAGTTTCTCACAAATTTGGTAGCATAACACTACCTTTCTTAACTCTAATTACATAATACCTTTATATCTTTGGTAATATCTCTAAGGAAAAAAGTTATGCATTCAAGTAACCTTAAGTGAAAATAGGATGTTAACACAAAAATGTTTAGTGCATAGATTCAAAGTGCAAGTGTTTAGCACAAAATGACTTAAGTCTATCAAGTGGTGATACTAATTCTAATTATTCAATGACCTTCAACCCAAATTGTAAATTGAACCAAAGTTACCTCAAGTTTAGTGCAAATGGTGAACCTACTTAACACATAAAACATATGAACTTATGAAGGTGAAATTTTGAATCTAAGTTATAAATGAAAGACTTAAACAATGTTTCATTGAATTTTAGACTCAATTGGGTATCATAATTATGCCAAAGTGGATGATATGACTTTGAGTTTTGATGATCTTTGAACAAGGTAAATTGATGATTTATGTGGTCAACATAATGCCTCTTTGTTCAAAGGAAAATGAAGACTGTGTTTTTGGTTTGTATTGTTTGTTCACATAAAGTTTTTACCTCAAACAAGACTTTAATGTAAGATAACCAACTAATTAATCTCTCTTAGATCCTAAACTGACAAGGTTTCTTGGTATTGTTAGAATCCATCAATATACGTTATTTGAGAGGCTTTTAGTGTTCATCCAAAAATTAAAATGTGAATTATATAGTAGGGTTTTTACACCACCCTTCTCTCAAATGATAATACTACGACATTGATCTTGAGGTGAACCTTGCACCAATAACACTTCCATGGCAAGTGGGGATTTATCTAAGATCTATAAGGTTTCAACTATTTCTAGGGGAATTAATTACACAATGACTTTAATGCCATGATGAAAAATAAAATCACATAATTGGGTGTCTATGGTACTTAGCTTATTGAAAAAATGTCTTACCATTTTTGCAACCAATATAGCCTATTGTTCACTTAGTGTAGTAAAATGTCCAAAGTGTAGATACATCCCTTGTGAAACTCCATCACTAGAAGGTAGTTTAACCACTCAAACCTTTGATCCTAGTGGGCATGGTTGAAGTCAATTTTGGGAGATGAAACCTTGGGTCAAAGCTTCCCTAATGAACTTGTGGGAGGTAATGAAGTCCCCCTTGCAATCCAAGTTTGTACAAAAAACAAATGACTAATATAAAGACTCTAGGCTCATTTTAAAGGTCACCCAAACTATGGAAAGCTTTTGGGGAGTGATTTAGATGACATTATTCTATGCCTTATAATAGGCATGCTTGCAATAAGGATGGCCCTTTTGATTCCAAAAGTTCCCTAAAATGGATGGATGGAAGAGCATACATGTAACATCTTCCTCTTTGCCAATCAAAACTAAATTAAACAACTATGAAAGATAAAATTGACAATTTAATTCAATTTTAAAACCCAAATGAAAGATGAGGTGTTGTTCTTTTAACCCCTGGGTCTTAAAGTTGTAACTTTGAAAACATTCACCTAAGCATCTAAATTTTTCATTAAGCATCAAAAAAAGGTTCCTAATCAATTTTAATCATTAAAAAGAGATCTAAAAGGAATGATTTAACAAATTTCAAACAGGACTTGCAATAAAAAAAGTTAGTATGCCCTTTATCCTTGAAGCTACTTTAAGATTGGAATAGTAAACTTTGAAGAATGAGAATTCTCAAGTTTACATAGTGTAATCTTGCTACTCCATAGAGAAATCCTATGAGTTATATGGAAATCCCATAACTTGGTGAGTTATGGTATTGTAACTTAACCATTTATGGTTTAATCACAATAATGTGACTCTGTTTGCCAATCCCACTAGTTGTAGGACAATCCTACATCTTCTTGAGTTGTTGTATGGTGACTTAACTACTAACATTTTAGTCATGATATTATGACTCTGATAGATAATAGCACAAGTTACAAGGTAATCCCATAACTTTTTTAGTAGCATTATTTTTTCTTAACCACTAGTATTTAGATAATACCTTGACTCTATTAGGTAACCCTCTGAGTTTTACGATAATCCCGTGACTGTGTCCAAGAAAACTCATGACTTATAGAAAAACATATTCTACTTAATTTTTTCACTCTTTTGAGCCTCCCACTCCAAGATTTTACATAACAAAAGTTAATGAGTTACTTGAAAGATCCTTATGATCAACTTTGTTGGGATAAGGTCCCACTGAGTGTGCCATTATGTGAACTAGGAATTTGACTCAAGAGAGGATGGTTAGTATTGTGTTAGTTCCAAAATGAAAACAAAATGAGATAAACACACTAGTATAACATCTCTAGGCCTAGTTACTAGGGAGATATTAGTTAAAAAAATGGAAACACAACTAAAACATGAAAAAAACCTTCCTTCACTTTCCTTGGATGCTCTAAAATGCTTGTTATAGTGGCTTGCTTGGCTTTTTTCTCATGAAGTCTACATTAATGGAAGCTTGACTACTTCCATCTCTCCTTGAAACCTTGTGTGTATTTTCTTGGCTTGCCTTGGCTCAATATTTGGACATTATAACATTAATTTACATGAAGTTTTGGAATAAATCTAGCATTATAACTTTGGCATGTGAGAGCTTAAAATTATGGCTTTATGGCTTACTATTTATAAACTTTTGAAATGGTTTGAGGATTAACCATGACCATCCATCTCAAGATTGAGATGTATGGCTATGGATAAATCCAAATATTAAATTCATTCTACAAATATCTCCATTAATATTTTGGATAGAGGAGTATTGAATAGGCATGGAAGGGCTTTGATGAGGCATTGGAGACATGAATCCTAATATTTTTTGAATTTATGGCCTAGGGATGTCTTCCCAAGAAATGAGGTCACCTGAAAATGTAGATATTCAATATTCATTTCAAAAAACAAATATTCAACAAGTTTCTATTGAATTCTTAATTAGGCCCTAATTTTTTTAAATTAGTTATTTAAGCATGATTAAGCATTTTGTGCATAAATTACTTAAATTGATCATAATACCTTGTTATTGGTCTAAATTTGACTAGATTGGAATTAGAAGTTGATTTAAAATGTATTGGATCTATTATCCCATTTAGGATGATGTCAACACCAAATAATAAAGGCACATGTCTTATTCAAGAGATTTGATAGAATAGAGCAATATAGGGCACCCAAGTGTGAAATTGACATTTTGACTTGAAATGATCTAATCAAAGTTAGTTGGCCCATTAATTGTATTACCCCATTTAATGATATGTTGGCCAAAATTAGCACTTGAATATATCAATTTTAACTCATTTAATATTTTTTAGTGTTTTTGGGCCAAATTGTGCATTTTGGTACAAATTGGTCAAAAGCCTAATTGGAGGTTATCAATTGCTAGATTTAGGTGTCTACAAGGCTAACATTGAGGTCATCTTAGGAGTGACTATGGAATGGTCAGGCATGATGAGTGGTAGAGGAGGAGGTAGAGGAGGCAAAGATACCAAATGTATCACTACCAGCCCTATAGTGAGATGAGCAATAGCCACCAAGGACATAATAGTGATGGAGATAAGAGAGAGTGGAGAATATAGGCATCTTAGATGATCTCATAGATGCACTATAGGAGATGTTAGAGATTACACTTAAAAAGAGACTGAGAAATACATAAGCCATGACATCTAGGTTTGAGCCAAGGAGGTGACATATCGAGGAGGTACTAGGAGGCTACACAAACAGGGAGATTATGTTAAGAAATCATGTAGAGGATGATATCATATGATCCAAGACACAAATAGGTATGAATATGTTTGAATTATTTCCTAAATTTTTATTTAGTAGTAGAGATATATAGATAGATATTTATGAGATATGATAGTGATATAATATCCATCTAGTGTATTTTTTAGGTATACTTGAGGATGAGGAGGAGAGATGGGGGTCCTTAATGAGGGGATCACTCCATGACATCCTAGATGAGACTCTATAGACATAGAATCCCATGAAATTAGAGGATCTAAGTGTACCATCTACCCCATCTCAGGTAAGCTAGTTCAAATTAGTTAGTAAGGTAGTAAGGTAAATATAAGTGTAGAAAGAGAGGGTGAAACCACTAGTAGAGATGGGTGTAGGCAAGAGATAGGCTTGGTAGGACTTATAAAATGAGAGAGTTATGCATCTATAGATAGTGACATAGATGATGTAAGCATATATAATGGTGAAAACTTAGCTGAGACATGTACATATAGTGACCTAGGTGAATTGGTACAAGCACAGGTGCAGAGAACATGCCTATACGGATATGTATAGGGATTGAGATCTCAAATTTCCTTATTAAAACATACCATTTGGAGGATTCAAACTAAGGCCTCAATAGTTATTGTGGCTAGGTCACAAGATAGACAAGGTGAAGCTCAACCCTAGTGTTGAGGCTTTGTATATGGTTGTATATGTTATATCAAACTCATGGTATCATATTGTCTTACTATTATTGATTGTGTATGTGGTCTTTATGATGGTTGTGTTTTTTCATTATCGATAAGTTTGTGGATGCTTTGGATATATTTCTTTCTAGTACATGTATTTAGTGTTGTTGTATATGCTATGGGAGATATATGTGGTATGGTTTCTTTTCTAGCATTATGAAGTACACATTCATGGTTTAAAAAAGAAATAGGTGAAATAAGACTTGGAAAAATATAATCAATCAAATAAATGTACTGCACACTAGTTCAATTTGAGAAATGTGTAATAAAAAATGAATATAAAAATCCAATAAAATGGTAAACAAGAGAGTAAAAAAGGGGATTTGTTTTTAAACCAATGTAAAAGATATTTTCACCAAATTAAAACAAGTAAAATCATACTAAATATCATGTTGAAAATTATGATAAAAAATGTAATAAAATGGACGGTATGTAAAAGATATCAAATGGTAATAAAAGCAAATCAAAATTAAGTCGATCAATTATCTATTTCATGATGGGAAGTATAAAAGAAAACAATTGTAAAAACTTGGTCTCAAATTTATCATACCAATTCAAGATGGGAAGTATGAGAAGTTCAAGAAATGGTTGTAATCTTACATGCACTTGAAAAATAAGAAAATAAAAGGTGAAATAAAAATGAATCATAAAACATACTAAATATCAAGATGGGAAGTACATCAATGATGTGTAACCTCATAATCAATCAAATCTTTTATCTTATTTGACATATGTAATTTTGAATGGTGACTTATTTATTGTAAAATTTTGTGAGGAGGGTCAGGTCCTATACATGATCTTACACTACAACTCACAAAATAAAAAAAAGGATACCAAATCAAGATTGGTAAGAAGAAGGATAAGTAATGGTAAATTAAGGTTGTGGTTAATAAGATGAAAAGATGGTAATTTATGAGGAATGTTAGTTATTATCTATAGTCTTAAAAAGCAACTCAAAAATGAAATCCCATGGGGAGTGATTAGTAAGCAAGATAGTATTTCCCAAGAGGAAATATTAAGGAAAATAAATTAATAAGGGAGTGAAAGAAGCAAGACTTAGGAATCTTATGAGAAGACCATATGAGGTAAGAGGCATATTAAGGACATGAGAAGACACTAAGTGACTAGTGGTCATCTATGTATAAAGTAAATCCACTTACTATATACATAAAAATTTGTAAGAAAATAGGTGTGATAATAAGATCAACTCATGATGGTATATTGGTATAATGAAAATTAAAATGGACCCACCTTCCCACAATGTGTTCCCCAGTCCTTAGGATCACTTACAGAGTTGTCAGTCTACTACAAATATTGGGTACTTGTGTGAGAAAGTAGGTAGAATTAAAATATTTTTTTATTCTCCTCTTCTAATATACTATCCTATCACACCCCAAAGGACCTCAAATATAACATGAGTCCAACTATGGAGTTTGAGATTCAATTATAAGAAGGAGATGTGCTTTGAATCATATTATTTAGAGTGATTAGAATTTTAAGAATATTCAATATTTTTTCCTTTTATTTAAATGATTTGGATTTTAACTTTATTTTGAAGGATTTTTAATATTCTTCTTCCATATGGATTTGGAATGACCAATCATGAGAGAGATAGTGATACACATGAATGAACTATAGTTAAGGATAAATAAAGCTAAGTGACCCAAGACAAAAGACTGACTAGAATACTTAGGATTGATAATGAACTGAGCAGGTGATCTCAAGTCTCAACCATGTATATTTTTAGTTTGTGGAAGAAGGAAGAAGGAAAAAAGGAGATCCAAAGGATGACCGGTAAAGGAAATAGTAATAAGAAATATTATTTTCTAGCTAATCACATGGTAATAGAAAATAGTAATCAAAGGGAAGAGGGTAAATAATAGGTCACCATTATAACTATCTATGAAAAATAAAGATGAGAAAGTAAAAAATCATGAATATACAAGGGAAGATTTTTGAGGAAAAATCTAAAGTAAAAAAAGTAGTGATAAGGGTAAAATAACAATGATAAGGTAAAAATAGAAATGATAGGAAAAAGACAAGTATATGATAAATGTAAAATGATAACATAACTAAACTACAATAAGAAGGAGAAACATCATATAAGATAAGATATAATTTGGCGTAGTATCAAATGATATAATCAGGGTAAAAATAAAATTGGAGCACACATCCATTCTAGATTTAAATGAGAAATTCCCATGTATGTGCTCAAAAATATTGGTAAATATATCCACACACATTATCCAATACATCAAATAAGTCTCTATGAAGCTATAATCAAACCACTACTAAGGTCTCATCAATGTTCAATAAATATTGAACAAATAATTATTTTTTGATCTCCTTAATTGATAAAGTAGGAATGCTCAAAGGATCATATTGAGGAAGAAAATTAGGCAAAGGTTGGTCAGGAGAATTCATGAAATAGGATATATAGGAGAAGAAGGAATCATAGGTGGAGAAGGATCCATAAGTGAAGGACTCATGGGTGGATAAGTGTCCACAAGTGAGCAAAGGTTCATAGGTGAAGGAATCATAAGTGAAGGCATAGAAGGTGGTGAAGGGACCACAAGAGGTGATGTAACCACTAAAGGTGGAGCCATGGGAGAAGGAGGAAAATTCTTGTAAGAACAACCTATGGTATGAATGGTATAAGGTCTAGTGATGGCTACAAGGTTATCTATAAGATGTTGAAGAATGCAAAAATGATCAGTGTGATGCATGTCACATTGGTCCTATAGATTATATACCTCACCATACTTAGGTACACATTTAGTAAGTACCTTTGGGGGAGGTATGTATTTATCTGATAATGAGGAAGAAGGATGTAAGGTATCAAGAAATTATCACAACTTATGATAATGGGTGAAAGAGTGATTATCTATCCTATAGAAGAAATAAATATGTTTGTGAGTGGTTTTAGGAGAACTCAAAAAAGGAGGTGAAATAGGAGTGGAAGTAGTATAAAATGACTCATAAACCCATTTGGTGGGTAAAGGATCCATATTAGGTAGTTGAAGTAAACCATCATCAATGTAGGGTGATGATGGGGAAGGAGTGGAATCAGGAGGTTCAATAGGAGGAACACTAGGAGGAGACATAGGAAGAGGCTCATCAATAGTAAGAGAGGAAATAGGTTCAACTAGAGTGGAAAAAGGAATGGGATTAACTATTTCTAGCCCTACTAAATGAGGCTTGAGATTCACATAAGATCTAAGGAGGGCTTCCCTAGGTGTGGAAAAGTTATAAGGTATAGTCATAGCATGATCCAAGATCATGGTATTAAGTGGATCCTCAAACACTAAAGGTATCAGTTCCATCTCTACCCCATGATAAAGAGGAAAAATTCAAGAATTAGGAACTATAAATGAAAGAGAATGATGAGATTCATGAAAAGACTCAAGTAAAGAGAGTGGTAATGAACAATCTTAGCATCATGAGCCTAGATAAGGATTCCTAAAAGAAGATCATCTAAATAATAACCATCATCATAATTTGGAGTATGAAGATCAATGACACAGGTCATAATGACCTTGTCATCAAAGGAATCTTAGTGAATAGAGTGCCTAGCCTTGGTTAAGACTACATGAATGTCATCATAAGGAAGCTTCAAATAATGAGGTTGTAAGGAAGTAGGAAGCTATGAGATGAGATGAGGTGAGAGATCAATTTTTTTAATCTTTAAGTTAATCTCATTGGGCTCATCATCATTGGAGTATAAAAGTTTAGGAGGAATGTTACCAATGAGATTAGAATTCCCATTGTAACCTCTGGTTCAGTTGAAAGGAAATTTGAAATGTTGTGATCATGGAATGGAACACTAGGCAAAGGATCAAGAGTAAGAATCTTGAAGATACCATGATCTTGGAATTGGTCAAAATTAAAATGGTTGGTGTCTCTTTGAATCCTGTAGATGGCTCTATTATAGGAAATTTAATGCATTGGCAAGTAGAAGATGTGATGTCTTGCATATAATGAGTCCAAGGCCTACCAAAAAAAAATTTATACAAAAGGGGAAAGTTGAATATTATCACCTTCACATAAATTTTGAAAGGTGGGATGGTAATGGGAAGCCACACACACCTTAAAGGAGGAATTTTCATTCTAACATATCATTGGCATGTGTTTCATGTAAACTTGGGATTACATTAATAATACCCAAGAGTTATAATGAAATTAAGGGAAGTGATATAGTTTATAAAACCCTCATTAATAAAGGGTTCCTTAACTTGGATATCACCTATTTGTATGCTAATAAATAATGGAGGATCATCTACATGAAGCTAAATATCATCTGGAATCATAGATGCAATAGGAAATCATAAATAAAGAGAAGTATCAAGAGTTCCATCAATGTTATGGACATCTCTTCACATTACTATAAAATAATATCCTCTGATCTAGATAAAGTGGCCTCCTATCTTACTAGAGGAGGGGTAGGAATGTTCATCTCAAATAAGAGTTGCATGAATCAATTTCTATGATTTGGAGATGTTCTCATGAGTTCAACAAAAGGGATTTGGGATGGAAGATTAGTAAGTTCTAAAATGTTATCCCGCTCATCATAACTCATAAGGAGATATTTATATATAGGTGTATAATGATTAAGAAGGTCTTTGAAAGTTGGATCTAAATAACATTCAAATTTATGTTGATAAGAATGAGAAGGTTGAGAAGAAGGTTGTAAATTGTTTAGAGATGAATAAGTAGTTATTTTAGATTGATATTAAAGTTTAGAAGAAGTGTTAGTACAAATTTTATTATCATTAGTATTAGAATATGGTGGGAGATAAGTTTAAATAGTATGAGATGTGTTATCCAAGGGGAAATCATAAATTGGATCATCAAAAGAAATAATATCTTCTTGCCCCAACTCATTTAAATGAGTTTGATAAGAATCTTGGATAACACAATATTTATTATGAGAAGGAGGAGTGTAGATAGGTTATGAATCAATGAAATCCACCACTCTTTTCATATTTCTCATTTTAACCACATTCTCTTTGGAATCTGGTTCAACAAGACTTTATACATTATTCATGGAAGAAGTGGGCTTGTCTTGAATTTCTTGGATTGGTTGATGATTAGGCAAGGGGCCTTTATAGATAGCTAAATGAATGTTTTCTTGATTTAAGGCTTGAGTTTTATCATGTGATTTATAGTATTTAAAAGGAATCTCATAAGCTTATTGATGCTTATAGATAATGGAGTCATGAACAAAATTTTGGCCAACAAGAAATTCCATGGCTAAATTATGGAGCTATCTACAAGTCTCATGACAATGACCCCAGCTAGTATGAAACTAGCAAAACTTATTAGGATCATACCATGATTTCATAGGTCAAGTATGGTTAAGCTCTTAAGGGAGAGGTTTGGGTAGATGTTTAAGAAATTTGGCCAAGGATAAAGGTTTGTGGACATTAATGTTTCTTGTTGAGAAATGAGGATTAGTAAATTGTTGAGAAGGAGATGGTTCTAAAGAAGGGGCATGAATGATAGCTTGAACATTATGGATGGTGTCATATGAATTCATAAAAACATCATTGGTAATTTTGTGGTTTTTTTATTTGCTAATAGGTGAGGGCCCATAGAAGGTTTAGGTGGCTTGAATTGATATATGAGGAAATCTTATCTTTTGCATTAATTGATATCTTCCTCCAAGGTACATGGAGAAAGGGTATGGACTTAATATTGTTATTTAGGAAATAAAGCATTTGTAAAGAGATGAAAGAGATTATCATCCACCATGTTATTCTCATATTTTTTTTACAAAGTCTTCTATCACTTAATAAAGGCTTGGGTAGTTTCATTTTCATTTTTTTGACAATTGATGAAATGGGTCAAAGCGTTCTCTAGAAGATCACTAGTTTGAAATTCTTAAACTAAAGCATTTACTAAGTCTTCTAAACTAGTCATAGAGTGTGTTCTAAGTTGATTGTACAAATCCAAGACATCACCCATGAGGGTTTTAGATAAGAGTTTGGTAAGGGCAAAGGTATTTAACTCGGCCCAATCCTTGTAAACATTTCCAAATGTCTTAAAGTGAAGGGTAGGATCAATTAATCCATTGTAGGAAATTGTACGTGTTATACCTCGAATGCCAATGTTAGCAATTTGGGTGGTAAGAGGTTCATTTTTTCAATGCTTGATAAGGTTGTCAACTAATGGAGTTTGAGTAATGATATTACTTTGAGAATATCAAAGAGGAGGAAGAGGAACACTTTGGTTATGTGTGCCCCAAGCCAATGGTTGAGGATTGGTTTGAAGATTAAGAAGGTGGTTTTGGATTCTCATCTTTTGATTCATATTATGAGATTGAAATGTGCTCATTTAATTGAAATTTTTAAGTAATAGTGCATGATTTTTATTACTGTTATTAGAAGTAGTATTGGTGTTTGTGTTGGTATTAGTGGCTTAGGTACCACTATTAGCACTAATATGAGATTGAGAAGAGCTATGATGATTTGAGGTGCTAGTGGAAAAATTTTATTGTGAAGAAAAAGATAGACTAATAAATGGTTGAGAAGAAAAAGCATTAGAAGAATGAGTACCTTGGGTAGCAAACGATGAAATAGTGGAAGGAATAAAGATAGTGGATCTTATGAGAGTCATACTAGATGTAGAACCTACCATGTTAGTTGAGATAATAGGCATGGAGGTATAAGAAGTTAAAAAAAGAGATGTTATAACATAAGGAGTCAATGTTTAAGGAAGAGGCTGAGAAGCAAATAAATTGGTACCTCCAAATCTAGTTGAGAAATTTGGAGTAGGAGAATGATGTTCTTTAACTTGATGGCTAATCATGTGGTTATAGATGGTGGAATGATCCTTACCTCTATTTTGAGGTAATTCCATGATAAATAAAATAATTTTAGGAGTATACTCTAACTCAATATGATACTATAAGAGAAGAGGAGGGTTTTGATGTAAAGAAGTATGAGCGGTCTCATAGTCTGTCATGTAGGTTATAATATGGACATTACTAGCATTTATGAAAGGATACCTACATTGTATATGGGATGCCCTATTAGGATTGGTATATCACCAAACAAAAAATCCATGATGAAAGGAAAAGAGACAAGATGAGAAAGCAAAGGATCAGAGAGTGACTAGCAATAGTACTAGGTCAAACTAGTTGACCTAGTGCAAAATAAGGACTATAAAATTATACTAGGACAATAGTATCAACCCAATTCAGTGAAAAGTAACTAGAAAAGAAAGGTAAATATGTTTTAAATAGCATTAGGTAGACTAGGTCAACCTAACACAATGTACATGGGCAAAAATGAATACTAGGTTGATAGGGTTAACCTAGCACATTAGGTAGGGAAGAAATGAAAGTTGATAACAAGATATGAACTAAAGCAAGATAATTGAAAGTAATATAATAAAATATTAAGTACTAAAATTGAAACAAATAGTCAATTAAATTGACATTAGATAATCCAATTGATACACATAAAGAAAAATCTTGCACTAACGTTGGCTAATTCAAGGTTTTGAACACATAATTGATCAAATAGAAATTAAACAGCTTGAAAGTAAATCTAGTTACTTGGTCAACCTAGAGTGTTTGATTAGGCTATTAAGAATGATTTTAAGTGTAAAGAGATATTGGCTATAAGCAAGGTATTAGATACAAATCTAAGGATAGTTTTAGGTAGGTTTAGTATGAAAGGGACTGTAGTGGTAATGATAAAATCTTGGTATTGGGTCTTACCCCCTCACTTCACACACTACATCGATAAGGGTGTTAGGTTCTCATCCAAAATATACCATTAACTACACTTTATACTTAACTAGAGCATCAAGTTGACTTCCCCCTTGGTGGTGAAATCCAATTAGGTTGGCCTAGGTAGTCAAATGTTTAAATGCTTATTGATGTTTATGTGGTTTGGACATGTGTGAAAAATAATAGAAATAGTTCAACTAAATGATTAATTTAAAATCTTCCAATTAGACTATGTGATCTATTCTAACCATGAAAACAACTGAAAAGAAATATGTAACATATATGGTTAATTCTAACTTTGAAATAAAGTATAGTTGAGAAATTTTATATACAATCATATAGAATAGAGTCAATAGGGTCAAACCTGTACTATAGAAGTAGAGTCTAAAAATGAACTAGGTCAGTTAGGTTGATCTAGTTATTTTAGAACACACAAAACATATAACTAGGTCCGTAGAGTTGACCTAGTTGATTATGTAGAGGCACGTTTTAAGATTGTAAACTATAACAGGAAAATATAGAAACAAAAATATACAAAGAAGTATAAACTCATTTGAATGGTTTAGAGATAAAAAATGAGAAGATTATCAATCAATAACCTTGGATAAAACTATCAAAAACTTGGAAACTGGGTTGACCTGGTCGAGCAACAATACAAAGACTTGCTAAAAAGTGCTGAAAATGCACTAAGTTGACATCATCAACCTAGTTGACTTAGTCAACCTAGTTGACTAAACAATAAGTCTAAAGTTTGGTAAAAAATACACTGGGTTGAGTTGATGGATCTAATTTTATAAATAGGGTTATGTAAGTTTTGAAATCTATACTAAGGTAAGTTGGTCAATCCAGTTACCTATTCCTACAAACATGTGCATAGAGCTAAATAAATTGGGTTGATAGGGTTGATCTAGCATAGTAAAGATATGATAAAAATAATGATGAGTATAAATGAAATAAGTGAAAGATATTTTGTAAGGATTTGATTCACATTGGGTTCACTAGAATATATGAAATAAAAAATGCATCATGTCCATAAATCAATCCTAGATCAAATGGGATAGAGCACACTTAAACTTTTGATTGGGGGGCATATAATTGTTAAGCATGAGCATGACCAATTTGAGGATCCCCTAGACCCAATTAGGGGATCACTTGTCACAACACACCATGTGAGATAGGGTTCCAAAGCCTTTAGTCTAACATAGTTACATAACAACCCTAAAAGAGTCCTATGATTTAATATTTAACTAATATAATAACAAAAAAAGTAAATATAATCTAGTGCACACCAAATATTGTGTCATAAAATTGGGTTTAGAAACAAAACAAATAAACAACTAAACTAAGCTTGTATTAGAAGACATATACTCATGTCAATGTATATAGAATCATAATACATGAAAGATAAGAATACATATGCTCTATAATCTACTCTTACAAAGGAAGAATAAATTTAGGAATATTTACCTTTGAATATGAACCCACTGAGCCTCAATCTCTCCCTTGGAGAAGGTGCTTCACAAGAGATTGTCATGGTATGTAAGGATAACTAAGATAAATCATATATAGGCTACACAACCTATCCAAGCATCTAAAATACTTATCCACAAGAATAGATCAGAGATCCAAAGAAAGGATTGAACCTTAAAGCTTTATTCCCCATGTAGAATGGTCAATAGGTAGATGTTCATTCATACTTATTTGCTTAATTATTCATTGTTATCAAAAGGTGATAAATTACCTTATATATATAGTGGTATCTTACCCTAAAAATTTTCAATAATGTTATTTTTAATTGGTTTACTTGGTCAACCTAGCACATTTTCAAGGCTAACTCTTTAGGAATGTGCTGGATTAGCCAAGAGGCCAACAAATCAAAAGAGAGAAAAAGTCCCTCAACTGTACTAGGTCATCCTAGTTGACCTAGCATAACTTATAGGTCAAAAGGGTGATTAGGAAATAAATGAGGAATAAAACATAGAAAATTATGGGAATAGACATAAATAAGAAGAATAATCTTGCGTTCAATGGTTTTAGAAGGCTAGAGTGTGGATGGAAAGTGACAAAAGGAATGAAAATATTATGAAGCACCAATGGTTTTCCCACCCCTTTCCTAGTGCACCTTTTAGGGCATGTATTCAGAGAGATTGAGACTCGATAGTTTATTGAAAGATGCAAAGTGTCAATAATCAATAAAATTTAAAAATATTATGTGTATATGGTAAATAACCTTCTTTTCAAAGGTATCATAGTATTTTATCAAGCATGCTATATCACTAGGCCTGATTATTTTAGGTAGTCACATCATGGTATTATTGAATCATGTATTTAATTCCTACACACACTTATTAAGATTATTTTTGATATTTTCAAATTTAGATAAAAGAAACCTAGGATCAACTCTAGCACCATACTAAATTCTAAAAACATTGTACATCTCTTCCCATGAATCAATGCATCCAGTAAGAAGGGAATTGAACCATTCATAAGCATCTTGTTCCAGTGTGTACACAAATAATTTAATGCACACATACTCATACTCTACATCATACTATTTAATGATATTTTAAAAATCCCTTAAGTGTTGATCAATACTCACTACATTATTCCCTTGTAATTTTGGAAGGCATTTCTTAAATTCATTTAGGAGTTCATTAGGATAACCTTCCTTTTCATTAAAATTTTTAAGAGTGAATCTAAGAACATGGAATGCAAGATGTTCTCTCTCAACTAGATCCCTACACCTCATTATTGGTTCAATAGTGGGTTCAAAAATAAATGGAAAAGGGATGTGATGGGGTGAATGAGGTGGACTTGGTGGATTTAATTTGGGAGGGGATTCAACTAGTTGGAAAGGAATTGGGTAGTACACAATAATATAGGCTCCTAAGTTTATTGGAGAGATATGATAGACCTGAGTAATGGGAGGGTCAATAAATAGTTAAATATTATAATTTTTTTGACAATCCTTAGTAGCTAAACTCTACCCTTCAATATGCATCTGAACTTGTCTCCTTCATCTTTGATATAAACTTAATGGTGAGACAGGATTCTTAGATAGGTCACCTCTAAAATATGATCTCAATCCTTCCATATTTACAAACAATAAAATACTCAAATCTAAAATAAAACATAATACTCAGAGCAAGCACTAGTTTTCCTTGAAACCAGGTGATAAAATTTTGAGTTTCCACTAGAATCATAATTCTAGAATATAATAGTTAACAAATTGTTATGATACATGCTTAAATTAAACTTGTTGAAGCTTAATGAGGTAGAGATAAAGGACACCAAATTTTTTAAAATATGTTCAAAAGGGGAAAAATCATCTTTCAACATGTAATCTTAACATGTTTTTATAATAAACACAATAGAAATCAAATTGTCAACCCTTAATACTTGCTGGCACGTCTGTAGTGAAGTGTTGTGATGTTGATGGAAAAGATAGTTTGATTGTATCAAATAACAATTAGATAACCTTCAAACTTTAAATACTTACATCTCTCTATAATAATCCCCAAAAACACAATTGACCAGGAGTTCAATTTAATCCCTAGAAATGGAACTAGAAAGGGTGTTGGTTCTCAGTTGTACACCTCATACACTTGGCCTTTCACATTTTATATTAAATGGCAAGCAATGAAGAAAAATATGATAGTATGTCATTGTAACCGAGGAAGAGTTTGGCATAAATATTATACAGAATGCATAAAATGATTAAGAGGCACATACAAAGGGTATACTTAGCTCCTTACTAATTCTAGGTCTACCTGAACCAAGGTGAGAAGACCTATGGGGTAGATTTCTCAAATGGAGAGATTGTATATTTCAAATTCCATGGGGATTTTTGGCACAAAGAACAAATATGATCATGGCATAAGCAAGTTTTCACACTTCACCCATGAAGGGTTGTATAATGAAATGCACAAATTCTCTAGGTAATAGACAAGCTACCAAAGACAAATGGGAAAGATACTAAAATATTCATTCTAGAGAATCTTAAACAAAAAAGGGGATGAATTAAATACTTCAATGCTAATATTTTGAAGCACAAATGTTAAACACAATGTAAATATTCAATATCTTATGCATTTTCAGGTCAAATAACACTTATAATGTGTAATTAGGTGTATTATTTATAGGTTAAAATAGGGTAGGACAAGATTAGATGATTAAAAATGAGGGTGGTGTGTTGGTGGATTCCAAATAGCTAGGTACCTTATAACCTTTTATGAGAATGCTCTTTAGCAAAGATGAAAAAAAACTTCAAATGCAAGATAATGGTAAATACCAAATGATCCCTGAGAGACTAAAACATACACTGAAACTAATATTTCAAATGATTTTCCCTGTCATATCCATAAAATTAGGGTTCCCTAACAAGTTTTTCAACAACCTATCCTAAAGTATTGCAAAAAGATTTTATAATATAAATTTATGCTCAAAATGACAACCAATAGTGAACACAAACCCAAACATCCTATTAGTAATTCTTATAAAACATGACATTGCACTTCATCAACAATAAACATCAAAGATCCATAAGCATTTTTATTAAATTGAAAATAAATATTACACACATTAGTATTTCAAAATGTTGTCATGGGGACAAGCATGGTGAGATTTCTCTTTTGACATGGAAGACATAAACATGCTCTTAAAGCTTATTACTGGTTATACAACTGCAACCACCTTAACAAGGGAGAAAATATATACACAACCATTTATCGCAAAAGAAAATTCTACAGAACCTAGACTTAGAGAGAATGAATGCCTAAAATAGTGATCAACAACAAGTAACACAATAGTCATCCAACCCCTTGAATAGAGGATAAATATTTTATTTATACATTTTAAAATCTAAAACTATCAATTTTAACTTTAAAAATTTCAAAATAAACATTGAATTCTACCAAGATTCTTCTATCTAGAAATTATTCCCTTACCATGCTTGAAATCTTCATCCATTTGTAAGAAAAATCATAACTCTAACTACCTCTACAAGGAATGGTGAAGATTTGGAGCACATCCTTTGATTTCATGGTGAGATATGCCTTTTACATGATCTAAAAGGAGAAAATTCATCATAGAAGGTTGAATAAACTTTGTATTTATGTGTAACTACTTGAAGATGCCCTAGACCACTTCCCTACACAACTAGACCCTTCTCGATAGCTCCTTTTCCTTATTGCATACCATGGAACAAATTGATCTCATAATTATTTATTAGAAATATTTTGGATCCATGGCTATTTGATTGATGTTATTTTGAGTATCCCACATTGTATTTGAAAACCTATAATTTATCACTCATGGAGGAACATGGAAAAGCACAACAATGAAACAATGCAAAAGACTTAGGTCATTTTTAACCTTTTACCTTTTGGATCCAACTTGTTTCTCACATTTTCCATTTTTACTTTTTCGCATCTAGAATTTTAAGGCTTCCTTCATATTTTTTAATGAAAAAATGAATTAGATTCAAATTTTTATTTTCTTGGGTAAATCTTGGTCCCTCTTGATAATTTACAAATTGTAAATTTCTAGGCTAGAAATTTTTAAATGATCACATAAGGGATTAATAAATTTAGATTAAACTATAATGCATTGAGCATTGACTATTCCATTTTTTAATATTAATTTTCTCCTTTAATGTAGGATTTATCCAAGGTAATCATCAATTATGTGAGCATAAACCCCTTCATACTAGCATGTTAGAATTATAAAAACAACATCAACAAGTTACAAGTTCTTTGTCATCTTCAAGTTTCCTATGAAGTTACCATGCCTCATCAACTATTTAGGCTAGTCAACTTGCTACCATTGGTGAAATTTATTGTAAATATATTGCACAATGTCTAATTTTTTATGTGAACTGGGAATTTGACTCAAGAGAGGATGGTTAGTATTGTGTTAGTGACAAAATGAAACAAACACACTAACTAGCATAACATCTTTAGGCGTAGACACTAGGGAGAGATTATTTAATAAACGTGAATAAAAAAACAACTAAAATGAAAAAGGAACATTATTTTACCTTCCTTGGATGCTTTAAAATGCTTATTGTAGTGGCTTACTCAGCTTATGCTCATGAAGTCTTCATCAAGGGAGGTTTGGTTCTCTTCTTCTCTTTGGCACCTTGTGGCTTTGGCTTGGCTTGGCTTGTAATTATTTTTGCATGATAACGCTAATTGAAATAGATTTTGAAATCATTTTTGCAATATAAATTTTCTTTATCAAGACTTCAAAATGATGTTCATGGCCTCTCTATTTATAGATTTTGGAAAATGGCTAGAATCAACCTGAACCATCCATCTCAGAATTGAGATCTGTTCTAAGGATTAATCTAATTACACAATTAAAATTGATAAACAAGATTATCAATATTTGGGATATATGATAAATTAAGAGGCATGGAGGGCATTGATGAGGCATGGGAGGCATGAATCCTGATACTTGTGGCATTTATAGCCTAGGGATGTCTTTCCAAGAAATGAGGTCACCTGATGATGCAGATATTTAATATTCATTTATAAAAACAAGTATTCAAAAAGTTTACATGGAATTATTAATTAGGATCTAATTTATTTTAACTATTTCTTAAGCATGAATAATCACTTTGTGCACAAATTACTCAAATTGATCATAATGCCTTATTATTGGTCTAAACTTTGACTAGATTAGAATTGGATGTCAATGTCAAATGAGTTCGATCCATTATCCTATTTAGGATGCCACTAAAAAAAAATAACAAATGAACGTGCCTCATGCAATATATTTTATAGGAAAGAGAAATCTAGAGCACCCAGGTGCAAAATTGGCATTTTGATTCAAAATGATCTGATCAAAGTTAGCTAGCACATAAATTTCATTGCCCCATTTAATGATACCCTAGCCAAAATAAGCACTTTAATATGTTAGTTTTAACTCATTTAATGTTATTTAGTGTTTTTAGGCCAAATTCTGTACTTTAGGTGGAAATTGGTCTAAACCATAGTTAGAAGTCATTAGTAGCCATATTTAGGTGTCTACACTTTATATGACATGTATGACAATGTGGCATCACCATGTCACTTAGTTCAAAAATATCTTTCATTTACACTAACCTCAACATTATTTGTCTCCATATGTGGTTGAACTTCTTGTTCATACATAGAGCACTTCACTGGTTACCACATTTACCTTAAACTTCATTGAAATTTCCACCATCATCCTACACCATTAGATCTACTCATCTAAGCAAATGTAAACCATAGGAATATGTCTAACTCATTATATTTATGACACATGTCACTACTATATTTAACCTAGACCCTTTGAAAAGTCGATAATTGTTCACATTTTTATATTTATGTGCATGGATTGACATAAATTATTGATCTTGATCTAAAAAACCAAGCACTATTGGCTACTAACCATATTTTACCTTGATGACATGAAAATTTGTAGCCTCATAGGCTTTTTACATCTTTCATAGTCAACCTCTACTAGGCTAGCACCCTTCCTCCATGTGGTTGCTCCTCATTTGACCCAAGTCCTTTGATAAATCAACTCTATCTTGCATAGTTGATCTTGAAGAATGATCAAACACATATTATCAATCTAGATATAAAGGATAAAATACCATTGGTTATCTATTTTGTATTAAATTTTATGTTTACACACCCATCATTTGATGTCCACATGATCATCAATGGCATTCACATGACTCTCAAATTTAAGCTTTAATAGATGATTGCCTTGTATGACTTAAATTTGACATCCATGCATCCATTATTTGAGGTTTGCATAAATGTATTTGATGCTCATGTGACCATCAAACTTGATCCATAAATTACAAGTATCTATTGGAGCTTAACTTTGACTTCCATGTGACCATCAAATATGTTCATGCAATTATCATAGAGGTTTGTACAACTATCGTACTACTGGTTCCATTCACTAAGTGTTTGACATATGTGCTCCTTGCATTCCTCCATAGGTTAATTTTACTTTTTTGATGCTTTCATTCCATTATATCATATTCCTTCATGTGAACTTGAAACATTCAATCATGATCACCAGCTTGGTTATGATTGGCTAAAAATAAATAAGGAAAATTACCAAGTTTTTATCTTGGGGCATTTGTTCTGGGTCTTTATCATTCAGGACCTTTGTCTTTAGCCCTTATATATTTGAAAAAAAAATTTGTGGGATTTTTTATTCTTGACACTTCTACTCCCAAGATCTTTGTTCATTAGGACAATTATTTTAGACATTTTATCCAAGATAATTTTCTTGAAGAAATTGAACTCTCTCGAACACTTGTCCTACAAAAATTCAATCTTTGGCATTTTTGTCTTCATCAAGAAAATTATCTTAGACATTTTGTCTAAAATAATTTCCTTGAAGGAATTGATATTTTTCCCTTTTTTGAAGGAATATAGGCTTTACACTTTTGTCAAAGAAATTAGACCTTACACTTTCCTAACATAATGTAATTCTTTTAGACTTGTTACTGTAGATAAAATGTTCAATGGCATTCCTTCAAACTTTTTGACATGAACAAAATATCTAGTAGAATTCCTTTGGGATTTTTTTACAAACATCTTATCTAAAAAAAATATGACTTGTCACTTTTTCCAAAACATTACAATTCTATCAAGTTTTTTATCATAGACAATTTTCCTGATGAAAATAAGTCTTCAGACTTTTTGTGCTAACAAAAAGCTGAAAGACTTATTTCTATTGGGAAAATGTCTTGAAAAAACCCAATGATCGTAAGCCTTTATATGTACTAAGTAAATATTTAATTTAGACTTAGCCAATTTAACATGATTGGAATGAACATCTAAGGACAAAAAGTAGGATAATGACTTAGGCTTTGATACTCAACCCAGGATGGTCTTAGGCACTTATATTTGACAAGGGCCCAATTACTCTAGTAAAACATTAGGCACTAACACCTCTAATTATCCTTAAGTATTCCTTCTCCATTTAATTTATGTTTAGATTTTATAGCCTCCCTATATCCTACTATATTTTCCAAGAGAATACATTTTATTGTGTACATTTTTCCCTATATTGTATTGACCTAGATAATATAGCTTTGATTTTGTATTATTTATTATGTACTATATAGACATGCCCAATATAATACTATGTCATTCAATAGACTTTTTGATAGTATTGACTTGACCAATACTATAGGCTAAGATTTCATTGTTTTAGATTAAGGTAAAAACAGGTTTTGAAGGGACCCCGAAACCCTGTACAAAGAGAAAGATAAACATTAAAGCACAACCAGGTTAACACGAGAACCTGAAAACAGAAAAGAACCAACACCAGGTTTTATAGGGACCTGTAACCGACCATAATACCAATACAAAACAGCAATCAAAACATAGATCTGAAAGTTTACCACAAACTTCCAGATCCGTAACCAGCAAACCGAAAAAATGACCAATTTGCTGTCCCCAAAAAACCAATCAGCAGAAAGGAACTTTGGATGAATCTTTTCAATTCAGATTTTTCTTTTTGCCTGACCAAAGATTCATATCAAGAGGAGGGACCAAAGGCTTAGCCTTCTTTCTTCTGATCGCTGTCCAACTGTCTTCTACCTTAGCTGCCTCAGCAACCCATGCCTCAGGGGACAATGAACTTTGGACACCAGTAGGCATTAACTCCTGGTGACAGTCAAACACAGTCTGGATTTTAGGTAGATCCTTCAAAACAGGGGTAGAGATCACCACCACCTCCTCAGGCTCAACTGTAACTTTGACTACGGCCTTCTCAGAGGCTTCATTTGATTGATTCTCCAGTGATTCCTCTTCATCTTCCAATTCTGATTGCACCCTTTCCTCGTTCTCAGACTCAGAATCTATTGTTGCTTCCAAAGGTAGTTTGTCTAAACTATGTTCAGAAAAATCCTTTGGCCACCAAGAAGGTGAACGTCTGGGAATGTATTTCCCAGCAACACAACGGGCTGCAATATGTCCCATCTGGTGACACTTCTTGCATCTAAAAGGAATCCCCTCATAATCCAAGATTTGTGTCCAGGTGCCCCTTGGGGAGTCAATGCAGATCACCTCAGGAAGGCCCTTTGAAACATCCAGATCAGCCAAAAATCGTGCACATGTCGAATGGTGGCTCTTCGAACTGTCTTCTTCATATAGAAACTCCCCTATAGCGTTTCCAATGGTCTTATAAACTACTTCTTGCCACAACTATATTGGAAGATAAGGGAGCCGCACCCATATAGGAATCTTGTTAAAGGATTCCGTGAGAGGGTTAAAATCCTTATGCCAAGGTTTGGTCATAAGAGGAAATCTGCCCTGCCAAGAAAAATTATTGTGGCACAATATAGACTGCCTATCTTCAGGACTTTGAAAAATTACTATAAAAAAACCCCTAGCACAAGGCTGGATTTGACTGTCATTAATATGTAGCCAACTCTTAGCAATCCAGTTTTGTAGTTCTACAAAAGAAGGCCAGAAACCACGAAAGCGGAAAATGGCAGCACAATAGGAAAACCATTTTTCATCTTGGAAAATATTTTCTGCTAATTCAAGGTCTAGAGTAACCTTGATAGGTTTTAATGCACTTACAGATGTTGCGCAAGTAGGTATAGGTGTTGAAAGAGACCGGGCTTCATGTATTTCTACTTCAAAGGCCGCCACATCTGCATAGGTTCGCGTTCCTGGTCCATACCCTGAGCCAGAAATGTTGGTCAGACCCGCAGCTGTGTTAATCCCTTCAGCAGAAATTCCTTTGCGTGTTTTCTAGTTCCTTCCTCCACTGTCCGGATAGACTTCCACGGTTTCCACAGCCTCACTGGCCGCTCGGATCACAGCGGCCGGTTTCAAAATTGGATTCGTGCGCGCAGGAGCGGGAACAGGAGCGGGAGCCTTCTTTATTTCAAACGATAATAAGGTTACAATGACAATAGTGGCTAAGATTTCATTGTTAATTTTATGTATTTAAGCCATATATATAGAGGTCATATTTCATACTCAAATAAAAACACACTTATCTACTTTTATTTCACTCACATTTATTCTCCTTCATATAATTTATAGGATTTATAGGTAAAAGTATTATCTTGGACCTCTATTTTTGCTTATAGTCTTTGAATCTTAATATGAGAATTCAATTTGAGGATGTACACCTAGTATTTGGAGTCCCAAACTAAGGATATCTAGGTCTTATACTTTCCATTTAAGGTCTTCAACCTACAATATGTCTTGAATAGTTAAAATTATGCCAAACTTGGAGATTGAGGTATCAACAAGTCTATTCAAAGGTAATTATCTATATCCCTATTCTCTTTCCAATATTTAATTAGTATATTATATATTGATTGATTATTGATATTATGAATGTATTTGTTCATCATTTCCTATGCTCTTATTTATATTGAATAATTTGATATAGATATAAGGTTTGTGAGGATTTTCACTATTACCTTGGGTTGTATAGACTGCTTATTGGTTAACCATTGCACCACTCACTCTCTTATTATTTCAGTGTTTATAAATATCTCATATTAGGTTACTCCTATTAATCAATTCCTTGCATGTGGTATCCTTATTAGATCCTTGATAAACCCAATTTTTATTATGTTTATAATCACTTATCTAAATTAAATCATACTTAGAGATATACCCCATATCATTGTATTAAGATTTGGGACCCTTCATGAAATTTGAGTGTAGATTATGCTATAATATGCCTACAACTGTTATCAATCCCTACATACATTTTAAGTATAGATATGATGTATTATTATGACCTTACTTGAATCTTAGTTTTTTGAGAGTAAGAGGATAATTATATATCATCTTATCACATGCATACATTCTAGTAAACTTGACATAAATAATATCCCACCACTAGTTGATTTGTCTTCATGTTTATATTCAATTATTAGCATTGTATTCACTTTGGCTTCACCATAATAATACATTTTGGTGAAATCAACATGAATATTATCTTAGATATGGCTGGATCATATTTATGTTTTCTCCTTTTTATTTCTTAGCATCACCTTCAATATACTCATACATTATAGTGAATATTTTAGCTCAACTATATCAAATAGTAAAACATAGCTTTATAAATTTCCTATTTTTACAACTATATTTTCATAGTTTTCTCATTTTCCCAATATGATCAACCAATCAGATAAACTTATCTATTTGTATCAACTACATCATCTAGACTAATACATTTTCTTTATTTAATAAAATTGTATCATCTATCCTGATACATATTCATGTTTCCTAGTTTAATTTATTACTATAATAACCAACATGATATAATCTGTTTGTAGCATTCCTATGTAACCAATTACATTGGCCACCTTGATAAAGTTGTGTTTTTCTCTTTAAAAATACAACATATTTTGAAACAATATAAATAATAAATCTAGTAGGATTTATAAGGATTTTAAAACAATCCTAATGTTATGGAATTAACTAATCCCTATATGTTTTGTAATAAATATTGAATACTTTATCATTTTTTAATATCTCAAGATCATACCAAAAATGATTTTAATATGGATTCAATTAGTTCTAAATTTTATAATCCATATAAAAACCCTAAAAACACTATATGAGGTCTCCCAATTGAAGATAATGAGGTTGAAGAGGAATGTGACATATAATATATATATGGAATGAAAATATTTTTCTATGAGCATAGTGAACATAGGGTAAAATACCCTATAATTTTTTATCACATCATGACATAACCCCATGTTTAATGTCCTCATTCCCTTAGTCATAATTTTTATACAATAATTTGGGGAAATATATTTACAATTTTCCTCTTTCCTTACTCATACTCCATGAATAGTATAGGTATTAACATATCAGGTCTTTAATTTATCTATCCTAAAAAAAATATTTATATTAATAGTAATGTTAGTTACATATCTAGTGATTCCCAAGAGGCGACACAACCCTATTTTTGTCACTCAAATTTTCAAACTTTGATTACATTCAAAGATATCCTAAACCTAGTGGAATAATGAAATCACCTCTATGCTTGTGGTTAGCCTAATGAATGAGGTGAGTTTCTAGATAGAGCTATCTCCCTTGATGTAACACTTATGATTGAACCTAATAATAACTATGGGGGGGAGTGAAAAGGGAGAGAGATAATTGAAATCAAATCTAAACTAAGGAGGTGATACACCAAATCAATTTGAAGACTTTCAACTAATTACATTCTACACTTGAGACCAAGAAACAAACTAAAAATAAAATACTTCAGTCTTCATCTCCTCACATCAATGCTATATTGTGAGGTTATAGATGAATTTTGAAATATAAGAGGAATAAATAATGAAAATACTAACTCACTAAACATTTAAAATTTCCTAAAACACTTCACATGCCCTACAAGAAGAATTTTTCCAACTGCAAACAAGGTGAAAGAATGAGACCACATGTTAGGAATCCACAGTCTTCACTAAACAAGATTCATAATACAAGTGGGACACACATATGAAAAGTCATGAAGATGTAACACTTAGTAATTTTATTGATCAAAAGGTATAAAAATGAGTAGGGATTCACCATACTTAGGTGGAGCATCCAATACAAAGACAAATTTTTTAGCTCTTATAGAGTTTGAGAGTTTGATATATATATATATATATATATATATATATATATATATATATAGAGAGAGAGAGAGAGAGAGAGAGAGATGTCAAAGGGTCACAAGGACACTTATAAAGATAAAAATAATAGTTATCCATGTATGGGAAGAGGATATGGGTTAAAAATTCAGGTTTAGGAGCAACAAGTGTCAATCTAAGTCATCAAAGTTATGCAAAGTGGCCTAAAACTCCTTTTCTTACATATAAAATTACCTTCATGATTAGGCCTGTTTGAGTGACTTTTAACTAATAAAGGTAAGGTAAAATTATTTTAATTAAAGGGTATGCTATGATAAATTCCTCTCCATGCATTTGTTTTATTCTTGGTCTTCTAAAATCACTTGGAAGAGAGATATCATCACTTGCACTCTAGGAAACCTGCTTCTCATGCACCTAGCACACTTGTCTTAAAATTTGGAATTATTTTCCAATAAAAATACATTTTAGATGTTTAATAACAATTTTTAAGACCCTCTATTGACTTGGAAGAATCATGGGCACCTTAAAATCACTTTACTTGAAGATTTCCTCCCTTCTCTCTAGCTTGCCCAATATGCCAGATTTGACTGGTTGAGTTTAAACACCTACTTGGGGAATTTATAAGTTTTTTCACTATATTTAATTAATATTATGGGTTGCTATAAGTTTCAATATTTTTCAAAAAAAAAAATTCATCTCCTAAATCCTTTTATAGCTTGCACAAAACACAAAATAGTGATAAAAATCCTATTTATTCCCCCATCCGTACAAGTCCGTATAACTAATCATGGTGTGAAGTATATTTTGGGATTCCTCTACAAGTTAAAATATCTATTTTGGTCAAACTATGTCCTTAAATGGCATATCCAACTCCATTTTCCAAAATTATTTCTTCAAGGGTTTTATAAGGGGTTTAGACCTATTTCAAGTCTTAAGGATTGTTCATAAAACTTGGATGTCCAAGTTTCCAAAAAAAAAAACAAAATTTATCCTATTTAACCTTTATAACCACTCTAAACTTCCTTGGCCACCATGGAAACCTTCATGGGAGATATGAGCATTAGAACTTGGCTTTTTGTGCCTGTTTTCATGTTTGTTATATGACTGAGTTGCTTTTAGGCCCAAAAATGGTTTATTTGATGTATTATGTACAATATTAAGGATGAAAAACATTTTTATAGGCCTCATAAGCATTTCCAATTTTTTTAAAATCTCACTTAAGTCTATAATTATGAGTGACCCCTCATTTGGCCTTAAGTTTAGACCTTGTTCAATGGGTCTATTTGTATTCTAGAATCCAAAATGACTCTTTTATTGTATTATCTATGTCTCAATATCTCTAAAAATTTTAAAATTACCTCATAAAAAATTATCCATTCATTTTATTTATCATTTTATGCTAGGATTGAAAATGGTCCTCCACTTGGAAACTGAGCTTCACCATGCCTAGCTATATCTGACTGTATCTTAGGGTGTTTTGAGATTTATGATGGAACTCATCTCTTTATTATGTGTTATTTACATTTTAATAGGTATTTTATATCTTTAAAAACCTTCATTCAAGGTTTTCCTTGACTTCTAGTTCACCTTTTATCACTTTATCTTCAAGATTACAAACTTCATGCACCAAGGGAGTGCCCTCTATCTGAGACAAAATAGAATACAATCCCCTATTTACATATACATATTTTAATATATTATTATCTTATAAAAGTATCAAGTACTACCTACATATAATTTCATCTCCTTACTAGGTCATATGACCTGTTAACTTACCCGAAACACAAGATAGATTGTTATAAAAGATAGTATGAAGGATTGTTGACCACGACTATGTTTTATGTGATGAGAATCACCTATGAGTTTTTTATAACTTATATGGAGGTTAATGGATATAATAATATTATTTATAATTTTTTCATATGATTTATGTGTCATTTTTATTCTCCCTTAACTCTCAACTACAATTGGAGTTCACTAAAATGAGTTTCCCTTGAATAACTGAGAAACGCTACCTATAGGCTCTATTCATAGGCCACTTTTCCCTTTGGAATTTTTTATTATTATTTAAAACTATTTAAAAAATAATATATCATTTTTAGGTTATTATACCCTTCACTTCATGTTTGGAGAATGTTACTCATGAAGGAGGACTCTTTATTTAGTTCACTGCCCTGTCTGATAAACCCTGTCTATCCTGGCACCTTAAAGGTGTGTGTGAGCTCATTTGGACATTTGAAATATGTTTAAAAACAATATTTTAACCTATATATTTATTTAACAAGTATTTTTATCCACTTATTCACCTTATATATCCTTATCATCATTAAGAGCATCACCTCCTATTCCCTACATGATTGTGCCTTTTTCTGCCTTGCATGTAGGTTACATCTACTCCATGAAACCTTGGTTATGGTGTATGGTATTAAATTTAACTAAATTTAGGTCATAATTCCATTTATACTCATCTTGGGTTACTTTTCATCCTATTAATAAACACAAACTATCATTTCTTATTTTGATTGAAGCATTTCTTACTTGACCATTTCCTGACTGAGTACAGTGGTTTGGGACCCTATATAAGACTTGTATTGGAATTTTTAAGGTTATATAAAACTAAATTTTTTTTATTGAAGTGAAATTTCACTATCCAATAAATATTGGGTTCTTATTAATCATGTTAGAGCAACTTTTATAGCAAAACTAAGTCTCTACCTAATTAGACTAGGACATTTCTTAGGTTTGTTGTAGGTGTATCAAGATATACTCTTAGATTCAAAACTCACAAAACCATTTATATGTATATGAAGTCATAATTAGTTTAATTAAAAAAATTATCACTTTTATGATTTTTTAAATATAAATAAATCCAACTTATTAGCTCCCTATTTGCCTGCTTGCTGTAGGTGAGCATTTTGACATTGTACGTACTAGATATGTGAGGGAGGGGCCTAAAACAGGGTACCATTATTTATTTATTGTATTTATGATATGGAATTACATTTGAGACATATTAATTCTTCCTATAATGACAAAAAATTGAACTATCATCTTGAGAGTAGGAAAAAGTATTTTGTAATTCAGGACCTATAAATGTTACTTTATGCTTTTAGTCATAAAATGGCAAGTTTAGCCTTTATACGATCACCCTATCATATTCCTAACATCAAGCTTAGTGGAGGTATTTTATTATGATATAAATACATGACCAAATCCTTAATATTCATTGAAATATTTAGGGGGAATGTTTAAAGAGCTAAAAAAAAACCCCTTGGGCCTTTGTTTACTCAAAATAGGGATTATGTGCTTAAAAATTTAGTCATCACATGGCTATGGTTTTCAACTTGATTTTTCAAAATTTTACCTTTGAAAAATTCTAACATGGTGAATTAAAATTATAGGGATTCAAATAGGCTTTTTAAATCATACATCAATGCTTCAACATGATGTCTCCATCTCTCTACTATTACCACATATATGTGGACCTTTGCAAAATTAGGCAATGGTCAAGAATTTGACAATATGTAAGGCAATTCTACTTATGGAAATATCATAAACCCTCACCAATTTTCCGAATTAAATATTATCACTCTTATAAGATTGAAAAACTATCAAACTTTTGGTCTCAGTGTGACATCATAGAGGGGACTATTGTAGATGGAGGTTGAGTTACATATATGGCTAGTGAGGATGAATTTGTCAATGTACTAGAGGTTTTTTATTCTCAATAAAGTGGGTTATACTTAATTAAATTCATAATTAATCCTTATGATGATTAAAAATTAGAGCAAGCCTCTACACTTCCTGTTCAACATTGAAAAACTTTCATGAAAGCCCCTAAAGGTGTCCATTAATGAAAGAATTAAGCAAATGTGTACTATAAATGCAACTAATGGAGAATATGATTGGAAATTTAGGTTTAAAAGTGAATTTATAATAAATATCACTTTATAAACATGTAAAATACATTAACATAACACTATGTGATCAATCACAAAGCATGAAAACTTAGAAAACACTAGAAACCTACTCATCAAAATAAAATATACTAGCCTACAATTTAAAGGTTATTATATGATCAAAAAAATTCAAAATTGAAATTAATAATGGTATATTTAAGGATACATGGCCAAAATTCTTTGGAGAAAATATGAGCAAATGGTTCATACATATCTATTCAAACCAAGAGAAAACTAACAAGGTGCATAGATTAATAGGCAATTTTGAACAATCCACTTCAAATGGATGTTTCATCAAGCACTGTTGAAAATATCTCAAACTTATTATCTATATTTTAAGGTATATGTGTTAAAAAAACCTCCCAAAATCATTCTTCTGAAACCCTTTTTGTTGGTTGTACCAAGTGCAAACCTGCAAGTCACTTCTTTATGCCAAGAAGAATGAAAAAGAGAATGGTTTTGAGGAAAAAATGTATTTTCTATATCAAACAAAATGGAGAGATGAACTTTAGGAATATGGACATATTTTTGATGGCATACTCACATATGGCATGCTTCGTAAAGACTTATACATGTCATTTTCTTCTTTTTCTTTAGAAAACTGACTCTCATATGATTAACCTACAAATTTTTAGTTTTATCAATTACTTAAGACCTTTGTGGACACATGGGGAATGAAATCACCCATTAAAACATTCACATTTCCTAATAAACATGTAAAAAAGCATTAAATACACTTATTTAACCCCTTAAAATGACTCAAAATGATAAATAGACCTAGAGAACTAATGACCAAATTTATTATAACATTAATTGACAATAATTGACATATGAAACACCTTATAAGAAGATATTAAACCTCTTATATACCTATAAAACTATGTTTTTTCCTATAGGTTGACCTAAAAGTCAAATTTGGTTAATAATTTTGTGACTCATAAAGGTAGTATGCGTGATATACTAACTAGACCAATACCCTTATTAGTCCATTGGGATTATGGAGTCATCTAAGGACTGAGACAAACAAGAGACTTTGACCATTGACTCAAATTTGATCAAAACAAGAAAACTAATACTACCTCAACCACACAAAGGAAAAGGACACACACAATAAAGAAAGAAAACACATAAGACACACACATGTGTATAAGCACTTAAGGGAATTATGAAAAAACCTATTATGCACAACTAAAAACTAAACAAACCTCCTTTCTAGGATCAAAAGTAAAACTTCTTGAATCATCTTCATGGTGAGATGAAACATATTTACAAGCATGTTTCTCTTCGGATTGAGTTCTTCATGGACTAGACCTCTTCTTTGGCACTTTGTTTAATCTGATCTTAAGTAGGTAATCCTTAAATAGGTCTATAATTTAGATATACTCCTCTTTAAAATTTTCACACAATTCATACTTTTCCCCATTCTTCATCTCATGGTCAACTTGTATCTCTTTAGTGGGCATGGATTCAAGAGGAGTAGTTTTATGTTCCTTACAAGATTAAGGCCAATAAGAGCTTGTTCCATCCTATAAGATCTGATGCATTTATCCCAAATGGTTGAGAGGATGATATACCATCTTTATGACTTTAAACATGTCATCATAAAATGCATATGCTTCTTGAAAGGATAGATTTGAAAGAATGTTTTTCTTTTGCATACTTACTTGTGTACCAATGCTTCCTTCTCCATCTTTAACTAGCTCATAGACTCCTTGAAGAGGAGTATAACTTTCCCCAATGACTTCAAACAAGCCATATAAATATTTATTAAGAACTTGTCCATGTTCCTACATAGTATCTTTTAAAGTGAGAAAAGGATCAATGATCATTTTTCTTATCAAATATGGAGGCAAAAGCTTGTGAAGTTTCCTTTTTCTCACCAGAGGTAGTCCCTATGGTGATTTATTCCTCATAAACACTCATTATCTCTTCTTTATCATCCATGAATGTTCATCTTCATTTTCCTCTCTCAAGATAGATTCTATAACACAAAGAAAAATTCTTCATCATCAACCAAGCAAAGAGATTCAACTTAAGGACTTATCTTCTCTTCATCACTTAAGACATATGAAAGGATTTAAAAATGAACTTAAACTATCATAAAATAATCTCTTTGGTCAAGGGATGAAATATATTCAACTTCCTTCATGGTGATGCCAAGACTAGGCATCTTGAAGTCATGTGATCTAGCCCAATGAGGCTGCCAAGGTGGTAAGTTTTCTTCAAAGCAAGATTTCTCTTTCTTTATAAACCAAATAATCCTACTTTTGCTCCCACACCACAATTACATCAAGGAAAAGGGTAATAATATTATGGAAAGAGGAATTAGTTGGTGGAAGTGGCATATATAACTCAACATCAGATTGGGAATGGAATGTAAGAGACTCTTTGGGAAGCTCTTGAGGGAGGGAATATGGGGTGTGTTTAGGCATAGGATATTCTCTTAGGTCTAAAACTTCCATATCACCTTGACTTAGCACTCTCATATTTTCTTATAATTCCTCTATTTTCTTGGCTAGGTACTATTGGAAAAGCTTCTCTTATTGTTGATAGGAATCAATATGGAAATAAGGATTACATGAAGGATACCATGTAATAGAAGAGGATTTGTTGAGGAAGGGTGGGAGGGACTCACAAAGGATCAAATCCATTATCCAATTCACACTCTTAGAAAATGCTTCCATATTCATTATTACCCCATGACTCTACTATCTTGCTCCAGCTTGGGATGTTAGGATTAGATGTCTTCTTAATTTCACACTCTCAGTCAAGACTTTTCTACTTATTTCCCCATGATTCCACTACTTTATTCCAACTTAGGACATTAAGATTATGAGTCTCTTTTTTAGGTGGTGGGGATGGTATGTGAGAGGGAAAAGTAGGCTTAAAGTCCACTTTGTTTAATACAAATATAGACTATTGCATATACATGTTAGCTAACTCAATCTGCCTATCAAGATTGGCCTTAAACACAAGATTTTTTATTTCAATACTCTTCCCCAATTGATTAGGAATAATATGACCTTGATAGACTTGATTTAGATCATGAGTAGGGGTCATATTTGGCTGATATGGAACCTGGGGAAGTGGGTACAAAGGATGATAGGTTTGGTAAGATTTCATTTCATGATCTCCTATATTTTCCTCCAAATACGACATTAAGCCACTCACATCAAACATCTCACTTATGAGCCTTTGCCAATCGGCTCTCTTAATAGGTAACCATTATTTTTTAACTAACTCTTATGCATTTCTCACTCAATGGATGGAATGATTTGGAATAATTTGAACACATCTCTTTCAAGTATCAAGCTCTAAAATATATCTCTCATAGCCTAAAAGTGCTTTCTTGAAGGTGGAAATGGGCTGATTAGAGAAGGGACTAGGTTGACTAGGAGGGGTACAAAGTTGAGAAGGATAGTTATAAAACTAATAAAACTCATGATAGGGATCAATATGATCATATTGGGATTGATAGTGATCATAAAAATATTGACTAAGAACTTATTCATAGTGATAGGGAATGGGACAAGATGGGTATGTTTCACCAACTTGTAGAGGACAAAACTCAAATCCAAGGTCAGCCATGAATCATCATTGAAATCAAGAACATAAATAAATATGTTACCATCAATATTCAAAGGACAACTTGGGATGCTTGACCATCTCATGTCTTGAGTGTCACCATTGATTCTTGAAAACATGCTTTCAAAGGTTGATGTGTTGAAGAACAACACCAAAAATCCCCTAATTCTTAGAATAAGACTCCCAACAGGTTTGCCAAAAATAGTTGTCACTTATATTTTCACCCTTTGAGGAGATGAAAATATATCCTCATCTAAGTAGCATAATGGAATCACCTCTTGACTTGTGAGTAGCCTAAGGAATGAGGTGAGTCTCCAGATAGGGCTAGCTCACTAGATGTACCACATAGGATTAAACTTACAACTAACTTTGGGGAGTGAAAAGGGAGAGAGATAATTTAACTTAAATATAAAATAAGGATGTGATACACAAAATAAATTTTATGACTTCCAATCAATTAAATTTTACACTTGAGACCAAGAAACAAACTAAAAATACACTCCTTCAATCTTCATCTCCTCACATCAATGCTACATTGTGAGTTCATGGATGAATGTGCAAATCTAGGAGGACTAAACAAGAGGCCTTGAATGGAAATAACTAAAATAATAACTCACTCAACATTTATCATTCCCTAAGATAATTCACATGCCTTGTAATAAGAAGTTTTCTAACTATAAATAAGGTGAAAGAATGAGACCACATGCTAGGAATCCATAGTCTTCACTAAAAAAGATTCATCATCCAAGTGGAACAAATTTATGAATAGTCATGAAGAGATAAAACTTAATAATTTTATTGAAAAAAAGGTATACAGATGATCAGGGCTTCACCATACCTAGGTGGATCATCTAATACAAAGCCAAAATGACCAACTCTTATAGATTTTGAGAGAGAGAGAGAGAGGGAAAGAGAAGTCCAAGGGTCACAAGAAATTTTTTAAAGCTGAGAATAATAGTTATCCATGAATGGTAATAATATATGGGTTTAACCATGAAAGGTTTGGAGAAACAAGTGTCAATCCAAGTCATCAAAGTTATGTAAAGTGGCCTAAAACTCTTTTTCTTGCATAGAAAATTGTTTTCATGATTATGTCTATTTGAGTGACTTGTATCTAATCAAGGTAAGGTCTAATGATTTGAATGTAATTGGTTATATTATACATAAATATTAATTAATTGGTTTCATTCCTATTATTTTGGAATCACTTAGAAGAGAGACATCATCACCTACACTCTAGGAAACATCCTTCTCATGCACTTAGCACACTTGACTTAAAATTTGGAATAATTTTACCATGAAAATATATGGGAGAGGTTTAATTAAATTTTTAAAAACCCTCCATGGACTTGGAAGCATCAAGGGCACCTTAAAATCACTTTACTTGAAGATTTCTTCCCTTTTCTCTAGCTTGCCCAATATGCTAGATTTGACCAGTTGAGTTGAAACACCTATTTGGTGAATTATAAGTTGTTTCATGGAATTAAATAATATTATGGGTTATTATAAGTTTAAATATTTCTCAAAAACCTTTTTTCATCTCCTAAATCCTTTTGTAGCTTGCACAACACATAAAATAGTGAGAAAAGCCTAATTCTACCCCCATCCATACAATTCCATACAACTCATCATGGTTTGAAGTATAATATTGTAGTATTATATAATTTAAAATATATATTATGGTTAAAATTTGTCCTTATATGGCATCTCCAACTCCATTTTCCAAAACTAGTTCCTTCAAGGGTTTTGTAAGGGTTTTAGACCTATTTTGGGTCTTAAGTATTGTTCATAAAATTTGGACGTCCAAGTTTCCAAAAATTTATAAAAAAGTACTATTAAGGGACCTTGATAACCACTATAAACTTCCTTCTCTAGCATTCAAACCTTCATGGGAGATATGAGCATTGGAACTAGGCTTCTCATGCTTGTTTTCATGTTTCATGTATGCTTGATTTGCTTTTAAGACCAAAAATGGTTTTTTTGATGTCTTATATAAAATATTAAGGATGAAACACCTATTTATTATCCTCATAATCATGTAAAAATAGGTTTTAAATCTCACTTAAGTCTATAATTATGAGTGACCCCTAATTTGGCCTTAGGTTTAGACCTTATTTAATGGGTATGTTTACATTCTAGACTCCAAAATGACTCTTTTTTTTATATTATATATGTCCAAATATTTAAAAAATATTTAACTTTAACTCTTAAACAAATATCCATTTATGTTATTTCTCATTTTATGCTAGGATTGAAAATGGTCCTCCATTTGGAAATTGGGCTTCACCATGCCTAACTATGTCTGACTATATCTTAGGGTGTTTGGACCTTTTTTCTATCACTCCTCTCTATATGAGGTATCCTTTACATTTTATTTGGTATTTTAAAGATTAAAAAACCTTACTTCAAGGTTCTCATTTAATTCTGGTTCACCTTTTATAACTTTGTCTTCAAGGTTGTAAGCTTCATAGACTAAGGGGTACTCCCATATTTCCATAGACACATTTGAATAAATTATGAGTTTATAAAATTCAAAAGGATGACCTAAATATAATTTTATCTCCTTACTAGGTCATATGACCTCTTAACTTACCCAAAACATAAGACAGACTCTTACAAAAGATAGTGTGAAGGGTTGCTGACCATGACTATATTTTGTGTGATGAAAATCACCTATGAGTTATTTTTCACTTATATATAGTTTCATGGAGATAATAATAGTATTTATAAGTTTTTAATAGGTTTGATGTGTCATTTTTATTCTCCCTTAACTCTCAATTTCACTTAGAGTTCAATAAACTGAGTTTCCTTTGAATAATTGAGAAACCTTGCCTATAGGTCCTATTCATAGGTCACATTGCCCTTTGGAATTGTTTTTGATGATTAAAAAATATTTCCAACCTCCTATATAATTTTTATGTGATTATACCCTTCAATTAATGTTTGGAGAATGTTAATCATCAAGGAGGACTCCTTATTTAATTCACTACCTTATCTGATAAACCTTGTCTATACTGACCCCTTAAAGGTGTGTATGAGCTCATTTAGAGTTAGAAAATATTATTTATAACTTTATTTAAACCTATATAATTATTTAAAAAGGATTTTTATCCACTTATTCACCTTTTATAGCCTTATCATCATTGAGAGTATCACCTCTTATTCCCTACCTGACTGTGCCTTTTTCTACCCTACCTGTAGGTTACATCTACTCCATGAAACCTTCATTATGGTGTCTAGTATTAAATTAAACTCCCTTGAGGTCATAATTCCATTTATACTCATCTTGAGTTCCTCTACATTCTCTTAATCAATATAAACTATTATTTCTTGTTTTGACTAAAGTATTTCTTACTTGACCGCTACTTGATTGAGCACAGGGGTTTGGGACCCTATATAGGACTAATATTAGCCTTTAGAAGGTTATATGAAACTAAAAACATGTTTTTTAAAGTGAAAATTCATTGTTTAATAAATATTGGGTTATTATTAGTCATGTTAGTGCACCTTCTACACCAAAACTAAGTCTCTCTATGATTGGACTGGGGCATTTCTTAGGTCTACTATAGGTATATTAGGTTCTAGGATTAGATTAAAAACTCAAATAACCATTTATATCTCTATGAAGTCATAATGAGTTTATTTAAACAATTTTAACTCTTTTATTCTTTGGTAAATATCAAAAAATCCAACTCATTAGCTACCTCCCTACTTGCATATTATAGGTGACCATCTTGACATTGTATGAACTAGATATGTGAGGGAGGGGCCCAAAACAAGGTACCATTCTTTATTTATGGTATTTATGATATGGAATGACATTTGAGTCAAATTAATTCTTCCTATCATGACAACAATTTTCATTATCATCTTTAAATTAGGAAAAAGTACTTTGCAATTCAAGACTTGTAGATGTTACTATATGCTTTTAGTCGTAAAATGACAAGTTTAGCCCTTCTACTAAATCTCTCCCGTTCATATTCCTAAATTAAAACTTAGTGGAGGTCTTGTTATATGATATGAATACATGACCCAATCTTAATATATGAATTCAAATCTTTATGCGACATGCTTAAATAGATCAACAAAAATCCCTTGGGCCTATGTTTGCTCAAAATAGGTATTATGGGCCTAAAAATTTAGTCATCACATGGATGTGGTTTTCAAATTTATTTTTATAAATTTTCCATTTAAACAAGTATACCATTGTTAATTCACATTCCAGGGCTTAAAACAAGATTCCCAATCATGCATTTATGCTTCAACATGATGTCTCCATCTCTTTGTTATTACCACATGTAGGTGGACCTTTGCAAACTCAAGCAATGGTTAGCCACTTGAAAATATGTAAGGAACTTGTGATTATGGACATATCATATACCCTCACCAATATTCCAAATGCAATCTTATCACTCGTAGAATATTAAAAACCTATCAAAATTTTGGTCTCAGTATGACATCATATAAGGGAATGCTATAGATGGAGGTTGAGTTGCACATATGGGTAGTGAGAATGAATTTGTCAATGTATTGAAGGTTTTTGCCTTCTAAATCAAGTGGGTTATCCTTAATGACATTTATAATGAAGCCTTAGGATGATTGAAACTCATAACAAGCCTCTACACTTCATGTTCAACATTGAAAAACCTTCATGAAAGCACCTAAAGGTGTTCATTAATGACAGAATTGTGTGAATGTGTACTATAAATGAAATTCATGGAGAATATAATTGGAGATTTATATTTTAAATCAAATGGAGAATAAATATAAAATTTTAAAATTGGAAAAGGAATTAACATAATCCTTTGTGATCAATCACAAAGCATAATTTTTTTAGAAAACACTAGCAACTTGCTCATCAACATAGAATATGCTAGTATGCAATTTCAAGGTTATTAAACAATAAAAAAATTAAATATTTAAACCTAATGTTATGTGTAAGGAGAAATTTCCAAAATAATTTTGATAAAATATGAGAGATTAGTTCATATGGAGCTGTTCAAACCAAGAGAAAACTGATAAGGTGCATAGATTAATAAGTAGTTTTGAACAATCCACTTCAAATGGATGGTTCCTGAAGCACAGTTGACCATTTATCAAAATTCTTGTATTTTTTTTAATGTCTTTAAGGTAAAACAACCTTCCAAGATAATTCTACCTAAAACCCTTTTTTCTTGCCATACCATGTGGAAACCTGTAAGTCACTTCTTTATGTCAAGAAGGATGAAAAATAGATAGAACAATTTTAAGAAAACAATGGATTTTTAAGATCAAACCAAATGTATATTTAAGATTTATAAATATGGAAAGATGTTCCATGGCCTCCTCACATGTGGCACACTTCCCAAGGAGTCATGCATGTGTCATTTTCTTCCTTTTCTTTAGGAAAATTGACCCTCATTTGATTAACCTACAAATTTTTAGTTTTGTCAATTACTTAAGACATTTATGGACACATGGGACATGAAATCACCCATTAACACTTTCACATTTCTAAATAAACCTATAAAAAACATTAAATACACCTATTTGACCCCTTCAAATGACTCAAAATGATAAATTCACATAGACGACTAATGACCAAAGTTATTATAACATAACTTGACCTATGAAACATGTTATAACAAGATATTAGACCTCCTATAGGCCTATAAAACTAAGTTTTTCCTATAGGTACCCTAATTTGACCTAAGATTCAAATTCAGTCAACACTTATACTTCTAAACAAAGTAATATTTATCCTTACCAAGATATATTACAAGAAATGAGTCAAGCTACTAACATTCAAGCTACTAACAATGCTCAAATGTTGAAACTTCAAAACCAAATTAAGTAAATTAAAGATATAAATCAACATTTTCAATGGGGAGTGACATATCAAAATTCTTCCCCACCCATCTTAGAGACACTTTAAAACCTCATTTTATAAATCTGCCTCATAACAATGTTATCAAAAACCTTCAAAATGAACAATTAGTACCTCAAATTTTAAACATTGAAATAGGTGGTACCATTGCCAGAATATCCTACAATGGATCTAATGAAATTTATTTGAATTTTAAGGTCTTAGATAATTTATATAACTATTAAATTTAACTATTTTTTTTGCATCTAACAAATTACTCATCAAAACTTTTTTTGGTTGATGCTTTAGAATGATACAATCAACTAAGGTCTAAATCTATTTATAGATTTATGGTTTTCCATAATTTTTATTAATGGAAGATATTAATATAATTATTAAATAAATTTTAAATATAATTCAAATCAATAAATATGGAATTAAATGATACATCTAAATGTGAAATACTGAGATTGATTATTTTGGTTTGAGAAGGGCATATGATAAATATATAAAGTACTAAAGAGACCAAAATATTTAAATTTTCTAGTTGATGATATGATTGTGAATATATTTTGGAAGTGAAAATTATGGATAGGTACACATGTGGTTCATTAAATTTTATAACTAATTAGTTATTTTTATCGGGTTGATTATTTAGGATCAAATAAACATTGTTAGTTGATATTGACTTGCATGGAATTAGGGCACAATGACTACATGATCACCTATCACTATATTTTCTTGATGTATTTTTTGATCCCAAACCATTATGATTTGTGAAACTCCATAAATCAATATAATTTACAATGAAAAATTAGGTGTTATTATGAGATATAGAAACCTAAAAACATTGGTAGAAGTGTAATGGGTTGAGTTGACCATAATCACCCCCATCTAATGATTGATTGCTACCTACAAATCGAATACTTTGAGGAAGGAATTCAAGCCACATGTATATATACCAATTAGTTTGATTATGAAATTGTGATCCTTTAGTATATATGTAGTTAATGATGTGGATTTGATACTTGACAATGTTTACTTTAACTTAGATTTTAAGTGCTTTAGACTTGGCTTATGATTGCTCCTAGTGATAGGTTTCAAAATTGGTAAGAATATGGAATATTTTATTAGCATGTAATAGTATATAGATGTCTATAAAATAAGTTCCAAGTCCATTTTAAATTAGATATTTTTATATATATATATGGATCCAATTGAATAATTTATAATGTCACTAACACACTATACTAATGGTCCAACCCTAAGGATGGGTTAGATTTTATAAATTATTTTTTGCTAGGATTGGATCATACCAACAAAATCAAGTCAATATCAAATGGAAATACTAATTGTATTTATAAAAACCAACCTATGTATATCGAGACTAAAATATGAAAGTTGAGATATATGTGAAAGATATTAGTAGTTATGAAATAGATAATTAGATTCATATAGGTGTGTAAAAATTGAATATAAGGGTTGAGTCATAGGATAAAATGGAAGTGTGAGAGAATGGAGGATAATGACTTTTTTATCCACTCAATTCATGCATGGTAAATGTGTGTCAATATTGTCATTATGTATTATTGATGACCAAATTTAGTCCATAGAAATTTCCCATTCTATTATAGTAATGAAATTGTTAGAGTAACACAATAAAATGTACTTGAGTGTATATAAAACAATTTATCTTTGGTATGAGGCTCCATGTTTTTTAGATCATTCAGTAGAAATATTTGAAACCATGTGTAGTCAATGTTAATATAATGGACATTTTAAGCTAAAATTATATTTTTGAAATTTGTAAGGGAAAAAAGGTATATCTCACTTGTTGGATATTTTTCTTCCTTGTTGACACATTGGATAACTTGTTCTTCCGTACTGAAACACATGGAGAGATTGAGTGATCATGTCCAAAACTTATATACATATGAAATATATTGGGTTGGGAAGACAAAATTACCCAACAGTAATGAATGTATGTAAAATTATGCAACATGTGTACACATAATATTTGAACATTATCACTTTAGTGATACTTTATCTTTCGTTGACTTATCGATACATTAATAGCCCTATGTAGACACTTTAAAGGGTGCACCAAAAATAGGGTGGGATTGGATCATGATAATATTTGAGAGATGTTTCCATACTATCATTTTACACCATCACAACTATAAGTTTAACCCCCTATATAACTCTATCTTTATATTCTTTTTGTTTACTTTCTATCAATATTTTCTAGATTCCATATTTCTTATGGTATTTCTTGGACAATACTATCTATTTTGTGCTTTTATCCTTCTTATACTGTATCATCAAACCTAGTACAATTCTAAGTCTATCTTTTTAAATTTGATTGTATCAACTTGGATGACTACTTATTGTGTTAGATGACATATTCCAACTATATTATATTGGATGATACTGTTAGCTTAGTGTTTATGGTTGCTTTTAGGTATTTTAAGTATATATATATAATGGTTATTTTGAATTCATATTAAGATATTAAAAACTCATACACATTGATTTCACTCACATTTATTCCCTAATAAATATTTGGAATATTTAGTGGTTTAGAACCTTATATTGAGTGGTATTTTCTTATGGTGTCATTGAAGCTCAATAGGATAGGTCATTATGAGTTTATAACTAAGGATATATAAGTCTTAATCCACTATTTTGAGGTATTCAACCTAAAATAATATTTGGTAAAGCTCCCTTTGAGACAAAGGGGGAAATTGAATCATTGATGAGTCCAATCCAAGGTAGATAAATTTATCGCAACATTATTTCCTTACTTATTATATTAGGTGAGTTTTATAACTTTGTGGATGTATGGGTGTATCCTTATTTAGGATTCTCCCTATACTAAATAATTTGGTATACAAATAGGGATGCTTAGGTTTCCATTAATCACCTTAGGTTTCATAATCCCCAATATGGTTAACCATTGCACCATACATCATATAAAATAACCTAACTCATCATTTAATATTACCTTGTACCTATTTACAACCATGAACTTAATTACATCTTTACAATAATAGTTACAACTATTTACCTTTTTGGAGGTCTAGTGATAGATATATCCTTGTGTCATAAGATTAGGATTTGGGACAATTTCCTCACGAAATTTAATGTGTAGGTCAACCTATAATAGATATATGGATATAATTGGTCCTTAATTGATCATATAAGTATACATGTGGTTTAGTCTAGTGACCTTATTCGAGTCCTAGTATATTAAGAGAAAGAGGATAGTTGTAGGTCATCCTATCCCATACATACATTATGGTGAACCTAACATTAATGTTATCCCTCATTTGGCTTGATCAATTTCATGTTGTTTTCAACCTAGATTCTTAGTGATATCTTCCAAACCATCATAAATTTTATTTACGATTGTATCAACCAACATGATATTATTTCATGTATGTCTACCAATGGTATCAGTTAGCCCAATACCTTATTATACATTTCTAAATCTCATCATACAACTTGATATATTTTGGTGTGTTATTATAACTATATTAGATTACCTAATACATCTATGTGTGATTATTTTCTTAACTATATCATCCAATTGGATACCTTTTTGTATACTTTTTTTATTAGTTACATGATAGAATTTAGATTCCAAATTTTATCATTTTCATATTTATTTTTTATTTTTCTTCCTAAAATTTTTATTCTATTAGTTTTAAAACTAATAGATGTACCATTTTTGGCCAAACTATTATTATATTTAATTGAGTCATGGTGTGATGGTTATTGCCACAATACCTAGAGAGAGAGAGAGAGAGAGAGAGAGAGAGAGAGAGAGAGAGAGAGAGAGAGAGAGAGAGAGAGAGAGAGAGAGAGAGAGAGAGAGAGAGAGAGAGAGTTTAGTTTTTATGTACCTCACAATATATCATAAATTCTTAGTCTTTTATTTTTCAACCTTCACATAACCTTTAAGTCATTTGATTTTAAGTGGTTAACCCTAAGAATTTACTCTCATTATACCTTATATATGGGTATTTTATCTAAGAAAATACTGAATTTCTTTGTGTTTATATTTCTTTTAACCATGTTGACTATTTAGGACTCAGATAAGTATGTCTAAGATCCTAAATATAAGACACACCCTTCTTATTTTACCTACCCACTTTGACTTTTATGGTAAGTTAGATTTTATCTTACTTGTATTATAGAGTGTATAATCCATATTGATACCATTGTGTGTTATTTTAAAACTACATCGACCCTCAATCTAAAGTTATTTGTGTATTCTCAACTGTATTAGTCAATAAAATATAGTTCTACATCTATATCCAACTACATTGACCAATTTTACCAAGTGTATTTCCTATTGTATCAACTAGACCCATACAATCATTTTTATCAACGACCACTAGAACAACATTTTTAGTATATTGCATCAGATATTCCTATACTATAATTTTTTATTTATACTTAGTAAAAAATTATATCATTTAACTCGACACAAATAATTTTTATACATAATAACACATTATTTGAATTGATACAATTAGTTTCCCATGACCAACATTTTTTCTAAATTATACTTTTAATATCATTCACCATAATGTCACATCTTATAATTTTCCTTTCAAGAATTAAACCATTTAGATTCCATATGGGTTAATCTTTCATTATTTCTTTTCCCACTATTGAGGAATATTTCTTGTGGTTCAATTTCTCTTAGCATCAATCTAGACCTATTGAATGTAACATGGTTGAAATCAACCATTGTGATGATATATAGGATCCCACCCAATTTATTATTAACCTTTATCATAATACCACTTATAATATGCTAATAATGGAAGTCATAACAAGCTTCCATCATCCTCTACATAAGTTGGGGAAACCAACACAAACATCGAGAATTTTCCTACCAATACTAATGTTGGGAATCCCCTATATAATCATCCATAAAATTTTAATCTTCCTTTGAAAAATTGTAATTGAAATCCAAAATCCAATCCTCCTATATATTCATTAAAAATATTTGCATTAATTATTTAAAAAATGTACCTTAGGTAAGATTTTAATACAAATCAAATTCTCTAAATGAGAAAGACACATTTTGAAAATGGATAATCAATATCCTTAAATCATAATGAACCAACCAAATTAGAATTATATTCCACTTCGTCTTAGATATTCTAATGGAAACATCATTCTTAAACCACCAATGCATAAAACGATGCTTGGAAACCTTCAAAATGAACTTTTGATCACTTCATTATGTCCAATAATATTGGAAACATTTTCCAAAATATAACATATTATGTGACTAAATATCTTTCCTTACGTATTAAATCCTTTAAAAATATATAAAATAAATGGGTTCAAACCAAAACTTATACTACTACCAAGCTTCTAGCCAAAACATTTGTTAGAGATATGATAGAATGGAATTCCTTGATTTCCATTACATAGCTATATGATTAAGTTAACTCTCTAGTTAATGAATTAAAATATAATGAAATTCTTGATAATAACTTTAGTGACTTTTTTAATGTTAAGTTACTCTCTAATGAATCTTTCAACACTTTCATCAAATGATGGAATTCATTAGTGCATAAGATGGACCATAACATGAATGATGATATTTGGCATCAAGGCGGAAGGCGCGTAGCGCATGGTTTCAAAATTTGAATGAAGCACTAGGACGCGCTGGGTGCGCTAGGAGTGGTGGGAGTGCTGGGCATGTTGGAAGCACTCCCAGAATCAAAATTCGAAGGTGTAGGGAGGTAGATAAAAGATGCCCTTCCAAAAGGGGGGAATGAAGGATGGAAGGTAAATGGAGAATTGGTGGTGGAGAACTAGGAAGGAGGTACTAAATGTGGAGGGACAGCAGGAGAGGAAAAAGAAAATGAAGGATCTAAATTTTTTGCTAATAAAAAGACTGGAATACCTTTGAATGGATTGGATCCTTTTTGTGGTACCAGTACTTCCCAACAGGATTATTCTCTTGCCGTGTTGGGGCAGATGACTGAAAAGGAGAAAGAGAATGGGCATTTGAACAAGGAAAAACTCTCAAAAGTGCAGAAGGCAGAGCACTCAGAACAAAAGAAGTGGTCCTCTCTATTTGGTAAGAAACCCAATGAAAAACTTCTCTTCCCATCGGTTATTACTAAATCATGCTGGGAGAAAGGTGAGTTCCAAGTATTTATCCCAGATCCTTTAATTGATTTTTTTGTGTCTTCTTTGGAATTCACCCTAGTGGGTAAATTTTTAGGGGCAAGACCAGATATAAAATCCCTTACCAAGATGGTTAAAAGGAAATGGTTTATTCGAGGAGATGTTAAAATGGCTCCTATGTTGAATGGTTTCTTTTTGTTCAATTTCAACTGTAAAGAGGACATGAATATGGTTCTGTGTGGAGGACCGTGGTCTTTTGGAAAATGCTCTTTAACCATTAAAAATGGGAGCCCAACATGGACCTATCAGATTCTTTCTTCTTAAACACTCCCATTTGGGTAAGACTTCCTAGAATTCCCTTAGAGTTTTGGCATGAGGACATTTTTAAAGGTATAGCCAGCTCTTTTGGTGAACTAGTGGCATTAGATAATGCAACGGTTACCAGATCCAAACTTCAACATGCCAGACTTTATGTTGAAGTTACAGATTTGAATAATCTCCCAGAAAAAGTGGATTTAATTTCTAAGCATGGCAAAAAAACTCAATGGTTTTTTTTGAAGATTTGTCCAATTCTTGTTATGCTTGTAAAAAATAGGGGCATTGGGCCAAAAATTGTGCTTACAAAAGGAAAAATTATTCAAGCAGTGTTTTGGATGAAACAAAGACCAAGGTTCAGCACAAGAAAGTATGGATACCCAAAGTAAAAAATCAACAAGAACTAAAGAAGAATGAAGATAATAAAGTTCTGCATGCTGAGGAGGAGAAAGAGATCTCTATTGAAGAACCCAAAGTTCCACAATCAGATGCGGATGAAGAGTTTGTGGTTGAGAAAGACAATTCTGAGCAAGAAGGCTATGGGCTGCAATCTGAAACCACAAATCTTGAACAAAGAAAATATGAGTTGATAGATTTAACAAAACAAATCGTTGGCTATCAAAAGCTAGAAGACAACTGGGGAGATGTAGAAGACAAAACTGAATTGGAGGAAGGAAAATTATTGGATGGAGCTGAAAATAAATTAGAAGAGGATGATCCTCTTTTTTCTAAGACCAAGGTGATTCAGGCTAAGAATGTTTACCCTCTGAAGGTGCTAAAAGTAAAAGATAATGGATAAATCATAAAGCACTTTTCAAACCAAAGAAAAGAGCTGAAAAAAAGACCATTACAAAGGGGGTTGAAACAAGAAGCAGCAAAAAAGACCAAAAAATGAAGGCTAAACACCTGGTTTCTACTATGGATAAATCTGGAAAAGGAGATGAATAGTTTTTAAAAATGAAACCGGATGTTGGCTTTCTAGACCAACTGGGAAGAAGATTCACAAAGAAAAATAGAGAATTAGAAAGTAAGCAGAATATTGCTGATGGTAGGCAAGCAATAATTTTGGATTTTACCTCTCAAAAATAGATAGAAAATCTTTATTTGGAATTTTAGGGGGCAGAACATAAAATGGTTAATGATGTTGCCTCTATTTTTTGCTTGATTTTGCTGCTAGTTTTTAGTAGGCTTAAGGATTGCTTATCCTGGTGCTTGTAATTGATCTACCTCTTTAATTTCGTCAAAGGGTTTTGGGGTCCCTTCAAAACCTGTTTTTACCTTAATCTAAAAACATGAATGATGATAATATTTTCAAACTCTTTGTTACTAGTATTAAGTCCCCTCTTCAATACATTTTTTTGATTTTATATCCTCAAACATTATAATATATTTTCAACCAAGAAAAAAAATATTTGTGGTTCAATTTATACCATATAAAAATTTTAAAAATGGAATCTTTCTTAACTAAAACCAATGACATTATTACTTTTAATTTATCAAAATAAGACCCCTAAATCAAAAGTGTGAAAATATAAATCAAATAAACAACTTCCCTTCCACTATACCTTAAGTATGTGGGGGAGATTAATAGTTTTTTATCTCCATATAAGACATACATAAAACTAAATACCAATTCATTATGGTATGATCCTAACAAATTTTGTTGGTTCCATGCCAATATTGGTCAATCTCATGAAACTTGTCACACACTCCAAAAAAATGAATTGAATACCATCTTGGAATAAAATTTAATCATCATACAATAACTAAATATCATCATAATAAATACCTTAAATTACACAATAACCAATCTAATAATACAAAATATACAAATCAAAAATAAAAAATTATCTTAATCATCTGACCCTAATACACAACATTAAAATATATCCAATTGGGCTATTGATGTTAATTATGATAATTATTACACTAATTAAAAATTATTGAATGCAACAAATGTTTAATACCATAATATTGATGCTCACAAAGATCTAGTCACCAACTTAACAAAACTTATCTTAAAGAATAATGTATTAATGATACTATTACCACACCTACATAACCTTCTAATCCACAACCTTGTGTTGAACCTACTCCACCATTAACATCTTGATATAGTGCATCTAATACTTATAATATTATCCATCCTAATTTCATTATAACTAATCAATTTAAATTTTTTTGTTGATCTAACCCCAAATTACAATGGAATTTCCTAAATGAACTTAATTTCATGATTTGAAAAATTAATTTAATGGATCTCATGAGAACATCACCCTTTCAAAGGAAGTTACACATTAAAAAATTTAAATATATTGTATAATCCATATTTCATGAAATAAAAGTAACTCACAAACCATTTTTAAGGTCCTATAACTATGAAATTCTAGACTATTCAAACCATTTCTCAACCTACTTCCTCTAAGAAACTCTCCATAGATTTTCCTAAAGAAGACATGATTAATGATTAAATATTAATTCAAGTTGACAACCCACTCCTATTTATTAATAGTATGATAATGGCTATTTTAATAATTAAAACTATAGTGTATAAATGATCTTTAATTAATGTTAATTATATTTGGTTAATCCAACAACTTGTATATTCCAAATATGAAATTAAGGAAACATGACTCTCATTTCATAGAATTGAAAAACCCACTCTGAAATCTATTGGTTGCATTTTTATCCTTCTTGATATTGGAAAAAAAACATACATAAAATATATGGTTTTATATCTTCCAAATTATTATTACCTCCTTTTGAGTCATTAGTGGACTCATCACATGAGAGATATTGCATCTTTAGGTAGTCAACTCATTAATTAATTATGGCACAAAACAGTAGAAGAATAAAGGAGATATAAACCCATGAAGTTTAAGATACCTAATCCTAACATTAATTATTTCACTCCTGTAATTTATCATATTAATAGTCCTCTTCCATAGTTTTTAAATATTCATCCTGACCTCTATGTTACTCTTACATAGTCAAATGATGATGAACCCAATGAGTTAAAAAACTATTTAAAATACCACTAGATCACATCCTTACATTTTAGAAATAATTCCTCCATTTCTTCTAATACTATATATAACTATTCCATTGATCTATAATGATATTGGAAGTCTTCCTCCTTGTAATGATTATGAATATTCTAATATAAATATGACTTCATGTGTAATTATTTTGGAGTGGCTAGAATATTACAAACTATTATATATTTATCCCATTATATCTTTAGAAACATTTGTGTATATAAAATAAATACCTCCAATTCCAATTACCAACAAACCACTAATGTGTGTAAACTTTATCCATCATATGATGATGATTATGTAGATGACCATGCCCAATCAAAACACTTGAATGTAATTCCTTGTCAAAAAATTTAGTATTAAATGCATGCCTTTAACCTTGATGTCCATGTAGTTCATATATCCTCTTATTTATCCTCTTATTTTATTAATTATGATAATGAGATATAACCTCAATTCCATCTTCCTTATATAAACCCACCAATGGAAAATGCTCCATGGGTAGTCCAACAACTTTGTGACTGTATGCACCCAAAAATTACACTATGTAACATTTATAAAAGTCCAATAATGATGAAATAATATCAAAAATATTCTCAAATATAACTATATTTAACATTAAATATGATATATATATATATATATATATAATTTATTTTTAAACTTTTTCAAGCCTAAAAATTTCCATTTTGGGTCCTTGTGCCTTTAGCTTATAAGTTCTCTCCCTCAGAATGAAATCTCCCCTATTAGCAATAAAACTACATCATTAGGTGATGAAAATACTACCAATATGGATATTATGCTTTGGAAGTTTATTAAACCATCACAAATAAAATGTTATATATATGAGGCAATTTATTAAACCATATCATCGTATGCAACTATTTTTTCATTTTAGGTTCTAATTTATTTATAGTTTAACCATTTTCAATTTTTATCATGTGAGAATTGAGTTATTATGTGTTTTTCATGTTTATATTAATGTTTATTCCTTGATTTTATTTTTATCACTTTAATGACAACCCAACTCACTCCCACTCTTTTTTTATCAATCCTTGTTCCCCCCAAGTTTACCTTACAATTAACCAATAGTTAAAACTCATCCTTGAAACCTCCCTTATTTCTATACAAATGTCTCAAATTTATATTAATTTTAGATATAATTTTAATATATGTGTTTTAAATACACACAGAACCTAATCCCACATGGATTATGTTTTATAAAAGTTTTTGTCCATCTTTGCTCATCTTGGTGGTCATTTTACATGGTTTTGGATGAGGGATTCCACTAGATCAACAACATAGTCTTTGATATTAGTGGATAAGTAAACCATAATAAAAAATCAATATTTTAAAGTATTGTGTACTTATTATTCTCCTTATTTGTATACCATCATTTTTATTATAGTTATTAATGTTACACTGAGTGGAGGAGCTAGCTTATTGAGCACATTCTACACAACAAATAATCTCTTGCCTTTACTTGATCATCACCATTGATCAAGTTAGGGGTTTTAATTTTAATTTTAATTTTATATTAAATTAGATTCATTTACCTATATAAATAGTTTCATATTCATGAAATCATTTAATAAAAATGAAATAAAATATTTTCCTCTTTCTCTCTTTGCACATATATAGAGTTTATATTCATCATTTTTAATTTCATGATGGATTATCTCAAAGAACATAGTATTGAATCACACTTAAGGTAGATTAGTTAAAATCAAAAAATGGGTACATGAAATTATAATATTTTAATTTTATTTTTGATAAAACATCCATACACAAACAATATCTCACATAATTAAACATAAGAACCTAAGCAATCTAGACAATTAGAACCTTACATAATAGATCTAGAATTTTATTGTTGTATAGTGAAAATGTTGTTTTAAGTCACTATATTAATAAATCAATAATATTTTATTTTACTTATTACATACATATATCATTCCATTGCATATGAAAACACTCAAATACATTCAAAACTAGTTTCTAGATTACATATTTGTATATTTTTTTTTATAAAATTCCTAGTGGTTACAATCACATAAAAATGAAAATTGAGTGCTAAGAGTGATAACTCAGACCACCTATCCCTATCTTAGCCCTAGACCTATCTTAAGGCCTATTTTCACACTTATCTAGCCTTTATGTGGGCCAAAAGCATATTTATACATCCCTAAAGTAGTCATAAACCCTCATTTTGACATCTTGGCCCTTCGTGCCTTAGGTTCTACCAAATAGACACTAGCACCATAATAGGGATAGTAGCAACACATGGTGATAATGTCTCAATTTTAGTACTATTGTCCTTTCCCGCATTTTTCCATCAATGGAAATCTTTTCAAATCTAATACCACCTAAGGTTGGATTAAACCTCTTTTAACACCCACACAAGTAGGAGAACATTATATATAGATGACTTTTATCCCTCCAACCACTAGATGGAAATCATATTAAAATTACACATAAAAAAATTAGAATAATTTGTGCACAATTAAGGTAATCAATCCTTATTTTTCATACTTTTGCATACAACATTACTAAGCTCAGATTACTCAAATTTATAGTGTCAATCACATTTAAAGCACTCAATTTAACAATCACACTAGCCTCACTTGTACTTATACCAACACTTAGCTATGGATAACTACATTAGGCTTGATCCATATTCAAAATATTGGTATGTAGGAAACTCTCATCATATTAGGGTGTTGAGGATATCTAACTCACCCCACTAATAGACAAACTTTATTACTTATATCAATTGTATACCTTAAAAACATGGAGGATTATGTTTTTCTCAAAAAATTAGTCAAAATACATCATATACAAAGATATAGAACTCATGCATCTAGGAATAGGCTTGAAAGACCTTGATACAGGTGCATCTAAAAGCTTAGAATAGTTTTACACAAAGGATAATACCAATAAAATAAGGACACTATCACCACATGGAGCTAATGTCCAATTAGGGAACTAGTATCTAAGAGGGGTTTTGATACCTAGATATTTTTTGCAATATTTATACAAACCTCTACCTCATTTTTTAGCCTCTAGATCATCCATCTCAGTCATTTCCAGCTAAGTTCTTATTTACATTATTTATTTCTATTTTTATAAAGGTCAAATTTCATCAATTTTATTATATATTAGTGGCTATATTTATTGAATATTTATACCCTAATTCAATATAATCAAATCTTCAACAACATAGTATTCACATTCACTAAGTCTTAAAAGGTTAAAACATTTGGTGAGCCTAACTTACTTCAAATAATATTCCAAACCCTAACCCTAGCCTTATATTCTCTTAATGTTTATATATTTTTATTTTCTTTGCTCAAATATTAGTTGTAAAATCTTGCATTTGTTTCAATATTTCATTCTTGAAATCTTTAATAATCATTTTGTTTCAAGCACTTAGATATGAAAGATGACCTTATCAATATTATCCATGAAGAACTTCAAAAATAAAATAATGGTCAATCCTCTAATCCCCTAGATAAAAACATTGTTACACATATTTTGGGGCTAAATCATCTTGTACAACAACTAATTTAAAATTAACCTTTAGTGGAAGCTACACCTCTTATGTATAGTTCCTCTTCTCTAGATGTACAATCCCTTATACATGAGGTTCATGTTTTGTAGGCTAAGGTGTTACATCTTAAATAAGGAGCTACTAGGCCATCAGATGCCTTGGATTCTCATGTTAATTTATATACACCTTTGGAAAATAACATAGAGACAACTCCTTTCCCATCTAGATTCATGGCATATAAGCTTACATTGTATTATGGTAAGGGTGACATAGAGCACCATCTTATATCTTTCCATGTAGCATGTTTAGACTACATGTCTAATATTTATCTCCTTACTAAGTTATTCCCATGAAGGATACGTAATTACAACTTAAAATGGTTTTATGATCTACTAAATTATCCTATGACCACATTTAATCCATTGGTAGATATGTTTTAGCACACTTATCAATAAACACTAGTGATAATATCTCATATGCTCAAGTAACACAATTGAAGCAAAAATACAATGAGCCTATTAAAAAATAGGTCTTGTGATATAATACTATATTGATAAATTTGATGATCTCCATGGTAGATAAAAATATTGAAGACATATTTAAATAAATCCTACTACTAGCATGCCATGAATCTATCTTGTTCAAGAATTTTCCAACCTTCACAAATTTATGCCACACAATGAAATAAAGAGAATTAAAGCTTATATCTATGGGTAAACTAAAATATAAAATTAGATCAAAATAAAATACTAAGAGTTATAGTAGGCATCCATACAAGGTAAGGTCAATTAAAAACAAGAGTGATCCAAAGGCCACATGTAATGCAACTTCAGATCTATCTCCTTGCCTAGTTTTATTAGTTCCTCCATGGAGAGTTTTTACCAACCTTTCAGAATCACCAGCACGTGTTTTATAGTAAACCCTAGAATACAATCTCATATCTCTCCCTCTAATCAAATATTTTGATATGACATGGCCTCTTCAATAAATATATGATTCCAATGCATTATGTGACTATCACAAGGCACCAAGCCATACTACAAACCAATGCATCACATTAAAACATAAGATACAATATTTTATAGAGGCCAACATAATTGATGTGGGCACACCCATAGATGAACCCAAATTTCAAAAAATAGAAGCTAAGGAAATGAAAATATTCTTGGATCTATTTCAAAAGCACACATGAAATGGGTAGGGGGAAATTTAGGTGTTCACTATATGTATCAGGCACATCCACCACTAGCATAATATAATACTACTACAAACTATGCACACCGCTACTAAATAACATTTGTTTGTATCATAAAATTGTACCAACTATACCACTCACCACTTTTTGAGAGCAATAAATCATTGATGATGATTTAGATTTATACACACTCTTTGTATGAGCCTACAAAGATCATCATCCTATTTATAGTGTTATGGTTGATAATGGGTAATGTATTAGCATGTGCACTATCACAATTTTATAGAATTTATTCTATTTATATTAGGATATATATCTTATAGATAATTATTCATGGTTTCAGTGGCCATGTTTAGAGATCCATTGGGGAGATTATACTTCCACTAAGGTTGGACTAGCACATGTGGCCACTAGATTATTATTAGTACCTAGTGTAGGCATATTTGACATGTTATTGGGTAAGCTATGGATAAAATAGTTATAATACATCCCATGAACCATGCATACATTCCTTAAATATATACATGATAATTAGATGATCATAGTTGAGGGTCTTTCATATGACTATCCTCTACTTGTCCCATAAGAAGTCACACCATAGTTAATAATTATAGTTCAGTTACCAGTTATAACTCTAATCATAATTCCTATCAGTACACCATAAATTTTAGTTGAACCACTAATAGGAGTGAGGTCTACTCATACAATGTTACCACATACACATACTCTCCCATATAGGCCATTACTATAGATACCTTTATGTTATAGATTATGTAGGGCTTCCCTGTACTCATTTTATTCCAAGATTAATATTATTGAGTTCTCATAGTTCTCATCATATATCACCTATGATAGCTACAACATATTATACTAGATGGGTCCCTATGACCCCTACGTTCCACAAGACACCACAATCAATTTCATGGATTCTTAACACCACTTTATAGGTAGTGTGAGTTATAAATCACTTAGTAAATCAAGTTATGGGACCATAGTTACCTTTTCACATAGCATACATAATAAACATTTATTTATTTAGCATAGAACAAATTGATAGTGAGTCTCCCATGAGACTCATCAGTTAGTATTGTTCTTCACTACTTGTACATGATTTTTTTATTTCTCATTCCTTGTATATAGTTTAATTTTCATGTTACTCATACATATCTTATATCTAGAAAATAAAAAAATAATATTACATGTAAAAAACACAAAAAATTCAAATATTTACTCATAAATATTTTTTTTATAAATTGTATGCATTGACATGTTTACTTTTCTTATATTTTCTAGACACTACATATGTTATCTATCTTAGTATAGTTAGTTTTATTATACATACAGACTTTAATTATTCTTGTTGAGTGATTCCATATTAATTATAGGACTCAAGTCCACTGTACCAATCAAAATTTACTATTATCTACCCACTAGGGGCTTATACATAGATACAAAGTCCTTTATTGGACACATTCACCCATTTAGGGGTACCCTATACAAATTTTTGAATACTAGGTTACATCAATCTAAACTCTACACCATGGATTTAACGTTATTATATCTTGATTTTAATAATGTTATACCTACTCATATTTTTTTCCAACTACTATTACATTATACTTAGCCTATGTACATCCTATCTCTTACACAAATTTGTATTACATGTTCATGCATAATTTCATTTCTAGATTTCCTAGTTTAGACTTGATTGTGTCTTTATGATTATTCTATTTGAGGGCATTTGAATATGCCATTGCTCTATAGATCTATGCCACTTATTTTCATTATATGTATGATTTGAACATGTTCCCATGTCATTGTGTGTTCTTTCATGATTATGTATGCTAACAATTAAACATGTCCTTCCATGTGGCTCTAAGCCAACTTGATTGTTGTTTGCTTATGTGGAAATTTGAAAATGTCCTTGTATGTCTTGATTTATTATATTTAGTGGCATGTGACCATGTCCCTTGTGTTTTGTCCCCTTGACTTACTTTGCATGCCTCATGTCTATTGTATGTATGCTTTTTTATATACATAATGGCCATGACACTTTTCTCTTGATCATTACACACTCTAATTTTATATTCCATGAGGGACCTCATGCATTTTACCTTTTTACTTAGGTACCATCATGAACATCATGCCCCATCCTCCTAGGTAACTAATCAATTCTTACTTAATTTTATTATTCACATACATTTTTATATCTATCTTGTCAACCTCATGAATTCTAAGCCTAAAATATATTGCACATTACAAAATTATGCTCAAATTATCTTAAATTTTGATGTTATATATGCACATTATATTGGTTTAAAATGTAGATATGATATATGCTCTAAATAACACACATATTTTAGAAATTTTTTCTTTTGAGGATAGTTCTTTCACATGTTCAACAACTCCCCTCAAAATAAGGGGCATTCACATGGGTTTGTCACAGAGATCAAGATATTATAATGCACTCTAAGTATAATTTTTAACACACAGGCTCAAATGATAGAAATTATACTCAAGTAAACATATTGGGAAATAATTACATAAAGATCAGTTATAGTTTTATTGAAATTAAAATGATCAAACACTAGCACCAAAATTAAGACACTAGTACCACATGGCGCTACTATCCAAGTTATGGTACTACTATCTAGTAGTCTAAGTTTTAAAAAATTCTAGATTAGATAGAAAATTATAGTAGGTATAGTCCATATTTGCATAGGTTTAGTTATAGTTTACCATTTTTGTCTCAATTTAGCTTAGATTCATACTAGTTTGCTTATATTGGGGGCATCATGTAGGGTATGATCATTATTATTTCAGTTTAGATACATAGATATAAATTATTACAAATTACTCTAGAATATATGTGCTTAAATATCAAATTTTGGGGTATGTGTGTAACACATTATTTCCATATGATCACTTATACATTAGTTGATTAGATGGAATGACAAAACCATATAATTTTTTATGTTATACACATCAGACACCATGTTCTATGTAACACACCAAATTCACGCGTTACTCCATTTATAGTAGTTATCATTCCCATGTGGCCCAGATCTACCTAATATAATTAAATGGTTATAGGTCTAACATATATAGCTAGATGTCTGAAGTTAGACATCTCTATTTAGACATTTCTAGTTACATCATTCAATTTCAATTTTATATGCATCTACTACACATGAATAGGCAATGATGGAGTCATATTCTACTTGATTTCTTGATCCACCTACATGAGAGGGTTAAATGCACCATCAGTTTAATCCAATATATTTATAGGCCATGATCTACTAAAGGTAGGTAATGATGGAGTCAAAACTAGATTGAGTTATTGAGCCACCCACACATGGGGATTGAGCAAGCCATAATCTCCATACAATTTATTCACTGATTGGTCATTATATACACACACAAGATATCACCAAGTTTATGTACTGGTTCTTATACCTAGTGAAGTGCATTCATTACTTTCCTTTCTCTTATCTCTTTACTAAATTTTTTCTTTGATTTTGATATCTCTTATATAAGTATTGATTTATTAATGTTTCATTTATAGGATAGGCAATGGAGCATGTTTCACACACTCATATCCAGATTTCTGAGCTTCACCTCTTAGGTAAGTCTAGGTATGCTTCTTTTTCCTTTATCTTAGTCATGTCACTTTGCTTCATTTATATAAAAAGTGGGGTGAATGTAGTCACCTAAAAATGACACATGATAAGAGTGTTATTTGATACCACCTATATCTATCTTATCCCTAGACCTATATTATGGCCTATTTTTATACTTATCCAGCCTTCATGTAGTCCATAGGCATTCTTAGACATCCCTAATGCAATATAAGACCCTCATTTTGACATCATATCCCTTCTTAACCTAGGTTATGGAAGTTATACACTAGTGCCATAATAGGTAAGTAACACCACATGGTGTTAGTTTCACAATTTTGATGATATTATCCTTTCCCTCCTTTTACACAACAAATATCTTTTCAAATATAAGACCACCTAGAGTCAACCTAAACCTCTTTTAAAACTTTCACAAGCACTAGAACAATACATACATGACTTTTATCCCTCTAACCACTAGATAGAAATCAAATGCAAATTACACATATAAACTCAAAATAATTTATGCATAATTAAGGTTATCAATCTTTATTCTACCTAACTTCTACATACAAACATTTATAACATTGTTAAGATCAAATTACCTAGATTTAACATCTAAATAACATTCAAATCACTCAATTCAACAATCATACTATCTTCACTTACACTTACACTAATAACATTGGGCTCGATCCTTCTTCAGAGTATTGGTATGTAGGCAACTCTCATCACAATGGGGTGTTGAGGATGTCTAGCCTAACCCAATAACAAATTTACTAATTTTATCAACTAGATGCCTTAGAAACATGGAGTATTAAGGCTTGCTCATATAATTAGTCAAAATGGTCATATACAAATATCTAGAACTCGTGTGCATAAGAATAGGCTTCACAAACCTAAACACAGGTGCACCTATAAGATTAGAATAATTATACATAGAAGACACTAACATTAAAATAGGTAAAATACTGCCACATGAAACTACTCTCTAATTAGTGAGCTAATATTTAGGAGAGATTTTTACACATTGATCCTATTTGTGACACTCGAGGTAGCCTTTACCTTAGATTTTAATCTTTAGATCATCTGTCTCAGTCATTTTCTAGCTAAGTTATTATTTACATTATTTATTATTATTTTTATAAAGGTAAATTTATTCAATTATATTACAAATTAATGGTTTTATTTACAACATATTTCTACCCTGATTTACTATACTTAGCTCTTTAACAATATAGGATTTACATTCACTAAGTCCTAAAAGGTTAAAATGATAGTATTACTTTCTAGATTTTTAGATTTGATTTTACATTTGAATTTTATGAAAGAATATTTTTAATTGTATCATCACATGTTATTTTCATTATAAAATAATAAAAAAATGTATAATAGTTCATTTAACTTATGTTATATAAAACATCTCACACCTAGGAAAAAGTAGAAGAATCAACACTTGCATATTTCCTTTGAAAATTTAATTATAAATTTTCATGAATTAAAAACATTAGAAAATAAAAAAAATATATTATAATTTCATTTTATTTTATTATTCAATCATTCATTTCTTTCAACATTTATTTTTTTACCAAGTATATTAGTAAACTTTATTTTAGTAAAAATTTAAAAAAAACAAACAAAAGAATCCATAAAATCATTATCGAGATAAGAAAAATCCATAAATATTAATTAAACACATAAAAATAAGTATATAATTCCAAAAAAAATCATATAAACAAGATAAAATGATTCATTACACACATAAATAACTTTGATTTCTCTTTCATTACCCTTTTAGAGCATTCTTACCTCATTAGAGTTAGTATTTTCCCTAGCTTTAAATCTCATGTTCTTGGAAGAAATTTAAAAAGTGACATTAGTTTAGAACTTAGAGTATAAATATCATAATCTACCCCCATCCCACATGTCATTTTTAACTCCCTGAACACTTTTGATGATAAATAACATAGCTTATATCTGCCCATAATCATTTTACCCCAAAATTGAGGTCACCAATATAGTTTTATTTAAGCTTAGATTCTCACCTCCCATTTTATTTTATCCTTATTACTTACCTCATCACATTTTAGTTCAATTTTTTTTATAAAAATTACTTTGCATATCCAACCCAAAAATATTTATTAGATCCCAAGAGTCATCCAACTGAACCATTCCCACTTCATTATTCCTATAATTGATTAGGTACTTCGTTAGCTTGTTATAACTGACATAGAGGGACCTTAGAGTTCCATCTATTCCTAATTAGACACCATAAAAAAACCATGATTTGGTACTCTTATGGTACTATGATGATCATTCCTTCACACCCATCATATAAAACATCTATCCTTAAATCAATCACGTCAATGAATATATTCATCTATCCATCTATCCATTATGTTCATTGTATTGGCTAGACCTCGATAAGTCAAGTTCACACATTATTATATTTATTTATATCTTTATAATTACTTACCCAAAATACATAATGGTATTATATATACTGATATGATTTATGACACTACCAATGATATCAACTAAACTGATACCATTTGAGATATTACTCATCTTTTAGAACTACACTGACCAACCTAATACAATTCAATATTTAATTCATAGATACACTAAAAATTCATTAACAAGTGTCTATATAATTTCATTATCAACCTCATATTAATATAAATATACCTTACATACTAATGTAATAAAAATAAATACTACTTCTACTAGTTTTATCAACCATGTTGATACAATTTTACCTCATTATATTATACCAAACTACATTAGTTAGGTTGATACTACAAAGAAAAAATAAACTTATCCTTAATATATCAAAATTATATTTCATTCTTTTTGTCATGAAATTTTACATTTCATAAAAACACCCCTAATTGTGCTTCTATAGGCAATTTGAGGTGTTTTAGAGACGAAAATAGTAAATGTTTTTAAATCATTATAGATATCAACTCTGTAGCCCAATGGACAAGGCTTGGGTCACATAATGAGATCTTCATTATCCTTTGAGATTCTAAATGGTAAGACATTTATTATTTTTTATAGTAACACAATGGATGGATGTGAATTTAAGGATAATATTTTAGTTAGCCCTGATTTTGGAGTTTTGAGCCACAATGTTGGGAGTGTTGAGGATATATCGATAACATTTCTTTTGATAGAATAAGGTGAGAATTTTGATTACAAACCAAGGTATGAAAATATTTTAGATTCATTGTTTCCTATTATTTCATTGAAATATTTGTGTCGTGATGGAAAACATGCCAAAAATGGAGATAAAGTTAAGGATATGACTTATATCATATGGCATGAGTATTATTTTTACATGTGAGATCTAGGTTATATTTTTAGATGTAAAAGAGGATAGTAGATTTGATAGCTATTGATATTTTTGTCCCTAAAATCTCATTTAAATCTAGAACCCTAAAGGATACCCCCTTTATTTTTTATATAAAACCTTTATCCATCCAAAAATCCATTTTTTTACCTTATGGAATCCAGAACTCTAGATGCAATTTACACCACTACAAATTGATTTGCAAGTTTCAGGCCCCATGTGGCATAAAAACCTAAAATCCATGGAATCCAAAACTCCACATGAACTTTTCATGTTATCAAATGTGAAAAATGCATGGTGGGATCCAAATCATACCATGCACCCATCTAGTATAATCCATAACTTAGAGTACACATTGCATGTTTTCACAATGTGCAAAGTCCTTACTAAGCTTTAAATCCCAATGATCAATGAATCTTTTCATAGAGATTGGACCTAATTCAAGTAAGCTCAACCTATATTGTGCCACCTTAAATTTTTACCATTGGAAGTGGGGCCTAGAGCGCACATTTCACATTTTTACAATGTGTAAAGTACACTCCAAGCTCTATTCCCCACCAATTCATTAAAAATATCCATGGAGGGTGGACCTACTCCATGTAGGTCCAACCTCCACCAAGGTAATTTCAAACCCTTCCATGGTAAGTGAATATTGAATTACACATTTCACATTTTTCACAATGTGTAAAGTACAAGATGAACCCTACCTCACACTGAGCTAACTCAAGTTGTGAAGAGTGGACCTGCTCTAAGCAGGTCTAACTTATACCACCTACCACCATTACTCACATTAATTATAGGTTTTTATCTATATAAGTAAGTTTTTTTGTAAATAATTATCATTATTTAAGATTTATAAATGCATTTTTAGAGATTTGGTCACCTATCACCCTCACAGTTGAACCTCAAGCTTCATGCATACAAATAGTACCTAAATCAAAAGTGCCTATAAATATTCAAGTCACATCACCTCCACCAATATCATGGTACTCCCTTGAGTCATTTTCACTTCAATTTTCCATTTCTTTAAAAGCTTTCAATTTTTTAATTTTATTTTGAGTTTTCTTTGAAAAATCTAGTTTAGGATTTTGTTTTGTCTCTTCCAAGTATCGTAGAAGGTCCTTTTACATGTTTAGGGTAGTCCAAAGAAATCTAGGGTTTTGAAAAGTTTCACCTCAAAGAAATTTTTTCACTTTCACTATTGATATTTTGCAATTAAGACATCCAAATTTTGCCTTACCAAGCCAAATATTCCTAATCATATACTTGCCATCCAAAAAAACCCTGATAATAATCATTTACCCCCAATATTACACTAAACATTAGACATGTTCCAAGCATCATTAACCTCTAAAAATATTTCTTTTCACTATGAATAGTGGACATGACTCAAGCACTTACCATTTCTATTAGGGATCCAACATACTTGAAACACCATGAAAGGTGTACCTACCTCAAGCATGTCCCACCTCCACCACATATTTTAAACTCACACACACCATAAATATTGGACATACTCCAAACACCTCTAGGTTTTATCAGAATGAACAATGATCCATTCACCTATAGCTTCCACCAACTTCCATAGTTGGTTACTCAGAGGATTTTTCTATAATCCCCATACCTCCTAAAGAGATGAAGTTAAAATCAAAGGATCCTAAATTAATTTCTTGTCTAGAATCCAACCTCATGTAAATTAGTAATACAAATTTAAGTCATATTGACCTAAGAGACTATTGGGCTAGAATAGGGGTAGATTTCAAGAATGATTAGATACAAAGTATATATGACTTTAGACTTACACAACATATAGCCTTTCCCCTAACTATTTAAAATCCCAAATTGATCTTGACAATAGCTCAACAATATAACCCTAATAGGAGACAAGTTTATAATGATAAGAGAAAAAAGATTCTAGACCTTGACTCTAACTACATCAACACGGTGTTTGCCATTATTAAATTTGAGAGTGATTTGGATATAACTCCCCAAACATATATAGATTTATATAAAGAGAGGAGAGAAGGATGTCAGAAGATAATCAACAAAGAGTGGATCAAGACCCCTAAGCACTCTTCCACTAGATTGCCCAAGATAATGTATAGGTCAAGTTTTATAGAGGAGGTGAGGGATGTTATAACATTATTGCATAGAGTCACTATTAGTCTTGATGCCTAGTGATACAAATAATGGATGTATTAGTATATTTGGACTATACAAGAGAATAAACAATATATGCATTAGGCATAACTAATCAATGATTCTCTCCATCAATAGTTGTTGGAGATTCAATCCTTAAACAAATTCTACATGATCTCATATGTTTTTTTATATTTTGGCTAAGGGGATATTATTCCTAGGTCTCAATGTTGTTCTTGTTGAAATAACAAGAGTATACAACTACTACCCTGACCTCACCCTTCAATCTAGTAAGAAAAAATTTAGAAGAGTTAATGATGCTTTCATTTACAACATCACCACCATATTTGATTCAAAACATAAGAGAGAGAGGTTCTTAATAGAAGTAAAAGAGGAAATTACTAAGTGGGAATCATTATTTATATAATTACCCACATATTCTTAAATTAGGGTAGCATGCTTTAGTGTTTATCCCTTCATTGTCCCTGGTATGTAAGTTATAAATGGGCATTGTGCAAAAATTAGCTGAAACCCATAAGTTCCTCTCAGATAGACATAAGGAAAGGATTTATTTACCTATTTATATTGGATTTTACACATTCCAAATTCTTTTAAAGGCTTGAGGTGTGGAAGCAAATATGAGCCAAGTAACATTGAGGACCATAGAGTATAAGACGTATTTTGACCCATATGGTAAAATCACCCATGCATTAGAGTTGGTATCATATGAACATGTGCCATACTAAGAATATTACTAGGAGGATTTTGATGATGAAGAGATGGTGAGAATGAGGGACTACTCAAGATTGTCCCTACAACAAATAGAAGATTATGATCTTACTCTAGTCCCTAATGACTTGGAAGATGATACTTCTAGAGTGGATCCACTGTAATTCACCCAGGTCATTATGAACACTTACCAATAATTATTTGCTCAAATATTGAGTCATTTTCTCTCTTTGATAAAATAAACCATGTCATTAATAGGACTATTAATTGTCCAAGGGGTAAAGAAGGTTAATGTTACAAGAGAAACCATAGGATTTAAGGAAAATATCCTAAAATTAAAAATAGAGGGTATTACACCAATTGTAAAGGGCCCTAGAGAATCATTAGTAGGATTTGAATAGAAGAAGAGGAAAATAAAGACCAAAGATAGGAAAATTAAAAAAAAAGGAAGGAAAGGGAAGCTATAAATGAGCATATAGATATTTTAGTAAAAAATAGCACTAGTAACACATGGATCTATTGCTTCGAATCTTATATCACTATCTCTTATAGCCATTGTTCTCCTTTATCCTGATCATATAATAAATGAGAATTTGACACTTCCACTAGTTTCCTCTCATATTATATCACCTTAGGTTCCCATTATATCATAAGTTTCATCTCCTTTCCCTTCATTTATCCCCACTTCATCTACCACTCTACTCACCTCAATAAGCTAAGTGTCAATAGCACAAACAGGTATAGGGAGTGATTAGGGTTATCCTATAGTGAGAGTCCAAATTTTTACTTCACTTTACCTTTCCCCCACTTATACTTCCCCATTTTATCCACTCCCACTTTATATTATATTCAAAATTATTTATATTGTATTACCCTTTATTCCAAACACCACTCATTAGTACATTTCCTTAGAGTCATTCATCTTGACTACCACTTTTTAGGCAACTTCAACCTTTGGAGTGAGTATTGTGCCTTCTTATTATTAAACCATCATTTTCACCTTCCAAAACCTAAGTGGTCCCACACACCTAATTGACACATTTAGTGCCTTGGATTCCACCCTTCCACCAATTGTTAAATTCATGGTCCCTACTTCCATAGCTCTTACTTCCCCTATTTCCACTATTTCATCCATGCCATTAGTTGAGCTTGTATAAGGTCAAACACTTGGTACAATAATGAGTTTATAAGATATTGGTAAAGAGAAATCTACATAGACACTTGTTGAGATGTCAATAGTGTCATCTTCCTAGGAGTCCTCTTTGGTCATAGTGTTAGTCAATGTAGCCACATTAGTTGTATATTTTTTAGTGACCATGCTAGATACACAAAAGGTTATACCCCATTAGTTAGCCCAATCAGTAGGAAAAAAGAGGAAAATAATGATTTAACCCAACACTTTAGACTTCATTATGTCAAAAGTAAAGAAGAGGATAAAATATACTCCCAAGACCCTCTCAAGAACATTCATTGATGACAAGGGAGAGAGATATGTGGAGATTACAATTACCCTGCTATACAAATCAAAGAGAGATCTTATAGTGGTAGACTATTAGGTCTCTCATACACACCTTTATCAACAAATAAGAGATAGGCTTAAGCACGATGTGCAATCTAATATTAAAACTCTCTTCTAGATAATTAACCATGACAAGGCCACCAAGGATGAACTTAGGAGAAAGGTTGATCAGTTGATTGAAGAACTCAACCAATTCATAAATTCTAGTGACACATCACAACAACCATAGGTAGTGCAGCCAATCAATATAGATCAAACTACAATTGATTCTATACGAGAGATTAATCACATGAGAAGGGATACAAAATAATGGTCTGAATAACTGATTACAAGTGGAAACATGGCCCTTATATCAATGATAGAACATTATGGCATTATCATGGAGAGAAAGGAAATTTTGAAAGCATAGATTAGTAACTATGAAGAGGAGATTTAACCTTTGAGCATGTATTATCCCAAGTTAATAGCCATAATGTCAATATATATGAATACCCTCATTACTAAGAATATATTGAAGGACTCTACTAAGCTTGAGGAATTACACAAGCTACCCAATTTCTAATAATAATACTGATTGCATCTACTCAATGAGCCATGAAGCCTCATGATAAAGATATTGATGTAATTTATGAAATTGATGGCATGATGAATTTAATGTCATGCTGACCATAAGATGATATAGGTAGTCTTTACTAGGTAGAATAGGTTAAGGATAATATTAAGGGAATAGTTGAAACAGAGTTTGGAAAAGACATAGTCTTTGTCTTAAGATCAATATAAAGGTTCATCAACTATGAGAAGGTAATTGATTGAATGAGAACTAAAATGCAGGGTATACAAGATTTTTGAAGTAAGTTATTTGACATACAGGTAAACTACATAACTTCTAATATTTATTATAATGGGATAGATGAAGAATGAATACATGAAACATTTGAGGCCTTTGATGCATACTCAAATAAGTGTGAGTAGAAAGTGAAAAAAAAAATTAAAGCTAGCTAGAAGATTGATTAATTTTCCCTCTCTTTTATATATTTTAAAAAGTTTCTATCACATGGTAATTTTTGACACATTATAATTTTAATTTGTAATTATAAAGTAAAATTGTGTATTTTTTATATAACTCTTTTGAAGAAAGAGAAGACATATATTTTTCACTTTATATCTTTTAAATGTGGAAGTTACAAAAATCAAGTTAAAAATTACACTTTCTATTTTAATTAATGTGAATGAAAAGTGCAAAGTCATCAAATCAGATTGCATACTCCCCTTTTTGTAGAAAATGATAAAGGATTGGATATTTAAAAGTCTCACTTTAGTTTTGTATATTAGGGTTTACTTGAAAATAAGTTTGAATATTTATTTTCAATATTATCTTTCATTTGGAAAAATACAAAGTCATTTTTGAGCACCGCTTCTTGCATACAGAGTTTTTTCCAACCATCATACAAGGAACCTTAAATGAAGATCTCTAACTATACCAAGACCACTTCCAGAATCATGCCTAGATCATGCATGAAATTTTGCAGCCATTTCACAAGTTTATAACTACTAGAAATAGAGGAACTTGCCCCCTTTGGATGAGGGTTTCATATTTTCACAATCTACTTCAATTGGGCATTCATGTTTTCTTAACCACATCTCATCTATGAAATATTTTGTATAAAAATGGGTAGACCCCATGGTCTAATCTATCTTTTGTTGTTAGTAATAATTTTTTTTCATTTTGAATGTATTCAATACATGTTATAGCCTTTATAGAGAAATAGGGTTTAGTTTTGCCTTTCTTATCTTTGGAATCTCTATGTCATGCAAGTTATTTGATTCTTTTTGTAAGTTTTATCTTTTATTTCAATCTCAGGAGAATTCATTTGTAGTAATTTTCCCTCTTGATAGTATTGTCTAAAATAAATATCTTTTTCCCTTTGTCAAAAATTAACTAAAATATTACCTCTGATTTCTAGATTTGCATAAGTCTATGCTTAAAATAAAATCAATCTATTTTATACCCTATTGTGATTTCCAAGAAAGAATTTATATACACTATATAATTTGGTGCAATCACCATATTTTTAGTTTTTCTACAAAATTTCAACTCTTCAACCCTGTTCCCCATTAAAACCCTAGTTTAGGATTAAAAAAGCACTAAAGAGTGAAATTTTCACAAGGTTGATATCTTATCAGTTTGCATAAGATTTTAGTGAAAGGAATCTAGCCTTATCCAAAGATTAACCTCAAATTACCAAGGTCTCATGTCTTTGGAGGGTTTTCCATTGTTTCATTAATCATTTTCACAACAAGCTACAAAATAAAGATAGGTACAATCTTATGTGATAACAGTTTTTGGCATGCTTGGTGGGACCTAAAAATTACATAGAAATTGGTGTTATTATTATCAACTATTGTATGTTTTTTGTTCAAATATCAAAGCACTTTGTGACTCTACTATCGTAGGAACTCATGAATGCAAGGTGATGTATGCCAAGAAAACAAACAAGATCATCTACGAAAGGTAAGAGGGATGATTTTTTAGAATGTTCATTTTCATTTAAAAAGAGAACAAAATAAATCACCCCTCAACCTAAGGTATATCTTATAGTTTTATTCCCATCCCATTTGGTCACCCTGATCTGATCTATATCCCCCACAATGGCTAGGGATCCAAATTTCATGGCTTTTAATATAGGTAGTACATTGATTTTAGCCTAGCATGATGATATACCTATCTCAACCTTAAAAATTCTACATATTTTACTGGTGAAACTTCTACCACCACTTCAAAACATATACAAGATATTGCCAACCTCTATTCAATCCATAACATGGTCGAAGATAATGTTAAAATCAAACTCATAGTCTCCTCTTTTAAAGGAAAAGATTTACTATGGTATAAATGTCTCCCTCCTACCTCAATCTAAGTTTAGGATGAATTAGGTACTAAAATGTGTTCCCATTTTGAGGATAAGTGTGATCACCTTTCCTTGGTCAAATAGTTGACTACTATTTAATGCATTCCTCATGAATAAATGACTGACTTCAATTACCAATTTTAGAAAACCTAGAATATAATTCCAATCTTGGTCAAACCCACTTCAAATAATGCCTTCTTATATTACCTAAAATCCCTTAATAGTGATATATCTATGATCATTAAGTCAATGGGTTGTAACACACTTTATGTGGCTTATGATAATGTAATAAGGGCTAAGAATTATTTGATTCAAGATGGGAAGATTATGCCATGGACCCCAATGCCTCTATTTCAAGAAATATCCCTTATTCCCCCACCTACACTTGTTCCAATCCCCACTATAAGTAAATCACCTACTTTAACTCATTCACATACAACTGAATTACATGAGGTCAAATCATTACTCAAAATATTTGGAAATGAGTTAGTGGTGATGAAAAGGCAACTAACCCAAAACTATAAACCTTTTCATCCATTTAACCCTACATATAAAGGGAATAAATAACCCTACCAAGGGGATAGATAACCATATCAAGGTAAAACTTAACAACAAGGATAAAATTCATAGCTGAGGCCTCCAAATACTCATCTATTACTAGTGCCCAAAGCATTGAAATCTTTTTTCCTTGTTCAAAATAATTTGGCTCAATAATACAAGTGGTGTTATTCATGCAATCTACCCTATAATCAGAATACTTATCCCAATGGTGTTATCAATCAATCTATAATGGTAAAAGGTGTAGAGAGTATGAAAGATCAATAAGAAGGGTCTAATTCACAACAAACAAAAACATAAGAACCTTCTCAAAGTGAAGCAACTCTTCTAAATTACTAAGAGGATGATTTTAGTAGAATAGACCAAGATGAAGCATTTTTGAATAGTGGAGGCCCTCTAATAGCTAATACATGTTTCAAGAAAAGTGCAATAAAAGATTATCAACTCCCTAGAATAGAACTAGCTTCAACTTCCAAAGTAATAGTAGAACTAATAATGAGTAACACAATACAAAGATCACCCTTCATGCCTACTAATCATTTCAAGGCAAAGGTATCTACTCCAAATATTGTAAAGGAAGATATAGTCCCTAAAAAATTATCAACAAAGGTTGGTAATATCCCTTTTAGTATTATTGATTAAATGAATAAGACTAATTTGTATTTCACTATGTACAAATCCCTATCTATACCAACACAAAGGGACTTACTATAGTAGGCCTTAAATAACTTCTAAATATCAGATAAGGCTCTAGATAGGGGTCCTATGCCTATAATAAATATATTTCAGCCTCAAACTAACAATAAAATAAGTAAAAATGGTAAGCCTCATCCATTTTACCTTTCACTTATAATAGGGAAGAATTTGGTACACAATTTTATGGTAGATTTAAATAGTAGTTCCATGATGCCTAAGAAAAAAGTTATGCTCTAGGGATAAAATATACACCTATTAATAAAGGAGTAGTGTAATTAGATGAGATTGTTATTCAAATAGTAGGAATTACAAAAAGGCTAGACCTCATTATTCATGCTTGTCCTAGTCTTTCAATTACTCAAGACATTTTAGTCATAGACATCCCCCCTACTTTTATATTTGTCTATCTATCTATTGATTGGTCTCATATTATACTTAGAAAAAAATATAGAACTAGAGTAATAATAAGAGCTAAAGGCCCATCAGGTAGAAGTAAAGGCCCATCAACTCAAATAGTGAACCCTTGATGAAGATTGAACTCTCTAAGTTGGTAGAGTATAATATAATATTTCCAATCAAACACTTGTCTTGGGTAGTGAATCTGGTCCCTATAAAAAAAAGAATGTTGAGATCCATTTATGTATAAATTTCAAAGATTTAAACAAAGCATCATTGAAAGATCACTATCCTCTTCCCCCATTGGAAAAAATTCTATAAATAGTGTTGGGATGTAAGATATTTTCTCTTTTAGATGGTTATTCATGTTATAACCAAATCTTAGTACAAGAATCAAACTAATTTAAAATTTACTTCACTACCAAATGGGTAAAATATGCATACGAGAAGATGTCTTTTGGTCTAACAAACATAAGAGTAAATTTTTAGAGAGCCATGGATATGGAATTCAAAGGTTTAATAAATTAAATAATATTAATATATCTAGATGATATAAAAGTTTATTCAAAGCATGCTACTGCACATCTTGATCACTTAAGAATTTTTTTTGAAAGATGTAGAGAATTTGGTGTTTTTCTTAGTCTAAAGAAGTGCATGTTCATAGTGCATGAAGGCATGTTACTGAGACATATAGTGTCCAAATAAGGTATTTAAATATACCTTGAATGAGTTAGATCCATATCTGTAATGGCATTGCTAAGTCATAAAAAAAGGGTTACAAATCTTCCTCAAGAAGATTAACTTTGTAAGGAGATTTATACCAAATTTTGTATCTTTGTCCAAACCCCTTATTGTAATGTTGAAGAAGGGAAATATTTTTAGCAAGAATCAATAAGGGAAAAAAATATTCAAAGATATCAAGTAAGCTATCTCCCAAGCCCCCACCTTGGTTAATCCAAACTATGAGAAATATTTTATCCTTTATGCATTTGGAGGGGAAGGGAACATCTCGATGATTCTGAATTACCACAATAACAAAGGATTGGAGCAACCAATATCTTTATTAAACCAATATTTGAAATGTTATGAGTAAAATTATAGCTTTATGAAATAACAAGTTTATGTGATAGTCAAAGCACTCAATAAATTAGGCATATGCTCTCCAACAACAAAGAACATCTGATGGTTAGTCACCAAAGTGTCAAAGAATTTATACTGAGTAGGGATATAAATGAAAAATGGGTAGGATGGATCAATAAGGTCATGGAGTATAATGTAGATATCATGATCACAAAGTTTATAAGAGGAAAAGGGCTATGTAAGAAGCTAATTACTGACATCAAAACTATTGAACCAATTTATGCACAATGCACACTCAAAATATACCTCATCTAGATAATCTACACTTGTTTAATAATTGGATTCAATACACGTCCCATTTCTTGTAGACTAGAAAATACCCCTATGACTTTGAAAAATCAAATAAGAGTTATTTTTGACTCTAATAAATCCCTTATGTCCCTATAGATGGAATTTTATTCTGAAAAGATTTGAATGGAGTATTGATAAGATGTATATAACATGAACAAGTCCCTAAGGTGCTCAAGAAATTTCATGTTAGACCAATAAGAGGATTTTTCTTTAGAAAGGACTATGACCATCAAAGTAATAAGAGGAGGATACTATTAGATTTAGTTATTTAAGGATGCTCATCAGTGGGTAAGAAATTGTGAAAAGTGTGCCTACTTCACTAGTAAGTAAAAGCTAGTTGTACTTCCTCTCAAACCAATTCAAGTAGATCAACCATTCCCCCAATGGGGATTGGACTTCATTGACATGATCAATCTACCATCAAGTGTGGGTCATAAGTGGTTTCTTATATAAATTTATTATTTCACACAAGGACTAAGGTAGCTTCTCTAAAAGATGCCATGAAAGCATCCATTTTGGATATTATGGACAACATAGTTTCAAGGTTTAGTGTTTCTCACACCATCATATCTGCTAATGATAAGGATTTTATGGGCACTCATGTTAGTGAATAAGCTATAAATCATAATGTGTACATGAGCATGTCTTCAAATTTTTACCCTTAAGGTAATGGCCTAGCCGAGTTCACCAAAAATAATTTAATTCAAATCGTTAAACAAACTATGGAAGATAACCATAGGATGTGGTATATAAAACTAGTATTATCATTATGGGCTAATATAATTACACCAAATAAATCCATTGATATTTATCCTTTTATGTTGGTGTATGGAGGAGAAGCTTGAGTTCCACTATCAATCGAGCTACCATCTTTAGAACTTAATCACCAATTAGACCTAATTGATAATGATGAGATGATGTAAGATAAGATGAGATCATAGAACTTGAGGAAATTAGGTGTCAATTGATGAAAGTATTAGAGGGAAATCAAACAAAAGTCAATAATACTTTCGATAAAATGGAAACTACAAGAAGATTCAATGAGTGGTATATGTTTTTGAAGTGGGATGGAGATAAAGTAAAGTCAAGTAGGCACACCAAATTTGATGCAATATAAAGTGGTTAATATGTCATCACTCAGTGCAAAGGTCCCAATGCATTCTATCTCACCAAACTTGATAGTGAAGAATTACTAATATTAGTTAATGGGACATACCTCAAAACTTGATTTATAGGTAAGGACTTGTTCTAAAATTCTTAAATTTTTTTTGTAAATAATAAGGTTGGTTTGTGTTTTTAATAAGTGCTTATGCACATGTTTTAGTCTTTAGGAGTTTTTCTTTGTTTTTTTTCCTATTTGGTTGTTTGTCTTATTTCCATGTCTTGGTATCCCAACTCTTTTCTTTCTTATGTTATAGTTTTATCAGAGTAGGGTTGAATCCATGCCCAATGTCTTTAAAGGCTATTGGATTATAATAATTATCAAAAGTAATCATGCCATAGAGGTCACCAAAAATTTTGATATTTTTGTTCCAAAAATATCATTTACATCTAGAACCCTAAAGGACACCCACTTTGTTTTTTAGAGAAAACCCTTATCCCTCTAAGAATCCATTTTTTTTACCTCACAAAATCTAGATCTCTAGATGTAATTTGCACCACTACAAATTATTTTTTGGGTTTTAAGCCCTATGAGGAAACAAAACCCAAAATAAATAGAATATATAACTCCCCATAAACTTTCTACATTCTCAAATATTTAAAATTCATGACAAGCTCTAAATCTCACCACACACCCATCTAATATAATTTATAACTTAGAGTGCACATTGCACATTTTCACAAATTAAAAAGTACACACTAAGCTCTGTATCTTGTTGACCATTAAATCTCCTCATGGAGGGTGGACCTACTTAAATCATGTCCAACTTTTACCATTCCACCTTAACTTTTTCCCATGAGAAGTAAGGCCTAGATTGCACATTGTAGGTTCTTACAATGTGCTAAGTGCACTCAAAGCTCTGTTCCCTACCAATTCATTAAAACCATCCACAGAGGGTGGACCTAATCCAAGTAGGTCCAACCTCCACCAAGCTAATTTCAAACACTTTAATATAAAGTGTAGATCTACGTGCACATTCCACATTTATCACAACATACAAATTTCATGATGAACCCTACCTCTCATCAAGCTAATTTAATCTGTAAAGAGTGGACCTACTCTAAATAGGCCCAACCTCCATCACATACCACCATTACTCACATTAATTATAGGGTTTTTTTATATAAGGGTTTTTATAAAGCATTATCATTGTTTTAAATTTATAAACAAATTTTAATAGGTCTAGTCACCTATCACCCTCATAGCTGAACCTCAAGGTTCATGTATATGAATAGTACCTCAAGTGAAAGTGACTAAAAATCTTCATGTCACATCACTTGTGCCTATAACATGGTACTACCTTAAGTCATTTTCACTTCAAGTTTCCATTTATTTAAAAAAAATTGAGTTTTTTTTTCTTTATTTTGAGGTTTTTTGGAAAAGTCTAGTTTAGGGTTCTAGTTTATCTCTTCCATGTATCATAGATGGTCAATTTACATGTCTAGGGTAGTCCAAAGAAATCTAGAGTTTTGAAAAGTTTCACCTTGAATAAATTTCTTCACTTTCCCTCTTAATTTTTTGCAATCTAAACTTTAAAATTCCACTTGACCAAGCCAAATATTCCTAAGCATATACTTCCCATATAAAAAACCCTAATAATATTACCTATAAGATTCCATTCCCATTAATGTTCCTCTGAACACTTGACATGTTCCAAGCACCCTTGACCTCTGTAGATATTCCATTACACCATGCATAGTGGATGTGCCTTAAGCACCTCCTATTTCTACCAAGGACCCAACATCCTTAAAGAACTATAGAAGGTAGAGCTACCTCAAGCATTTCCCACCTCTACCAAATATTTGTAACTCACATGAATTGTAGACATTGAATGTGTTCCAAATACCTCCAGGTTCTACTAGAAGGAACAAGTACTCCATTTGCTTGTAGCTTTTGCCAACTTCCATAGTTAGTTAATTAGAGGATTTTTCTATAATCCCCATGCCTCTTAAAGAGATGAATTTTAAATCAAAGGGTCCTAAATAAATTTATTATCTGGAATCAACCTCATGGAAATTAGTGATATAGATTTAGGTAATATTAACCTAGGAGACTTTTGGGCTAGAATAGGGGTAGATTTTAGGAATGACTAGATACATAATATTTTTGACTCTAGACTTATACAAGCTATAGCCTTTTCCTTGAATATTCAAAGTCTTGAATTAATATTAATAATAACTTATCACTATGACCCCAATAGGAGACAATTATATAATGATAAGGGAGAAAATATTATAGACCTTAACACTGACTACATAAACATGGCGTTTGTAATTCCTAAATTAGAGATTTATTTGGATATAACTCCCCAAACATCTACAGAGTTCTATAAAAGAAAAAAAATAGATGCCATAAGATAATCAACAAACAATGGCTCAAGACCCTTAAGCACTCCTCCACTAGATTGTCCAAGACAATGTATAGGTCTAAATCTATAGAGGAGGTGGGGGATATTATAACATTGTTGTATAGAGTCACTAGTAGTCCTAATGCATAGTGCTATGAACAATGGATGTATTAGTATATTTGGACTATATGAGAGTGTAAAAAATATATGCATTGGGAATAATTAATCAATGATTCTCTCCATCAATATTTATTATAAGTTTAAACCTTAAACAAATTCTACATGACCTCATATGTTGTTTATATGTTGGCTAAGGGGAGATTGTTCCAAAGTCTCAATGTTATTCTTGATGAAATAAGAAGAGTATACAACTACTACCTTGACCTCACCCTTTAGGCTAGCAAGCAATAATTTAGAAGAGTTAATGATGATTTCATCTAGAACATCATCACCATGTTTAATTCAAAATGAGAGAGAGAGAGAGAGAGAGAGAGAGAGAGAGAGAGAGAGAGAGAGAGAGAGAGAGAGAGAGAGAGAGAGAGAGAGAGAGAGAGAGAGAGAGAGAGAGAGAGAGAGAGAGAGAGAGAGAGAGAGGAAATTACTAAATGGGGATCATTCCTTATAAAATTCCCCACATATTCTTACCTAGGGTAAAAATCTTCAGTGGTTATCCCTTCACCCTCCATCAATATGTAAATGATAAATGGGCATTGGTGGATTTGGTGTAGCAACTAGTAGAAACCCATAAGCTCCTCTTAGATAAACATAAGGAAGGAATTCATTTCAATATTTCTATTGGCCATTATACATGTCAAACTCTTTTAAAGGATAGAGGTCTAGAAGCAAAGATGAGGAAAGTAACATTAAGGACCCTAGAGTCTAGGCCATATTTTGACCCATATGGTAAAATCACCCATGCATTAGAGTTGGTATCAGATGAACATGTGTCATACTATTAAGATTATTGGGAGGATTATGATGATGAAGAGATGGTGAGAATTAGGTACTACTCAAGAATATCCCTATAATAAATAAAGGATTATGATCTGGCTCTAGTCATTGATGACTTGGAAGATGATACTTCTAGAGTGGATCCACTATACCTCACCTAGGTCATTGTGAAATCCCTTCCACTAGTTAGGTGTTCAATTTTTGAGTCATTATCACTCTTTGATAGAATATCCCATGTCATCAATAGAACTATTAATTGGATAAGGGGTAAAGGAGTGTAAGTTATAAGAGAAACCATAGGAGTTAAGGAAAATCTCTTGAAATTAAAAATAGAGGGCATTACTCCAATTATGGAGGACCCTAGTGAATCATCAGTGAGATCTAAATAGAAGAAGAAGAGGAACCCAAACACCAAGGCCAAAAAGGAAAAATAAGTACAAAAGGGGAAGATACAGATGGACTTATATATATTTTAGCATAAGAGACAACATTAGTATCAAAATGATCTACTACTTTGGATCATATAACACTATCTCTTATATCCATTATTCCCCTTTCTCCTACTCCTATAGTATAAGAGTATTTGACACTTTAACTGGGTACCTCTCCTCCTCTATCACCTTAGGTTCTCATTTTATCACAAGTTTCAACTCTTCTGCCTCCATTCATCCCCACTTCATCTACCACTCCACTCACCTTAATAAGCCAAGTGCCAATAACACAAATAGTTATAGGGAGTACTCAAGGTCACCCTATAGTGGATGTCTAATTTCCTACTTCGCTTTCCCTTCCCCCCACTTTCCCTTCCCCATTTTATCCATTCCCACTTTCTATTTCATTCACAATTCTTTTTATTTTTTCACCTTTGATTCCTAATACCACTCAATAGTACATTGCCTCATATTCAATCATATTGACTACCATCCCATATGCCACTTCAACCTCTAGAGTGAGTACTATGCCTTCTTCCTCTCAACCCATAATTTTTACCTCACCAACCCTGAGGGGTTCCACACACCTAATCGACACATTTAGTGCCTTGACTTCCACCCTTCCACCAGTTCCTAAATTCATGATCCCCACTTCCATTTCTCTTACTTCCCCCATTTACACTATTTCATCTATATTATCATTTGATATTGGAGCAACTAAAACACTTGGTACATTAGTGGGTTTACAAGATATTGGAAAAGAGAATCCTATATAGACACCTCTTGAGCTACTAATACTGTCATACTCCCAGGAGTCCTCTTTGGACATAGTGTCAATTATTACATCAACATTAGTCTTAGATTATTTTTTGACCATGAAAAATACACAAAAGGCTACACTAAGTTGGTTAGCCCAATTAGTAGGCAAAAAGGGGAAAATAATGATTGACCCCACCACTTTGGAATTCGGTATGTTATAATTCAAGAAGAAGACAAAATCTAGTCTTAAGACCATCTCAAGAACATTAAATAATGACAAGGGAGAGAGATATGTGGATATTGTAGTTCCCCTACTAGATAAATCAAAGGGAGATCTTGTGGTAGTAGATTATCAGGTCTTTCATATAAACCTTGGTTGGTAAATAAGAGAAAGGCTCAATCATGATGTGCAATCTAGTATCAACTCTCTCTTATAAAGAATTGACCATGAAAAATCCACCAAGGATGAACTTAGGAGAAATTTTGATTAGTTTATTGAAGAACTCAACTCAACCAATTCATATCCCAATGAAACATTGTAACAACCACAAGAAGCATATCCAATCAGTTTAGATCAAACTATAATTAATTTTGTACAAGAGATTGATCACATGAGAAGGGATATAAAATAATTGTCTAAGGAACTAATTACAAGTGGAAATAGGTCCCTTACAATAATGCTATAATATTATGGTACCACCATGGAGAGAAAGGAAATCTTGAAAGCACAAATTTTCAATTATGAAGAGGAGATTCAAACTCTAAACATGTATTATCCCAAGTTTATATCCATAAAGTAAATAGATATGAATACCCTAATTATTGAGAATATGTTGAATAAATCTAATAAGTATGAGGAATTACATAGGGCTACCTAATTTTAGATAAGAATATTGACTGAGTCTACTGAGTGAGCTAAGGAGGCTCATGATAAAGCTATTGATGTACTATATGAAATTGATGGAATGATGAATTTAATGTCATACTAATCACTGGATGATAACAATAGTCTCCACTAGGAAGAACAAGTTAAGGATCATTTTAAGGGAATAGTTGAAAAGGAGTCTAGAAAAGATAGTCTTTATCTTATTTTCAATCCACAAGTTCAAGTATGAGAAGGAAATTGATCGAATGAGAACTGAAATATAGGGTATTAGGGATTTCTAAACAAATTTATTTGACATACAGGTAGACTACATAGCTTATAGAATTTAATCTTATAGTACATATCAATAATGAATACAATAAATATTCAAGGCCTTTGATGCATACTCAGATAAGCTACAAGTAGAAAGTGATAAGATAATTGAAGCTAGATTAAAGACTGATTAATTTTCCCTCTCTTTTGGATATTTATAAAAAATTATATCATATGTACCTTCATTTTTGAGTCATTATAATTATAATTTATAATTACAAAGTACAATTGTGTATTTTTTATATAACTCTTTTGAAGAAAGAGAAGACATGTATATTTCACTTTCTATCTTTTAAATGTGGAAGTTGAAAAAAAAAGTTGTAAATTACACTTTTTATTTTAATTAATGTGAAATGAAAAGTTCAAATTCATAAAAACAAATTACATGCCCCCCTTTTATGTAGAAAATGATAAAGGATTAGATATTGAAAAGTCTCACTTTAGTCTAACACACTACAATTTGCATGAAAAGAAGTTTGAATTTTTTTTTCAATATTATCTTTCATTTAGAAAAATACAAAGTCATTTTTGTGTAGAAATTCCTGCATGGAGAGTTATTTCCACCCATCTTTCAAGGAACCTTTCATGAATATCTCTAGCTATACCAATACCACTTCCATAATCATACCCAGATTGTGAATTTAATTTTCTAGCCATTCCACAAGTTTCGATCTACCAAAAATAAAGGAACTTGCCTCCTTTGTATGACGGTTTTAGATTTGTACAATCTCCTTCAACTAGGCATTCATGTTTTGTTAACTACATCTCATCTATGAGATATTTTGTTTAAAAATGGGCATACCCCATGGCCAAATCCATATTTTGTTGTTAGTAACAATTTTTTTGCATTTTTAATGTATTCAATACATGTTATAGCCTTTAGAGAGAAATAAAGTTGAGTTTTACCTTTATTGTCTTTGGAATCTCTATGTCATGCAAGTTAATTGATTCTTTGTGGAATTTTTATCTTTTAATTCAATCTTAAGAGAATTCATCTATAAATATCTTTTTCCCTTTGTTGAAAATTAACCAAAATATTACATCTGATTTCCAAATTTTCATAAGTCTATGCTTAAAATAAACTCAATCTATTTTTTTCCCTATTGGGCTTTCCAAGAAATAATCTAGATACACTATAAAATTTGGTACAATCACTGTATTTTTAGTTTTTGTATAAAATTTCAATTCTTCAACCCTTTTCCCTATTAAAACCCTAGTTTAGGATTTAAAAATCACAAAAGAGTGATATTTTCACAAGGTCGATATCTTATTAGTTTACATCAGATTTTAGTGAAAGGAATCCAACCTTTTCTAAAGATTAACCTCAGATTACCAAGGTCCCATGGCTTTGGAGGTTTTTCCATTGTTTTATTAGGCACTTTCACAACAAGATACATAATCAAGATAGGTGCAATCCTATGTGATAATAATATCACTATTAATTTATTCATATTTTGTATTTGAATAGAAAGTAAATCTATGAAGAATCATATAGGGTATGTTATTAATTATAAAAAAATTATGAATGGTCATTGCTTAGGATTCATAAACAAATCCTTAGATCTAATTCTCTTAATTGAAGACAAGGTTATAGACAATGGTCTAACTAGATAGTCACACCAGGATGCTTGATGATACATAAATATACATATAGGTTCTCCACCCTTGGATGTATAAAAGAGAATTCATGAAGTATAATACAATTGAAAAAAAATAAGTTCCTCTCACACATAGAATGGACCTCATATTAGATAAATCACATAAGGTAGCAAATAAGGCTTTCATATTGTATACAAAATCAAGCTATGAAGGTTATTTGATAAGAATAAAATAATCCTAATTTTGGATATTGGGTAAATATATTGTGATAAAGATTTAAATGATATCATTGGAAGTAAATTCAAAGTTTTTAAGAGATCACAAATGATTCAAGGCAAAGTTCTCCATAATTGTGCTTCAATTCTAGACATGAATAATTACTTAATGGTTGATCTAGGTTTCAAGTGTGTAAAGAGTGTATAATAAATAAAATTACAAGTGAAAATAGAGTATTCCTTAATATAGAAATTTATTATCTTATAAATATCCTCAGTAGATAGGGTCAAAACAAACTCAAGATGAATTAAATAATAAAAGACAAAATTTGTCTAAGTTTTTTCTTATCAAAATTCATCCCCTTATTAGACACATCATCAGATATCAATGTGTATCTAGACACACATAGGAGGAGAAAAAGCACTTGGACCAGATGGTTTCCCCATGTTTTTTTTCAAAAGCTCTGGAAACTTATATGTAAGGATGTCAACAATGTGGTGAAGGAGTTCTTTGGAGCAAAACAGATGCTGAAGGAAGTTAATGCCACTTTTTTATGCCTTATTTCAAAGAAGGCTGGAGCGGAATGCCCTGATTAGTTCAGACCGATTAGTTTGTGCAACTCTTTCTATAAGATAATTTCCAAAGTTATAACGACCAGACTAATTCAAGTGATCCCTTCGTTAATAGTTGATCAGCAAAATGGATTCATTCTAGGCAGACAAATCCTCAACTCAGTTATAACGACGCATGAGAATATTCATTCACTGTTCAGCTCTAACACAGAGGGGTTACTAATGAAAGTGGATATAGTTAAATCATACGATAGGGTGGATTGGCTATTCCTTTCAAATAGCCTTATTGCCTTTAGCTTTGAACAAAGACTGGTTGATATAATCAAGTAGTTGATATCTACTACTTCTATAGCTGTGTTGGTAAATGGGAGTTCGTCTCATTTTTTCAACCCGTCTAGGGGATTAAGACAGGGGGATCCTATCTCCCCTATTCTGTTTATTATCATGGCCAATAGTATGGGGTGATACATTGGGGACTTAGTTCGTAGAGGATTATTTAAAGGTCTGAAACCCTCTTTGCATCCTTTAATATGTTCCCATGGTCAATTTGTGGATGATACTATTTTCATGGGATAGTCTGAAGTCACAGAAGCTAGAACTCTAAAGGAAGCTATAAATCTGTATTCCTCTGCCTCTAGATAGCTAATTAACTAGAACAAAAGCATGGTATTCTTTACCAATACCCTAGTTTATAGACAGAACAAAATAGCAAGAATCCTAGAATGCTCCATAGGTTCTTTTCCTTCCACTTACCTTGGTCTCCCTTTAGGGTCGAAAGCTCCTGAAGCTTTTTAGGAAGGACTTATTAACAAATTTAGTAAGAAATTGGCGAGATGGAAAGGCAGTCTTCTAAGCCAAGGTGGAAAACTCACACTCCTCAAAGCAAGTCTGCAAAGCATACCTACATATGCTTTGAGTCTTTTCAAAATCCCCACTAAATTTGTTGAAGCTATAGAAAAAATCCAGAGAAACTTTCTTTGGTCAGGTACTGAGGAGAAAAGGAGAATGCCTCTTAAAGCATGGGATAACATTTGTAAACCTGTCAGGGATGGTGGACTTGGTATAAGGAAAATTAGAAGTATGAACACAGCCCTCTTAGCTAAGCAGGGGTGGAGGGTTTATCAGGAAAATAAAGAATGGAGTAAAATTTGGAAGCATAAGTACTTATTCAAGGCAAAGTCACTCCCTGAATTCTTTACTACACCGGAAATTTCTCATCCTTCTGCCATATGGGGGGCAGTCCAGGGAACAAAACATGTTTTAAAAGAAGGAAGTTCATGGAAAGTTGGCAATGGTAAAAAGGTGAAGTTCTGGGAAGATATTTGGTTAAGAGGAAAACCGTTACAGGAAGAAATCCAAGATAAAGATGTGATAGATAGATTCAAGCAAAGAGTGGGAATAATGGTTAATCAATATTGGTAGAACAACTCTTGGGTAAACCTCACTGACTATGATCAAGATCTCAAGGATATTCAATTATCCCTAAATGCTATATCTCTATATCCTAACCAAGAAGATAGAATTGTTTGGCACAATGAGCCAAGTGGACAGTTTAAAGTTTCATCCATTTTCTCCTCTAAGGGAAATGGTAGCAAATCATTATGGATGAGAGCTTGGATTAAGGGGCTCATCCCTAAAATCAAATTCTTTTTCTAGACCCTTCTCCAAAATAAAATATTGACTCTGGGTAATTTACAGAAATGCGGAATTAATATTGTAAGCAGATGTATTCTTTGTAAAAAAGACCTTGAAGATAGAGATCATCCGTTCGTGAATTGTTCCTTCACTTAGATTGTTTGGAAGGAGATTCTCAATTTGTGGGGCATTACATGGATTCACCACAAAAATGTGGAATTATCTCTCAAAAGCTGGAACTGCCCTTCAAAGAGTCCTGAAGTCCTTTTTTTATGGAAAATTACTCTTCCCCATATTTGGTGGGGAATATGGAAGGAAAGAAATAACCGAATCTTTAGAAATAAAGAACTTCCTGGATGGGTGGTAGGACAGAACATCATTAGAACTTTAAAGGATAATTTTTTATTAAAAAAGAATCCAAGCTCTACCCTACAAGTGGATAATCCCTTGAGGATGGATAATCCTATTGGTAAACCTGATAATCCCAGATCAGGAGTAACATGGAATGTTCCCCCTCAAGGATGGATTAAAGGTAACTTTGATGGTGCTGCCAAAGGGAACCCAGGGAATGCAGGTTGTGGTGGAGTCTTGAGAAACCATATGGGAATGGTAATTGATGCTGTTGCAATCCCCATTGGTAAATCGAATTTCCACATTGCTGAAGCTACAGCTGCCCTTCAGACCCTCAAATTAGTTGTGGACTCAGGATATTCCAAATTGTGGCTTGAAGGGGACTCTTTGAATATTATAAATATTCTTAATAATAGAAATACTGTGTCTTGGACCATAGAGGGTAAGGTAATGGAGATGAAAAAATTATTAAATAAATTTAAAGAAGTGATTATAACCCACACCTTTCATAAAGCCAATGGTGTTGCAGATTGGCTAGCTAATTGTGCAGTCTAGGAAGGTCAAATAGTGAGGTGGCATGAAACATTAGAAAAGAATGTGGATTTGAGGGCGCTCATTCTTCATGATGCAACCCATGCAAAGGAAGGAAAGATTGGAGAGTAATAAAAATAAAATGAGTAGGAGGAGTGGCAACGCGGGGAAAGGAAAACAATCATTAAAGAGGAAGGCCCTCAAGAGTGAGAAGAAGATCCTGAAAAAGCTCAAACAAAGCTGAATTCCAAATCAATTTGGCAGTAGGTGGGTTCAGTGTAAAAACCATAGCAACTAGGATTCAAAGAAAATGAGTATGGCACGTGAAAGGAAGGGAGAACCCCAAAAATAGGAACCTAAGAGCTGTGATGAATGGAGAGAGAAACAAGAAGTCTGGAGAATTCTGTAGAAAGGAAAAGTTGCGAGCTACATGGAAAGACTCCATGGATCAAAGCCGCATATCACTATGGTTTTTTTCAAAAATTGGTCTGATGAAAGGGTTACCCTGCATGGTATCACAATGAACTTAACAAAGGATTTTATAGCTGAGGTTACAGGGCTGCCTACAGATGGACTCAAATTTTCCAAGCAGACAAGCATTTCGAATGAGGCCTTTTGTAAGTTCCCCAAAATGGATGAGGAAGAGCAGAAGCTGGTCAAGAATGGGGATTTCTATGAATTAGATTAGATTAAAGGGATATGGAGGGATGCCTTAAGCTGTATAAGGGAGTACTTCATCCTAGATGGAAGAAGCAAGCGCGTGCACAAGTTCCATTTTGTCTTCCTTAACCATTTCAGGCACAAGGTTAGTTTGTCTTTTCCCTTTTATCTTCGCTTCTCCTTGGTCCAAAGTTTATATGCTCATAGGAAAAAGGAAACATGCCCTATCCTACATGAAGGCCTTATTCTGCTTATCGAAGGCTACTGCAAGAATAGTGCAATGGTAAAGCACCCCAAATAGGGGAAAATTAAGGTGTCAGGGAACAGAAAGAGTGAAAGTGTAAATGGGAAAGGCAAAATCAAGCTCCCTTGTGCTAAAAAGCAGAATGTAGAAGAAGATATGGAACGGGAGAGAATTGAAAACCCTAGGGAGGAAAACTTGGAAGAAGAAGAAGGAACTAAAAGCTAGGATACAAACTCTAATGAGGATGAAGAATGTTGTGAGAAGAATTAAAAATATGATGTCAACATAGAGGAGGATTCTGCAAATAGAACTATAGATACGGAGGAAAACCAGAAAGTGTCGGAGGATGAATTTGTCCAGGATGACCCTGTTGAGGACCCAACTTCAAAGAATGAAAAGGAAACTTCAAGTTAGGATGATAATCAAGATACGGATATGGAAATTCAAACTGGAATTAAAGAGTGGGAACAAAAGAGTCGAGAGGATATCTTTGAAGAAGCCAGGAACAGTCCCAATAAAAATTCTGAGGAATGGAGAGAGAAAAAATAGAATGATGAAACACACACACCTATGACTTGGGTTAATTGTAAAGCATAGGCATCATCACAATTTGATTCTTGGACGTGTAGGGAGATTATGGATCCCAAGAGGAAAGTGGAAACTATGGAAGATACCCTGAAAGCTGTTTGGAACAAAATAAACAATATGGAAAATCAGATAAGGGAGATCCTAGTCAAGCTCAAAGCCTATGAAAATAACCTCCAGGAACTTATTAAGGACAACAGAACGAAAATGGATGAAGTTACATCCAATATTTGTGCTATTGTTGTCAATATAGGTAAAAGAGCCAATGAGGAGACCAAAGCCCTGGAGGGACCTAGCAAAAGGATGATACAAAGTTCTAGAAAGAAGGTTACACAAAAAGGAGCTATGTTGGCGGCAACCACTGCCCAGGATACTATTATGAAAGGAAAAGAAACTATGAAAATGATATTGGAACTGGATGAATAATCTGGTTCTTCTGGTTGGTTTAGTAACTGGTCCTATTTTTTGTTTTCTTTCTATAATCCTTTGCCTTTGGTGATACCAGATCTCTGTTTAATCTGGGTTTTGACCGGAAGCCTTTCTGGTGGTTTCAGGTCCATTAAAAACCTGTTTTTGCTACTTCCTTGTAGTAGTTTTTAGGCTTTGCCTATGGTCTTGGATGATCTTTCTTTCTTTCTTTGTAACAAGGTTTTGGGGCCCCTTCAAAACCTGCTTTTACCTTAATCTAAAACATACTTGAAAATAGACCCTTTATAACCCTCCATGTTTATGAACACAAGGCATAACCTACCTTCTATATGAATAGGGTATAAGTTCCCTCTATCCATATATTTCACATATGAACTATATTTTTTATCTCATTAAATGTGTTGGAAATATAAATTTATGAGGAAAATTATAAATTAAATACCCATGGTGTTAAAAACTATTATTGAAATTCTAAAATGGATGGGAGAATCATAATTTTCTTGTAGAGAAGAAATCCAGACATGTCCAAGTAGGGTCCAAGTTCCTTCTCTCTAAAACATTCACATCTAAAATCCATTTTAGATATTTTTTAATGAATTTTAAATATAATTTTATGAATAAAATGTCACTATAAGGACCCATGGTGAAAAAAATCATCTTGAACTTATAAAATCAAGGGGGAGAATCATAGTTGTCTAAACATGGCAAAATTTTAGACATGTCCAAGTAGGGTCCAATTTACCTATATTCATAACTTTTACATCCAAACACTATTTTATATCTCATTTAATGAATTTCAAAGATAACATAATTAAGAAAATTTTACCTTAAATACCCATGGCAAGAAGAATTCATCTTGCACTTCTAAAATCAAGTTGGAGAATCATAATTGTAGAAATAGGGTAAAGTTCCCATAAATGCAAAGAAGAAGGTGAATTTCATAGTTTTCAAGTTGTGAAAATTTTCTAATTCACTTTTTCAAGTTTCAAGTTATGAAAATCTATAAAGTCACATTTTCAAGTTGTGCAAATATGTTAATACACTTTTTAAAGTTGTACACATATATCAATGCACTTTTTTGAGTTGTGCAAATTTGTCAACACACTTTTGAAAGTTGTGTGGATTTATTAATGAACTTTTTCAAGATGTGAAAATATGTTAATTAAATGTTTCAAGTTGTGAGAATATTTCAGTTCACTTTCTCAAGTTTTGTAAATATGTCATTGCACTTTTATAAGTTGTGCAAATTTTTCAATGCACTTTTACAAGTTGTGTGAATTTGTCAATGCACTTTTTCAAGTTGTGAAAATATGTCAATGCACTTTTGAAAGTTATGTGAATATATCAATTCACTTTTGAAAGTTTCAGGTTGTGAAACTTTTCTAATTTATTTTTTAAATTCATGAAAAAACACCAAGAAAATTTTTAAATTCATGTAAATTAGTCATTACACTTTTCAAATTTGTGCAAATTGTTCAATTTATTTTTGAAAGTTTTAAGATATACATTTTCAATAATGTGATTTTGAAATCCTCTAAATATGTAGAAAAGGTGGTTACATAGTGTAGCCACCCATTGTAAAATATAAATAGGTATTTGGGGCTTATTCTAAGGGTTGGATTTTATGACAATAGAGGAACTTTTGGTAACATGAAAAGGAGTCTGTATGTATAGCCCCATGAAGGATCAATACATACATAATTTATAGGAATTTATGCCATGAATATTATTGGTGAATGACATGCATGAGTATGTAAATATATTTTGATTATTATTATTCCAATTTTCGAAAATATTATTGTTAGATAGTCAATGAATATAAAAATTTTATTATAGAATTTATTTTTGAATCTACATTAAGAGTTTTTGTAATCATGAAACCTTGGTGGGTTAAGAAAGGAAATAAAAAGATGTTTTTATCACTTTTCATAGTTTTATTCAATTTCTCTAGAGGATGCATTTTGTTCCTATGTGAAAAATATGTATTTCCTATCCCATTTCTATGATAAAGGTTTCCTCTACTAAAATCATCATTTTTAGATTATTATAGTGAGTCTTTATGTTTAGCTATCTAGAATTATCTTTTTTATTCTTTGGGATTATCATACCAATATTTTTGTGTTAAACTAGATATAATCATCCCATTCTCACTTCCTCTTCTCTTTTTCATCATTTCCATTATTTCCTTATTTTTTCATTTACATCACCTTTACATACTTTTTATTCAAAATTATAAACCCCCCTATAAAATATTTTTGTTATGAATAGTTGTAAGTAAATTTATTTACTTCATCCCTTTTAATTATATAATAAAGGTAGCTATACCTTATAATAGGGGAGGGACTTTGTCCCTACGTTATTGATTGAAAATCTACATTTGTCCCCTTGATAATTTTATCAACCGATAGTTTTTTCAACTGTACTAGGAATCAAGGCATCCTGTGCATGTGATTTTTAGGTATTTCAAGGAACCTCCCATGTAATGGAGTTTGGAGACTCCATTGAGATGAAGTACCTAATTCTTGCATTTTTTTGATTGAATAAATGGAATTTGTTCACCTCAACCCAATGTTCCCCATGTCATATGGGGAAAACATTTTGGTCTATTGGATTTACCTCAATATAATGAATCACCTTTAGGATTAAGGAAGAGATTCCCAAAGTTTTAAGAATAAATTTATCAAGATGAAAATAACCATATCCTTGATTTCATAGTGTCCTGTAACATATTGGTATTTATGCATAAAGATGTCACTATGAGAATTTTTGTTGAGACTCGCACTAAACCTCTTATTGAGTGGTTTTGATACCTATAATATGGATGTATTTTCAATTGGGACTCCTTAAATAATAATTTCTTTAATACATTAAATCTAATTTTTGATTTATTCCATTATTTCTTGAATTTATTCCAAACTTAAAAGTAATAAGATGAGTAGATAAAAGAGCTTGTAGCATGCTTCAATAAATTGTCGACACCAATTCCTCAAGCTAATCAACCAAGTTTCGATAATAAATTATGTGTGTTCATTGGATCTCTACATATAGATATCATATTCATCTTGATGATAAATAAAGTGAATGAAATATAATATTTTCAACAAGAATTTGTTGACATTGAAGATGACATGGTTTTTTCTATAATGTTTGATAAATAAAATTTAAAATGTGATAAAATTACCATAAGTGATGATAAAGTGGTGAAATATATATAATAAAGGGTCCTCAACATTCATAAAATATATCCTAAAGCTAAATTACTTATCAAACATGTTTGAAATCTAATAAATAAAAAGAGAAAGTGCTTATCACATATGATTGTTTTAATTTCATAGTTATAGAAGAAGGTGAATAGTTAGAAGAACTAATGATTGATTAGAGAATAGACAAATTATTTAACTTCCACCTTGGAAAATAAAATAAATATTTTCCTATTTCATAAAATTACTCAGACCTCATGGCCTTACAATAAAATGGGTTATTTAAAGATCAACTGATTAAACTACAAACAAAGAGAATCAATGATGCAAAATGTAGTTTTCTAAGTTTTGAAGGTGAAGATAGCATGAAACTAATTTTATGTAAAAAAATAAGGTACCTCTTGTATCATAATAGAATATTTAATGGTTAAAATTCAATATTCTCTTGGCACTTATTTTTCTTGTCCTACTATAGAAGAGTTATCTGAAGGATTTGATTTAAAAGAAATAAACCTTGCATAGATTGAAAATCATAAACATGTAAAGGTTTAAATAAAAGAATATATGAAGGTGAAATAAACTAAATGGAACCAAATATTCATTTCATGTGAAATATAATTTATGAAGGTAGAATAAATTGACAAAGATAATGATGATGACTCATTAAATGGTCAATTAATTTCTACAATAAAAAACAACATAGAAAAGAATATCTACACTCAATTCATTATAGAACATATCATTATTGTTGTTCCAACTCAGAAAGAAACATGAAACACACTTATCTCTAATTTATATCCTATATCTGGCACAAATGCATCTAACTTTATCCAATAATATATTGAATATGTTTAGTACTACTCAGGAATTCTCATAGAAGATTAGAAATTTCATAACATTTTTATTCCAAAACCTAAAGAGATAGTTATTTTTATATTCATGACTATCTCAGTATGTATGGAAATTGTAAGTTCATTCTCTTATCACCTATTTAGTCACTATCATTGAATATATTCAGACCTCATAATTAAAATCCATTACTTTGAAATGGAAGGCATTTCTCCTAGCTAGTTAATGGTTATGTATAGTATTTTTTCCTTTGTTCCCTGTAAATAAATTTTCTTTCCCTATTTTGATTATTTTCTTTTATTATATTTATTTTGGTGTCGGTGTGTTATTTTCAATAAATTAATTATCTTATTTGTGTTCCTTTCTTTCCCATGTATTAATTATTTTGCTTGCACATTCTTATAGTTGTATTCCCTACCTTGAAACTCTTAGTGGAAAAACACATCATTCATAAAGATATCAAAACAGCCATTGCCTTAGAGTGGATGAAATTATCATAATTTTATGATATATAATTATTGTTTGATAGCTTAGTGCTTCCATCCATGTATATTTGAATACCTACATTTAATACAAACCAGTTGAACATCTTCAACCCCATGTCAAATTTATAATGAATAGTGTCTTCATCTTTTATAATGACATGTAGAATAAATATTTTGAATCAATTTAACATGGTGGGTCTCCAAGACAAACATTTGATGATGTATTCATAACAAATATTTTGAAATCATGAGAATGGTAATGTGGATGTTTATTTCTCAAAATAAGAAATGGACATGTTTTTCATTGATATCTTTAACAAATATGTGGAAAATATGCAATTTTTTAGAGCATATCTAGCCCAACAATGTGTGTTCTTTTCTCATATGATTGAGAGTGGAGAATTGGTTGTTAGTTGGTCAAAATAAGAAATGTAAAGTATTATTAATAGGTGATCTAACCTAAAAATGCACTTTTATTTTTTATATGATATCAATAGGTGAACTTGATATCAGTTGGTAAAATTAAGATGTCCAAATGTGAGATACACAAAAAATTTCATGAATTTATGGTAATAAGGCACTAATAATCTAAGATTTTGGAGTTATCATGCATTCCCTAGGGAAATGTAGTCCCACAGTCAAAGATATTTGTTTTCATGAAATTTTACATTCATGATAACACCCCAAATTTTGATCTTATATTAAATTTTAGGTGTTTCAATGATAATAATAGTAAAAAATTTCAAATCATTATAGATACGAACTCCATAGCCCAATCAATGTAGGTACATCTATATATAAATCAAATCTTGTCAAATCTTCTCTATTTTTTGTTATGAGTATTGTTATAAGGTATTTTATGTTATATTAGGAGTTTTTTTAAATAAATAAGATTCCAAATCTTGGTCATTTCATATTTTAATTAGTTTCATACCAAAAATGGTAAATTCAAAAATTTGACGTTACTGCTAAGAGTTGTGAAGGTTTTGGTATGTGGCAAAGGTAGTTATATAATTTGTAGGGGTATTATAGAGTATTGTAAGGTGTTTTATGTGTTTTTTGAAATACTAAATAACCTTCCATGTTAAACTTAGATCTGTTCAACTATTAGGTTATGTTAACTAGTAGTTAGGAAGTTGAGGTTGATGGAATGTAAGAGAAAGAAGTTGAATCTTTTGATATTTGAATAAAATATGATAGAAGAGTGTGGAATAAATTTTGATGCATGAAATAAATGAAAAGGGATAAGAATATTAAAAAATACATCATGAATATCCTTTAAGAGACCAAGAAATATCCAAAAAGGAAAGTCATAAATAGGGAACAAAGTACAAAATTATAGGCTTTTAGTATGATTATTGTAATCAATTATTTACATAAATAAATTGGAGTTTCTGAAGATTTTTTTTTCAACCTCAGATTGGTATTTCATGTGAGTGAATTATCCTATTGTGTTTCATTTATATTTTGTATCGTTAAGTGTAATTTCTATCTCAGAAATATGATATACATAATATTATGAAATTAATGTCAAATAAAAGTGTCTTTTTAATGATCTTTCAGGAAATTTTAAAGTATTAATTAATTGAAAAGGTGAGATAAATGTGTTTTATCCTTATTAAAATAAAAAATAATCATTATAAAATATTCAAACATGAATTTTCATAAAGTATATGCCTGCTATCTTGTGACAGTCTATGAGCATAGTCAAGATTTGACAATCGAAGATAAAATTGATTTTATTCTATTTTGTGATTGAAAAATCTTGGGATTTGATATTTATAGAACGAGACACATTTGATAGATTATATTTATTCATAAAAACCTCATGAAAATCCATATAATTTAAATAATTAAAAATAAGAGAGCTCTTGGCATTATCACAATCAACTAGGGTTTTGAGACACAAAAGTCTCTATAACTTGAAAACTAAAGATTCATATTGCCTTAATTTTTTTAAAGGTTTCAAAAACATGTTTTTGAAATGATAAAATTGGTTTAATTTTTTTTTATGTATATAGATGGATATATTACCAAAATATAATTAAAAGGTCTATAGGAGAGGGTTTTACAAGGTTTCATCATGACTAAAGGATACATATCTTATAAAAAATATAGCCAAATTAGTTAAAAAATTATGGATAGGTTGGATATGATACAAGTGAAGTATTAAATTTTATTTCATGTTTTGTGAACATCTACATGTAAATATATGAAAAAAAATTAGACTACATATTTTATAATTAAGCCTAGAAAAGTATGAATTTAGTTCAATAAAATTTTCATAGCTCTAAAGTTAACTATACAAATGCCTTAAATTTTTTTAAAATGATGGAGTAAAATTAAATTAAAGTATTAAAGGTGTTATCATGAGTTTTTATTATTTTTAACTCAATTTATACTAAAAATATAGGTCTACAGTCATTAGAAGGGAGACCTAGAAGACATTGTTTGCCTTTTCTTGTAAGAATCAGACTTAGAGAGTGTGTATAACTTATTGATTTAGTTAATTAACCACAAGAAGAATAAAATTTATAAATCATAGGTAGTATAATATGTAATCCAAATGGTCATAAATAAGGAGGCATACCTATTTAACAATAATAAGACCTAATTGCCAAAGTATAAAAAGAGACTATTTTTCTATTTTATGTAAATCAATTATAAGAAAGGTTGAAGATAAGTGTGTTGAGTTATAACTCATGTTAAAAAGGTGAATTAAACAAGATTAAAATTCAAATGTATTAATATAGATAAAATGATTCAATTCATAAGGCCACAATTCTTAAATAAGAAAAAATACCCAGTGAGATCTATTTGTAAGAAGACCTTAATGAACCCTTATTTATGTCAAATGGATGTAGATATAGGAAATTATTTTATGATTATCATAATTTTTGGTATTAGATCACATAAGATACCTGATTATAAAAGAGTAGAGGATAAATATTATGGTTTGGTATTTAAAAGTTATTTGAGAATAAGATAATCAATATGTGAAATATAAACTTGGGGAAGATAGGTGGTGAAATAGACACTTGCAAAAAAGTTTAAAACATGTAGAGAGAAATTAGTCCTATAGTCCATTAAGGTTTATGAGTAGCATATTTTTTAGTTCAACATACCCCCATTCCTTAAAAATGGGGTCCCTTATGTTAAATTATGCAAACTTTGTGCCTTAAAATTGAAAATTCACTTGATCAGAGTGTCACTACCACCACACCTAGTTTGGTTAGCACATTTGTTCATAATTTTGATTTAATCTTGACCAAAGTTTTTAATATTTGATCTTTATGTTTTAGGTTGTAGCTCTAATGGAGTCTATTTGGAATGGGCAATATCTTGAATTTCATAGCTTAATATCAATTTGATATTTCACTATCCTTTTGTCTATTGATAATAAAACTAAAGTCATATTGAAACCCTCATTCAAACTATCCTATCTTGTGTCCCTTTGAATCAATTTGAAAATCGGTGGGAATAAATTATGCAAGAATGATTCATTATACCATGGACTTAGTTCTATTTGTGTCTTAAGGTTTAGTTGTGTTTATTAACACGACCAAACCTTAGTCTAAATTTTTTATGTTTGGTCTCTTTATTTTCTTGAGCCCCCTTGGTCCCTTTTATTTCCACATGGTCTAACTGACCATTAGGACCTTTTTTTATGTCTATAGACTTATCCTAAAATCCTTGTCCTAAGAGTTTATGCCATTTTTTGTTATATGTGTGGGGTCCCCTATATTATATCTCAAAACTTAGATTAAAATGTTTGACCTAAGGTTTTATCACATTTATTAACACAAAATAAAAACCATAGTATAAAACATTATGCTAAGTTTTTTATTTTCTCAAGTACTGACTTAAACATCATTTTTATTTGCAAGATCAATGATGTATATTTTCCTAGATGAACGAGATAAATAGTCTAGGATTAAATTTGAAAAGTCAAGGCCTTAAACCTAAGCTAAAGTTTGAGCATATTCTAGAGATCAACAGTATGTGTTTGCTCAAACTAGATTGATCCAATGGCATGTATCAATTCAAAACTTCAAGAGAGCCTTGGGATAAGTGAGAAACTAATAAGTATCACAATCTTAGCCAAATAACACTCAACAACCATTGACATTCAACCTTGTAGATCAATATCCAATGAAGCATGTTTGCTCAGATGAAGATGATCCAAAAATGCATAAAGAATGTAGAAATATCAAGATAAATATGAAGATGACATGTGGCATAGCTACAGGCCACAAATTAAATCTAAATCATATTTCATAGATCAATGATACATAGATGAGCATATACATTCTAATCAATGGTCCATGGAGTATGAGTTACAATTCAATAGATCAAGATTTGTGGAGCATGATTGATCCATATAGTCAAGATCAATAGTGTGAGATTAGCATTGAAATATTAATAAAGCTTAGAGTGAATGTAGAAGTGACAAGTGTCATAACTATGGGTAGCATAGCAAGAAACTAATAGTGTTCAAGTTCCTAAGTTAATATCGATGGTCCATGTTGATTTATGTAAGGATGATTTGATGGTTCAAGATCAAAGTAGATTTTCAAAATGAAATGGTCACTTTTTAAATATGAACAAGTAAAATTCCATGAAAATGCCACATGAATGACATAGTGATGCCACATTGAAGCCATTTAAGTATAATGTTCCAAGTGGAAGATCTTGTAGACATAGGAAATACAAGGGCATAAGTATGTAGTCTAATTGGGATCTAAGTCATGAAGTGTGAAAATTTTCAAATAGTTGTTTCAATTAAAGTAATATAAAGACCTTAGAAAATCTATAAGAAAATACAAAATCTCTATTTCAACCTTGTATTCACCATAATCAAGCTAGAGAAGTTGCATTATCATTTGTGTAAGGCTAATTTGATCCAAAGGTGAACTATAGACTACTAGTGAGAAATTTGAAAAATTACACGATCAATGGTAGAGTTCAAGGGACAAAATAAAGGATTTTATAAATATATTGATCAAAAATAAAATCCTTAATTTCAAAACAATTAGCCTAGTTCATCTAAACATAGTCATGGGATTGCTTGTGGAAAAAATTAAGGGTTTGAGCACCCAGTCTAAGAACTTGGAAATCCTCCTAGAGGATGAAAAATATATACAAGATAGGATGAAACACTTACTTGGAACCATGATCACTAATCCTACTGCACTTAGTTCCTTGAGCCTTGTTGATGCCTAAATGTGTATCACAGGTGCCTAGAGTGTTAAGAAACACTTCTCATTTTAGAATTTAGAGAATTCAATGCATGAGTTGTAGATTATAGTAATCATGTTACCTATTGGTGGAATAGATTTAGAATAAGTGACTATTTTACAATATTTATATTAAGTGGTGGTTGGGAGCCACCATGGCCAAATAATAGATCTATGTAGAATATGTAATAACTATGAAAAGGATAGTGAATTATGATAAAGAACTAAATTATGAATTAATTTATGATGGGAATTTACAATGATAAGATAAAATAAAGTGATTTGGTTTAAAAAAGGAGCAAAATGAAGGGTAGGGAAAGAATAAATGTTGTTGATCTTCATTCTAAACATTGTGATAAAGTTTAGATTTCATCTAGACATGCACTTAACCAATATGTAATGTGAAGTAGCATAGGATAAAATCTTATCACACATCAATAAATATTCTAATGAAGGTGTAAATAATGAAAATAAGAACTGGCTTCACCTTAAATATTTTACCCCTGCAAGAAAACAACATTAACCCAAATGCAAGAAGGATAAAGGAAATAAAATGAACCTAAGAACTTTCAGTCAACCTTACATGGCACAAGTTAATAACTATGAAATTAAGGGTACACACTAAGAATTCATAATAACTATCCAAATCTAGTTATAAGAACAAGAAAATGAGAGAGAAGCTATGATAGAAAACACAGACAAATACTGGACAATCTTTATAGAATTCCTTGCTTGTATTGCTTGCTCCAAGTTTACAAAGTAATTTTAGCTCTAAAAATCCCCCTCTTTTATTAAATGAAAATGATTTGTTTTATAGAATAATAAGGAAATATACTAGTCAGTCATAAGATACCAATGCACAAAGGATAAGGATAGTTGTCCTTTTTACAAATTTCTAGAATATATTTGCTTTTCTAAAGTAGACTAACCTACAGGTAAACATGCTAAAAAACACTAGCATATGCCTTTACAAAAAAATATTTCACTTTCAAAATAATTTCTTTAAAATATATTAAAATCATTAAATAATCCCTATATTCATCTTTTAGGACCCTCCATTCAAAAGCCATCAATTGGTTCTCAGGGTAAAATTTGACATCCACACAAAGATCATTTGATGTCTGCATGATCATCAAATTTAAGCTCCTATGAATTTTTTCATGGGCTTAAATTTGATGTCCACACAATTGTATTGACATCCTATAGGCCATCAAATTTAAGATCGTATAAATTTTTACATGGGCTTAAATTTGACATCTATGAGACCAACATTGTACGTCTATGAGACCTTATTTGATGTCTTGTAGACCATCAAATTTAAGCTCATATAAATTTTTGCATGGGATTAAATTTGACATATATGCGACTGTCATTTGGTGTCTCATAGACTGTCAAGGTCAAAAATGACTATGGAAAAATAGTGGAATTCAATTGGGAGGCTAACTTTAGGTCATCATATCTTTTGATACATTTTGGTAGATGAGCTAAAATTTGGTGCATATGTTCTTGGCATAAATGTAAACAAACCCATTTGAATATTTATCTTGAAATTTCCTCATGTGAGTGATATAACTACACAAATATTCACACTCAAATTTATTTGGACCCTAAAAATTTGGCTAAGTATAGAAAAAATAGTAGAATTTGGCTAAGAGGCCAACTTTGGTTTCCATAACTTTTGATGTACTACATTGAGTGAGATGAAAATTGGCTCATATGATCTTACCGTAAATTTGAACAAACCCATTTGATTGTTTCTCCTAGATATAGTAATTATAAGATATAGTACCTTCAATATGTTTACTTAGCTCAATTTGGACCTAGAAAACATTGTAAAAAATGCTTTGGAGGGCAACTTTGAATCTCCATAACTTTTTAATAAATTTATTGCATGAGTTAAAAATTAGTACATATGATCTTGGCATAAATGTGAACAATATAGTTTGACCATTTCCCTTGAATCTTCTGTACATGTGATATATGGCCTTGTTAGCATGCCCACTCAGCTCTATTTTTACCCTAAAAAATTAGCTATGAAAAAAATAGCAGAATTTGCCTGGGAGGCCCACTTTAGGTCCTCATATATTTTGACATGCTTCATCACATGAGATGAAATTTAGTACATATATTTTTATCATGAAAATGAAAAAATAATTTGATTGTTTCTCCTACATTTGTCACATGTATGAGATATGGCCTCCATAATTTGATCACTCAACTCAATTTGGACTTGGAAAACACAGTCCAAAATACTTTGGTGGGAAACTTTGGATCTCCATATCTTTTGATGTGCTATGGTGGATGAGCTAATATTTGGCTCATGTGTTCTTGGCATAAATGTGAATGAACCCATTTGACCATTTTTCCTTAACTCATTCACATGTGTGAAATATGACTCCTGTAAACTACCTATTTAGATTTTTTTCCATCAAACAAAAATGTTTAGATGGACATAATGAGGAACCAATTGAATACCATGCACTTCCATACTTTCTCCAAGCACTCTTGTCATCCTATAGGGTCTCAGCAACTTGTCCTTGGCCTTTATAAATTGGCAAATGACACTTTAAGTGAACTTAAAGTGTTTTGAATATGAATTTAACTTGACCTTCTACAGACCAAAGGCTAATAAAAGGTAAAATTAGGATTATATCACAAAATTCAGACACAACTCATTCAAGAAAGGCTACATTAAACTTGTAACTTGAAATTTGAAGAACAAATGCTATGAAATTTGGATAAGGCCAAACCATGAACCAATGACTTGGCTAAACCATGGTGTGGATGAGCTTCAAATAAAAATAATATGAAAACATGCTAGTGATACTTTGATCAAGTGAATTTTCAATTTCAAGGTACAAATTTACACAATTTGACACAAGGGTCCCTACTTTTTAAAAATTTAGGTATGTTGACCTCAACAAATGGTGACTTCTAGGAGAAACATATCAATAAGTTAGAATTTAGAGACTTTGATTTAGACTAATAATTAAGCTAATTATTCCATTTGATCATGCATCATCATTAAGATGAATTCATGATTACAAAAAAAATTGCATATGTAAAATTAGAATCAAACATAAAAAATCAGTCATACTATGTGTGTGCTTTGATTATACTTACTAATTGCCAAAGGAATTAGAGAATAACTTCTAGGTTCATATATTTAATCATTAACACTATCTTTCAACATGTTTGAACATTTATTAATAACCATTCTTTTATTAGGGAATGCTTGGGTATTGCTCTGCTACTAGCCAAACATCTATAGCCCTAATAGAGATACCTTTGTTTCCACAAATGTTCTTGCTCCACTACTAGCCAAACATCCATAACCCTAATGGAGACTACTAGAATCACCTTTTCTTGAAAAGCTTTTATTTTTTAAATAAAATATTATTTTTATTTTTTTAGATCATTTTTTTGACCTTATAGTAATGGATGGGAACCAGGTTAATTAGTTTTAGAGATTTAGTCAAGTGTTTGATTTTAAGACACTCATCCTTGACTGTAAACTTTTCCCTAGGTAATTAATATTTTTTTAAGGGGAAGGACTATGTTTTAATAGTTTAAGATTTCATCCTACACATGTTATCCTTATTAAAGCCAAGCTTAGATTAGAACAAGGTTTAAAATCTTAAAAAACAATTAACTTATCCACCAATCTTTACTAGTTTATCTAAACTACAACATCAAGCTCTCATTTTAATAACCCATGATCAACCAATACTAAAAAGTCATACCTTAATTTCTAAACTATGAATCTCTTGAGAAAACTCGATGAAACTTGAGCTGAGGGATATCTAGAAAGACTTATTTAGAATCAAGGAACAAAGCACAAAAGGCAAATAAATATGTATAGGCATTATATACAAATAATGGATAAGAAGGAAAAGAAAAAAATAAGAAGGAAAGAACATGAGAGAAACTAATCTAAGCCCTATACTAACTTCATAAAATACTTACATCTAGGATCAAATGGAAAATTATTTAATTTACTGCAAAACCTTGAAACTTGAGTGTTTTTTGATGACATCTTCATGTAGATAGGGGCATTTAGACACCTATGTCTTCTAGATGGTGTGACTTGGGCTCCCATATTCATTTTCAAGTACATGAATCAAAGATATGACTCTAAAATCCAATAATATTCCTTTCAAATCCTCCTACTTTGTAGCAAGAGTGTCAGTTCTACTTTGTCTATAGATAGGTATTGGCCTATATCATCTTCTCTAAATAATGATAGCTTTGTTTGCATCCTTAGGTTGATGTCTTCATTAAGTTATTTCTGAGGTAGAAGTGGAATACCAATATTTGCACAAAAATATTCTAATTCATCCCAAAAGTGTTCTTTATTCTAATCAACTAAATGATGCTCATCTAGAATCTCATCATGAAAAACATGTTGGTTTCATACTATTGGCCTCTTGATGAAGTCACATGACAATTCCTAATCTAATTCACCTACTTCATCTTCATCCTTGGTGAAGAGGGGCATCTCTTCCATTTAGTCAAGATTTAGCTTATCTTGGTTTGGTTGCTCCAAAATAATAACACCTTCTAGGAACTCTATATCATTAGTGAAATCCTTAGATGAAGCATCCATGTGTTGTTCTCTCTCATCATCCACCATCTCATGCTCCTTAATTTTATTCAAGAAATTATGGTATGATTATTTTCAATGATCTACTTCTTTAGGAGTATTGTATATTTTATAAATAAACCTATGTGGGTTTCCTCCTTGGCTAAATTTTGGAGAAATGTCCCCTTGTATTTGATCCATATCTATTTCTAGCAACTCTTCTTCTTCATCTATACATGTACTAATGATGACATTATTTTGATATACAATTACAATCTCTCTTACATCTTTAGGAACATAATTCATCTTAGATGAAACTTATTCAATTGGTTCATCTTCATCTTTATCTTCAAATGAGAAATTAAAAGACTCTGTCATGAAACCTTGGCATGTTTTTGTAAAGCCAAATGTCCTTTCAACAAAGTCTGGATTAGGCACAATTTCTAAGGTTTCAAAAATATTTCAATGATCAACCATAATAATGTCACATAAAATTATTTATATGTTTTTAGATGATACACTATTGTTGCTATCATGAAACCCATTTAGAGGCCTATTAAGTCTTTGACAAGAGTGGTTCCCTTGTATTTCCTACTTGTTTTTACAATTAAAGAAAGTTAGTTCTCAATTTTTGGACCATTTCTAATATCAAGTCATTTGAATTATTTGGTGTCTCAGACTCATGTATTCAATCATTATTATTAGTTTTGGGAACTAGAGTTGTATGATTTTGTGGATGAAATCCACTTGTAGTGTTATTCAAGAACTCTAAGTGTTGGCCAGGGTATATATGACTCAAGGGAAAATGGTTATGAACTAGTGTTAAAGTAAGTATACTAGGAATGAAATTATAGATGGGATAATTTAAATTGAAATTAGGCATGGAATATACTAACCTTGAGGTTATAGTTGGTCATTAATGATCACATATTCAAAGTAGGCCCTAGTTAATGTGTTTATGACTAGAAGAGACCTTTCCAGGAACATGGAGGTTATGAGATCCATAACATCCATATAAATTTTTAAGGCTAAAGTCTCATCAGGTTTATAAGGGGATAAATTTATACTAAACATTTTTTAGAACCAAGTGTTAAATGCTCTGATGGTTTCATTAACACCCCTTTAATTATAGTGAACTATTGATACAAAATATATGGACTAATAATTTTGCCCAATTGATCAATGAAAACATTGTTAAAATCATCCCAACTAGTAATGTAATATTCAAGTAGATTATCAAACCATTCATATGCAACATATTTGAAATTAAATGGGAACAATTTACATGTTACATCTTAGTGAACTATATTTAACAATCTCAAAGCAGCCTTGAATAACTTAATATGCTCTTCAACAGTGACAACACTATTAGGACTAAAGGAAGGCAAATATCATTCAATATTTTGAGGAAGATCATGCACTATACCTAGTATGATGATTGAAGAACCACTTAGCCAAGCCATACCTTGAATACATGAGTATCTTAAACTGATGAACTAGATTGGGAGTCTGAGGATTTTTGCTCATCTTGATTTCACTTTTGTAATTCTAGTTTAGGGACATTGATTTTTTTTTGAAATATGATGTGTTAAATAAATATTTAAAAATAATAATGATTAAATTTGTAAACTAAGTAAATTTTTCAAATATTCATATAAATAATAATAAATGACAACACTCTTTAACTAACTTAGCTCAAAAAAGTGTCTAAATACATAAATATGAAAGATCTTTACCTGATCAAGTCCAACTAAAATCAAATTTGTAAAGTATTTATGAATATTTGATCAAAACAACTATTACTAACCTCAAACTGGTTGGATTCACATATCTAAAGCTATCTTTACCACAACTAAGCATATATATTCAAATAATGCCAATTTTTGTCTAAATAAACTCAAAGATTAGTCTAAAATTGTGAAGGTCACCATCCTTTACACAATTATGCTTAAATAAATGTAAATATGTAAATAATAGAGTTCTCTTTGATCAAAATACATGAAAACCAACAAAGATTCTACAAATTCACAAAGAATTATTAAGGGCTCTCCTTTTACCACCAGAAAAGCTCCTCTTATTGATGTCTAAATGTGTACCATAGGTGCTCAGAGTATTAAGAAACACTTACCATTTTAGAATTTAGAGAATTCAATGCATGTGTTATGGGTTATGGTAATCATGTTACCTACTAATGGAATAGATGAAGAACAAGTGATTGTTTCACAATATTTATATTAAGTGGTGGTTGGGAGCCACTTTGGCTAAATAATAGATCTATGTATAATATGTAGTAACTATGCAAAAGATTGTTAATTATGATCAAGAACTAAATTAAGAATTAATTTAGGATGGACATTTACAATGACAAGTTAAACTAAATTGATTTGGTTAAAAAAAAGAGCAAAAGAAGGGTATGGTAGAAAGAAATATTGTTTATCTTCATTCCAAATATCATGACAAACTTTAGATTTCATCTAGACATGCACCTAACCAATATGTGACATGAAGTCGTGTAGTCTCAAATCTTATCACACATAAAGAAAGATTTTAAGGAAGGTGAAAATAATTTCAATGAGAACTAGGTTCACCTTAAATATTTTACCCCTGCAAGCAAACAACGTTAGCTCAAATATAAGAAGGATAAAGGAAATGAAATGAAATTAAGAAATTTCAATCAACCTAGCATTGGCACAATTTAAAAACTCTGTTATTAAGGGTGTATAGCTAGAATTCATAACAACCATTCAAATTTGGCTATAAGAACAAGAAAATAAGAGAGAAGCTATGATAGTAAACACACAGACAAATACTAGATATTTTTTGTATAATTTCTTGTTTGTATTGCTTTCTCTAAGTTTACAAAGTAATTTTGGCTCTAAAAATCCCCCCTTTTACAAAACAAAAATATTGTATTTTATAGAAGAACAAGGTAGTATAAAAGTCAGTAATAAGATACAAATGCATAAGGAATAAGGATAGCTATCCTTTTTATAAATTTCTAGAATACATTTACTTTTCCAAAGTGGACTAACCCATAGGCAAACATGCTAACAAACTAGAATATGCCTTTACAAAAAAATATTCCTCTTTAAAAATAAGTTCTTTAAAAGTTGTATAAATCATTAAATAACTCATTTTTTCATCTATTGGGACCCTCCATTTGAAAGCCATCAACTAGTTCTCAGGCTAAAATTTGACGTCTAAGTGAACATAATTTGACATCTATAAGACCATCAAATTTAAGCTCATATGAATTTTTTATAGGCTTAAGTTTGACGTCCATGCAATCATATTTGACATCCTATAAACCATCAAATTTAAACTCATATGAATTTTTTCATGGGCTTAAATTTGGCATTTGTGTAATTGTGTTTGATGTCTCGTAGACCATCAAATTTAAACTCATATGAATTTTTTCATGGGCTTAAATTTTACATTTGTGGATCCATCATTTGATGTCTTACAAACCATTAGGGTAAAAAATGACTATGGAAAAATAGTAGAATTTGGTTATGAGGCCAACTTTAGTTCTTCATATATTTTGATACACTTTGGTGGATGAGCTAAATTTTAGCACATATATTCTTGACAAAAATATGAACAAACTTATTTGACCATTTCTCCTAAAATTTCATCATGTGAGAGATATGACTACACCAATATTCCTTCTTGAATTTATTTAGATTCTAGAAAATTGGCTATGAAAAAAATAGAATAATTTGTCTGAGAGGCCAACTTTGGGTCCCCATAACTTTTGATGTGCTTTATCACATGAACTAAAAATTATCAAATACAATCTTGGCATATATTTGAAAAACACCATTTGATGGTTTCTATTGAAACTACATAAGTTACAAGATATAACACCTTAAATATGTCTACTTGGATCAATTTGGACCTAAAAAAATAGTCAAAAATGTTTTAGAGGTCAACTTTGGATCTTCATAACTTTTGAGGTGATTCATGACATGAGATAAACATTGGTGAATATAATCTTGGAATAAATTTGAATAAAACCATTTGAATATTTCTCTTGAAGCTTTCATGCATGTGATATATGGCCTTGTCAACATGCCCACTCAGCTTTATTTTCACCCTAAAAAAATGGCTTTGGAAAAAATAGCAGAATTTGATTGGGATGCCCACTTTGGATCATCATATCTTTTGACATGATTAATATTTTGATCTAAAATTTATCACATATGATTTAATCATGAATATGAAAAAACCCATTTGAATTTTTCTATTAAAACTATCACACGTGTGATATATGTCCTCAACAAAATACTCATTCAGCTCAATTCGAACCTGGAAAACATAGCCCAAAATGTTTTAGTAGGAAACTTTGGATCTTCGTAACTTTTGATGTGATTTGGAGAATGAGATAAAATTTGGCTCATATGTTCTTGAAACATATGTGAGTAAACCCATTTGACCATTTTTATTTGAATCAACCATATGTGTGAAATATGACTCCCACAAATTGTCTGTTCAAAATCTCTACAATCAGACTAGAATGTCTAGATAGACACAATAAGGAACCGATTGAATACTATGCACTTCCATACTTACTACAAGCACTATTGGCATCCCATAGGGTCTCTAATACCTATCCATGGACTTTATAAATTATCAAATGACACTTTAAGTGAGTTTAAAGTGTTTTAAACATGAATTTAAGTTGACTTTCTATAAACCAAAGGACCATAAAAGGCCAAAATAGGATTAAATCAAAAAATTAGACACAACTAATTTAATAAAGGATACATCAAACCTGTAACCTAAAACATGAAAAACAAATGCTAACAAACATGGATAGGGTGAAACCAAAACCATGAACCAATGACTCAAGTAGATCATGGTGTGGATGAGTTTTAAATAAAAATAATGTGCAAACATGTTAGTGACACTTTGATCAAGTGAATTTTCCATTTCAAGGTATAAGTTTATAAAATTTGACATAAGGGTCCCTATTTTTTAGACATGGGAGTATGTTGACCTCAACATGCCTCATCCTTGATGAAGAGCAAAAGACAAGGAAAAACTAGGATGGACAATAGTAGGATCATTGGCATGGTCATAATAGCAGAAGAAATGATTATTGAAGTGAAAAGAATCAAAGAGGCTTTAGGAAGAAATGATAGAGATATTAGAAGCTTGGTATACAAAGATGATGAAATCTTCATGAAATGTGTTGTTAATTTAAAACTAATTGATGAACAACATCAAAGAGCAATGAACATCTTACAACAGTAATAGAGGACTTCAATGGCAAAAGGGTCACAAAGATTAATTGAATTAAGAATATTCTTCCTTTAGCTAAGTATTGTATATTTTTAAAATGGAATATTATTTTTTTAAAGGAATGTGTAGCTTGTAAAACACATTACCTATAGATCAGTCTATTAGGGAAAGTCTAGTGTATTCTAGAACATTTGTAGAAAGGACTTCTATCCTAACACTTGTAATTTTGTAATTAGATATGATTGAATGACATACTTCCTTGAATTTTATAAAAAAATTATGTCTATTTTAAAATAAGATGGAGTTCTTAGAGCCAAAATTACTTTGGAAACTTGGAGCAAGCAATACAAGCAAGGAATTTTGTAATATTTTTCCAATATTTGTCTGTGTGTTTGCTATCGTGGCTTCTCTCTCACTTGATTGGTATAATTTATATATTTGAATTGATCTTATGAATTATTGATGTGCACCTTTGAATGTAGAGTTTTTATCTTGTGTCAATGTTAGGTTAATTGAAATTTCTTAGGTTCATTTCATTTTCTTTACTCTTCTTGCATTTGGGCTAATGTTGTTTGCTTACATGAGTAAATATTTAAAGTGAATCCAGTTCTTGTTTGTATTATTTCACACCATATTTAGATGTTTGATTTATGTGTGATATGATTTGAGCTTATGATACATCATTTCATACATTGGTTAAGTGCATATCTAGATTAAATTTGAACTTTGTCATGATGTTTTGAATAAAGATCAGCAACATGTTTCTTCTCTACCCTACCCTTCTTTTTGTTCCTTTTTAATCAATTCACTCTAGTTTAATTTTCATTGTAAATATCCATCTTATATTAGTTTTTCAATTATATTTTGATCATAATTGACTATTCTTAGCACATAATACTTCATATTTTACATAGATTAGTTATTTGTCAATGGTGGCTCTCAACCACCAAATTATATCAATTTATGAAACAAATCACTTGTTATGCCTCTATTCCATCAATAGATAACAATATTATCATAAATTGCAACTCATCCATTGGATTCTCAAGAATTCAAATAGGAGAAGTGTTTATTAAACACTTTGGGCACCTATGATACATATTCAAGAATCAACAAGAGGGGCTTCACTAGTGCTAGAAGGAGGGCCTAGTTATATATTTAAAGATTTGAAGTATTTTTGCTTATTCTTGTGAATTATGTTCAAATATTAGTGTAATATTTTCACAATTATGTCATTTTTTACTCAATTTTGTAAATATCATTGATCTTTATGGTCTTAGACTAATATTTGAACTTTTTTTAGACAAAGATCAATGTTCTTCGAAGATATATGCTTAATTGTGGTAAAGATGGCTTAACATTTGTCAATTAAACAATTCTGAGATTAGTTATAGTTGTTTTGATCAAATATTGATATATCCTTTGCAAATTTGAGTTTATTTAAGCTTACACATGTAAAGATAAATCATACTTACATGTTTGGATACATTTTTTTTTATCCAACTTAGTTAAATATTGTTATCATTTGTCATTATTTATATAAATCTTTGCAAAAATTTCTCAGTGTCTAAGTTTGATCATTGTTCCCTACAAAGATAAGATTAACACATCATATTTCAAATAGAATACAGAGCCCACAACATAGAATTACCAATAATCAGGAGAAGGTCATGTTTATATACTAGATAAACTTAGATTTCATTATAAGTTCATATGAGAGTTAGGTGAGACAAATATAAGTGCATACATTCAGATTCTTTTCCAACTTCACCAATTCAAGGTCCTCTTGTGTTCAATCCCTATCAAAGTATGGCTTGGATAGGTGGTTCTTGAATCAATGTGTCAAGTGTGGTACATGACCTTCCTTATAATCCTGAAAAGTATTTTCCAACATTTAGTCCTAGTGGCATTATAACCATAGAAGAACACATTAAGAGTTTCAAAGCTATTTTAAGATTGATAAATGTGACTCATGAAGATGTAGCATGTAAATTATTCCCTTTTACTTTATAATGTTTTTTATGAATGTTTTCTCAACCTTCCTAAAAACTACATTACCAATTGGGTTGCTTTTAACAATGTTTTAATTGATCAATTTGGTAAAATAATTAGTCCTTGTCTCTTATACTAGCAATTCACTATAATGAAAAGAGATTAAAATGAGCCCATAAGAGCCTTCAATGTTACATTATAGAATATGTTTAGTAGGGCCAGATCTCCTTATAGACCTGATAAGGATTTATCTTTAAAAATCTATAACGATGTTTTAGATCCCATGACTTCTATGTTTATAAAGAGAGTTGTTGGACCCATGAATATATTATCATTAGATTATGCTGAGGCTGTGATCATTAATGAATTAATGCATCCCCAAGGATATTTTTTATACTCCATTCTTAATGTCAATCTAGATTTAAATATTCTTAATGTCACTCCCAATGCCAACCAAAATGTGCCTGCCTTAAACCAACTTCCATTCTTAAACCAACTACCTTTGAGTGATGCACATTTTACTAAAAACCTAGGATTCCTAAATAGTGTTTCCAATAGATCTCATCTAAATGATTAGAAATATTTAATGTCTAAATATAATGCTAATACTCAAGTTCATAATTATAAGGCACCATATAATGAGAGTGACTCTATCCTCAAAATGGTTCAAACTATTAGCACTAACTTTCTTCAATTGCAAAAGCAAGTAGGCAATACTAGAGAGAACTTTGAAAAACACTTCTCTTTCCAAAATTTTAATAGGCATTCAAACAAATTCCTAAATAGTAACAAAAATAACCATAATAATGAGTCATCCTATAATAAGAATGTTCCTGATATAAATATTGGTGATGTAGCTTTATCTAATTATTGTAGAGTCCATTGTACTTCAAAGCATAGTGAATTATACTATCTAGAGTTTTATGATGCTTTTGAATCTTTTCAATAAGAATTGGATACTTTTGAAGTTATACCTATTAAATAAAATGGTGTAGGTGCCTTGAGTTCTTCAAGATCATCCAAATCTATTGATTCAACTCTCATGGTAGAGACATTTGAGTTCCCTTTCCAAGAGGACAATGAGACTAAGGATATTTCTAAAGAGAATGATGATTTTCAGCAATTTTTGAAGAAGACATACCCTCTAAGAAATAGGGAGAAGAATAAACCATTGACCACTTTAACTCCTCCAAATAACTTTGACACTTCTCTTGATACTACCTTAGACAATAATCTAGAGCCTCCTAAGGGAAGTACTTCTAAGAATAATACTGATACATCTAATTCTTTTAATAGGAATGGATATAATATAGTAAAGGACATGAAAAATATCAAATCTAACATTACCTTTCATGATTTGAATTTGATTACAAAATAAAAGAATCTATTTTTACTGTAGAGAGAATTACAAATCAAGTTAGTTAAACATTAGTCCATAATCATGAAAAATGCATAAATAACTAACTAAGCCTATCTATTCCTATAAGAATTACAAAGGATAGAAATAAATAAAATGAAAGAAAGAAACATAATATTACCTTACCAAATGGATTCAACATATCTATGTGGCTTAAAATCATATTCTCCCTTGATCAAACATCCTTGTCTTTATCAATAATGGTGACAAACTCATCCAATGTCTGAAGAATACTCCATAACACCTAGGCTCATGATTCCAAATCACTAAACTAGCCTATAAATGAAGCTTGAAGACAAAATAAATTGTCAAATAAAAAGGATTGTGGAAATAATTTAAAATTATAACTTTGCAATATTCAAGCTTAAAATTCATGTCCATGGCCTCTCTATTTATAGATTTTTGAGATTGGTTAAGATCAACCATGACCATCCATCTCAAGATTGATATGTGTGGCCATGTATAATCATAATATTTGGAATTAAATCTATTATTATCTTCATAATTACCTTGTAATAAAGGGCATTGAAAAGGCATGGGAGGCATTAACTAGGCATGGGTGACCCATAATCTTAATATTTGTGGCATTTATGGCCTAGGAATGCCTTCCCAAGAAATGATGTCACCTGATGATGTAATTAATAGGAATCAATTTTAAAAAATAAATATTCAAAAAATATCATGGAAAATCCACTTAATCTCTTGATTTTTATTAATTAGCCTTAAATAAGGTTAATCAACAATTGTGCAATTATTTAAAAATTGGCCCTTAATTAATCAAAATGGTCAAAAAGTCATATTACTAGGTCATAATTTGACTAGAGAAGAACTACAAGGTGACGTTAGATGTGTTGGAGCTTTATCCCCATTTAGGATGTTACCAACACCAAATAACAAAGGTACATGACATGTACCAATAAATTATAAGAAAAGAGTGATCCAAAGCACTAAATGGTAAAAGTGTCATTTTGACTCAAAATAATCTGATCAAAGCTAGCTAGACCATAAAATGAATTACCCTATTTAGGGATACTTTGACCTAAAATAGAGCTTATAAGTGAAAAGTTTGAACCACTTAGGGCATTTTATGGATTTTGTCCTAAAATGTGCATTTGAGTGTAATTTGAATAAGATTGATAATTTCAACACAAATGGTGTTAGAAATTGGATGTATACATTTTGACCCTATTTGAGAAGGCATATGATAACATTCAGGTGAAGAAATATCTTTTCAAAGAAAAGAGTTATCAAGAATAAATTGGAACAGACCCATGACACCCCTCCAAGAGGACATACTAGGATGGAAGATAAAGATGGACTATCAAAAAGAGAGAGAAAGTGAGAGATTAACCTATGGAATAGATCACATCTAGATGAGCTAATGCTTACACATTTGATTACCATTAATGATAAAAATATAATGAGAGGTATAATAGGCCCTATGGATAAGGGGAATGGGAAAGATATAATCCATAAATGTAAAGGACACACTTAAATATACCTTATTTGAGAGTACAAGCTACACACTTATTACATTGATCAATCTCAAGACAAGTTGCACACTAAAATATTTCCATCATGGGATTTAATGTGGATATATTTTAATTAGAATAAAATAGATAATGTTCTACTTTAGGAAGGGAAGCACCACTAGAATAGGGTCTCTAAAGAGAATATAATAAGTACTCCAATTTAGTAGATTTCTTTGTGATAAAATAGTTTTTCCCTAGTAGGGTAAATTTAGATCATTGATAAAAAATAAATAATTTTTTTTTCCCCCTATATATATTATTTTATTTGGATGTGGTTTAGATGTTGTGCCCCAGCATGGGAAATTGGCAAGCAAAATAGCTCAAGGATATAATCTAAAAGATAGGTTAAAGTAAGTGGGAAAAAATGTACATGCAATGGTGTAATGGCTTAGAAATCCATATAAAACCAAGAATATGAGGATGCACAAAGTAATGAGAGAGATGAAAATAATAATGGAGATATTTGAGCTAACCTCAATAAAAATTGAGCATTGCCTACATTAGTTCTATGGACTCATGTTCGAGCATGAACTTCAAGCCAATGTAGTTCACCCAAGTTTGGGAGAGAATGGAATGAGGAATGATGAAAAATGACTAAGAATTTGATTAGGCTTATAATATATGTAAATAAATGCACATCTAAGCATAGATATATAAGCCTAAAATGCATGTTACTTAGAAGCCTAATTTTATATCATGAGCCTAGGTGTTGCAAAGTGCTCTTGAGAATCATTCATCGGAGCTGATGTTGACATTAGGACATTGAGACCTGAAAACAAAGTGCTTGATATAGTAAAATAAATTAGGTATCATAAGTATGAATAATTTGAAATGACATAAGATTCTAATTGTGTTGAGCCAATTCAAATATGATATCTATAAATAAGGATAATGGTGAAATAATGACCAAAACAAGAGTTAAAATGATTTACATTTAAATAAAAAAGCAAAGATAAAGAAAAAGATAAACATAAATGAACCTAATTTGAAATCAATATATGATCAATCAAGACTTAATTAGGAACACAAATGTTTAAAAACAAAATTCAAGAATGCCTTAATGAAATGAGACCAAGATAGGAATAATTAACATCCATGTGGACCAGCAAGGCATTCTCTAATACAAAAGAGAAAAGCAAAAGCAAACATAAAAATAAGACACCAAAAATAATCAAATAAATAAAATGGTCCAATAACAATATAATAACATAAGATCAAGATATAAATAATTGAGATCGATGTGAATCATCAAGATGTTCTAAAACACAAAAGAGATAAGCAAAAATAATCAAGGAAACACAAGACCAAGATGAGACAAGAAGTAATAAAAAGAGAAAATGATAAAAAATAAAAGGGGAGGTGTGATAGCACAATAAAACACTAAGAAAACTCAAATAAACACACAAAAATAAAAACCAATTTAGCAAGTTTCAAAGACAAATGTTCATGTATGTGCGGGAGAGGTGGTACTTTCCACCACATCATAACAATGAAAAATGACATGATAATTATTCCCTAAATAAAGAGGAATAATGACATAATAAATGGGTGAAGAGAAGAAAAGGAAGGGGTTAGATGAGCTGACTAAATATGTATAAAACAAGTGGATGCTACCTACATAGTTTTATGGATGCATATTCCAACATGAACTTTAGGCCAAATTTAGTTCTACTAAGAAATGGGATAGAAAAATAATGATGATCAAACCAATATGATTAATGTTATAGAATAAATGGAAGATATGATAAATAAATGAGAATGGTCTCATAAATAAGAAGTTGATGAGATGAGAAAGAATGATCTTGTAAAATGGCAAGTGTGTGGGACAAAATGAAATGAATTGGTGTTTTTGTGCTTGCAAAATGGCAAGAGCATAGCATGGTGGATTGGGAATGTACAAATATATAGAATCATGAGACAATGTTTTTGTTCTTTTGTGGATCATGTTCTAATGTTTTTGGTATTTTAAAAGTATTTTTAATGTGTTTGGTGTTTTTGGGATAAAATATTCACTAGGTGGGACCATCTAGTTGAGAAGATACATGTCCTAAGAGTAAAGGTTCTAATAAGATAGCTAAGTTGACTGCAATGGTCCATGCTCACAAATCAGTGAGAGCAAGGAAAGGGGTGTTTGAGCTAACCTCAATAAAATTTAATCACTACTTACATAGTCCTAAAGGACCTCAAGTCAATGTCATTTACATGGCATGGTTCATAGATCTCAATGGTATAATTATGCCTAAAAAGGGTCCATAGGGTTATCCCTAAGAGATGAGGCATGGTAATGACAAATGTGTTAATGGTAGATGAAAAATGGTTTTATCTCTCTTGTTGATAGGGAGATGCACATCCTAGTTAATATGTGAGATAATAAAAATGATCAGCTATATAAGTTACTATCCAACACCCTTTCAAAATAAATTTTCTATTAAGAACTTGTTGTTGATCTAGATATCAATAATGTGGTCATGATATTCATAGATCATTGATTATGCCTCCTTCAAACATTGAGATAAGATATCCTTATAGCCTTGAAAAAGGAAAGTGCTACTAGTAATGGTAAATAATGGTAGGATAAATGAGATAAGTGGGTAATAAATAGGTGGATAGTAATGGAATGTATAGCGAATGGAAAACAAATAGATATGAGGAATTTTAGTCACATGTAATGTCATTGATGCTAGATTTGACATAATTTTGGTTGTGGTAGGGCTGGAGACCTCTAAAGATGCTCTCGATAGGACCATCAGATTATTTTATTGCTTGATCTTAAGAGTCGCTACCATTTAATTATGCTATAGATTGGAAGCTATTTTGGTTTGATCTTTGATATTATCTTCAATAAATAATGAATAAATGTTGTGCTTAGATATTGGTGTCTCAATGAGGTTTTTACCAATGAATTCATTTTAATCATCCCATAGTGCCTTTGAGAAGGTTTCACAAAGAGATGTTAACATTTGACTTTGATTATCTTTTAGCACCTTTAAAAAGGTGTCACTAAAAGATGTTGATTTTGATATTTGCTTATCCCTTAACACCTCCAAAAAGGTGTCACTAGGAGATTGTTATTCTTCTAAATGAATGTGGTCTTGGTCCTCGTGATATTCTAAAAATGATATGTCACTATGGATGTAGTTCAACAAAGTATGATTATGTTAGTCTTGATTGACACTTATGGGAGGTGGAATGTCAATATAATGTCTATGTTGGGTGGTAATAATGGGATGGTGAGAGGAATCATAATCCTCATAGAATATACTGGGAGAAATTGTGTCGATGCTAAAGTAATCATCCTCAAAAACCATAAAAGGATCAAAAATATATTCAAATTTATCTGCAAGGCAATTTTAACCAATGTTATAACAACCAATACTATATTCTATTTCTGACTCTGATTCTGAAGCAAGGGACTTTGAATCCAATGTCATAACTAATGTTGATTCTATTTTTGATGCTAAATCCAATCTTGGTTTAAAAATGAAACCTAACTATAATATTGATTCTTCATCTGATATGGTTATTTTGATAATGTTCTATTGAATGTTAAATTTTTGACAAGTAATACCCTATGATGGCATAATGGGCTCAATAAAAACAATTCATCTTAGAAGGGTTCAACATATAATGACTCATCTAAGTGAAGCCCCTCAAAAAGAGGGAACCACTCAAGGGACGTCTCAACAAAATCATGTCTATGAAAGTGAGAGTCCTCAATGAGTTGGAAAAGATCAAGAGATAAATCTATCGAGAGTAGGTTATCAAGGAGATGAGGCTCTTTAAAAATAGGTAACATATGAATAGGTAACTTATCATAGTTTATCTTGTCATAAATAGGTGTTTCAATAATAACATGTTGGTTTTGGTTCACCATTGGTTGCAAAAGATCAATTTTGAACACATTTTTATCCTCATAAGATGGCTTTTGAAGAGGTAATGGTTCTTGTTTAGGCTCAAAGATCAACACCAAATTTATAAAGTGGGGAACATTTGGTTTATTTGAAACAATGGTTTGTGGTTCAATAATGGACTCTCCAAAGATTAGACTATTAAATAACGGATAAAAAAATAATTGGTTCAACAAATGGAGGTTCTTCTATAATAGGTTCATCAAAAACTAGTGATGGGCCAATAATGGTAAGAACTGGACACTTTTTAGTTTGGTTCCTTATGCAAACTAAAGGAGGAGGTACTAAAATGTTAATGACTAGACACTTCTTAGTTTAGTTGTTTGTGTAAACCAAAGGAGGATATCCTAAAATGGTGATGACTAGATGCTTCTTAGTTTGGTTGCTAATGCAAACCAAAAGAGGAGGTCCTAAAATGGTGATCTTGGTTTGTTATGGAGTTTGATTAGTTACACAGGCCAAATTATCCAAGTCTTCCTAATAAACCTAATCATTCCAATCATGAGTTGGATCATAAGTTGGATCTTAATTGTGATCACATGACTTATTTTTGAGAGGTGGATAGAAATCTATCTCACAAACCATGATATCACCATAGTGGTCTTGACTAAAGTCATAAAAGTCATTTTGTGGGGCCCATTTTATCATAAGTTGGATTATCCATGGCTGGACCATAAGTGTATCCGGACATATATGTATTTAATGAAGAAATATAGCAAAATATAAAGACTTAAAGTTCTACAAATTTTGAATAGCAATGTTTAAAAGATAAAAGGTTCAACCTTGGTTAAAAGGGTGAAGCTACATCTTAAAAGTAGTTTGTGCTGAGATTTGGCATAAAATAACCTAACATCAAATGTCTAACATCAAGGGTTTTTGAATAAAGGTTGTGTTTTCTCAAACAAAGTCACAAAAAATGATGAGGATAGGCACTCAAATAGAAAAACAATCAATAGTATTCAAAATTGGGTAATCATTTAACTAAAGCTTTGCAACCTAAAAAAAAGATCTATGTACCAACCCCATGAATTGAGGCCTAAAGAGAAATCAATCTATGTTTGGATCCAAACTTGACAAGGTTAATTGAAAATGCAATTTTGAAGACTAGGATTGGACCAAACAAGTTAGACAAGAGCAGATAACATAACAACACATAAAGAAGGTCCAAATGGTATACATGACATGGTTTGAAACAATTTTTTTTAATACAATGGTAAACAAGTTCTTGAAACAAATTGAGTAGCCTAACGATGTAAGCATGCTTAAATGATGTGGTAAATTATTATGTTTCAAAGACTTAAAGGCAAAAAATATTTTACATGATTTGGGTAGCATAATGCTACCTTTCTTAACTCAAATACATGATTTTTACATGACTTATGAAGAAATAAACAAGTTTTAGCCTCAAAGCATACCAAGAAAATAATGACCAAACTACACAAATTATAATCATCCAAATCCTAGCAAGGGTATGGCAAAATAGGGTTGACTAAAACTAATTGGTTTTCAATATTTCTAGGGGAATCAATTTCACAATGACTTTATGACAAATGATACAAAATACAAGCATGAAAATTAGGTGACTATGGCATTGGCTACTTTTAAAAAGGTTTAGTCCTTTTTACAACCACTACATCCTATTATTCACTTAGTGTAGTGTGATGTCCAAATGTAGATACGTCCCATGTGAAACTCCAATTAGGAGCAAAATTATTTCAATGTTAGGATATGAAACCATGAGTCAAATTTTCCCTAAAGAACTCATGGGAGGTAATGATGACCCCCTCATAAGCCAAGTTTGCATAAAAATAAAGAAAACATAAAATAGAAATCCTTTAAGGTCATTTTCAAGATCACCCAAACTTTAACGTGTTTTTAAGGAGCACTTTATATGACATTATTTCTAATCCTTGGACTAGGCTACATGAAATAGGAATGGCACTTTTGATTTCAAGGGTTCCTTAAAGGGGATAAATGGAAGAGCATACATGTGGCACCCCTCTTTTTGACAAACAAAGATTTAACTTAAACAACTAAGTAAATACAAAAACTTAGAAAGGTGAGTTACTTTTTAAGCTCAAATGGAAAATGAGGTGGTGTTCATTTGACCCTTTGGTATTAGTTGTAACTTTGAAAACATTTACCATAAACATCTAAATCTTTTTTTTGTTAAACACCAAAACAAGGTTTCTAATTGATTTTTAAACATGAAAAAGGTGATCTAAAACATTTTTTTAGAAAATTTCAAGCTTGGTTTCACAATAAAAATGTTAGCATGTCCTTTATCCTTGAAGTTTTGTTAGATTTGAAATAATGAGCTTTAGAAAAAGAGCTCTCAAGTCTATGTTTTAAGAAAAACACAGTGACTGACATCAGTTATATAATCAATGATGGTTACATTTTCTAACTGATGATGGTTATCTAACTGACATCAATTATACCATTGTGACCAATGATAGGTATCCAACCGATGTTGATTTTATTAATCGATGCCAGTTAATCTATCTAACCGGTGTCAGTTTTACTAGCTGATGTCAGTTACTGCGTAAATCTATGGCAAACAAAAATGCAAAAATAAAGTTAGAAAATTAATTTGCAAGATTTGTAATGGTTCAAATGAATTTTTTAAAGTTTAAAAATGATCTTCTTCATGTGTGGGATGCATCTTATCCCATCAGGCATGCCAATATTTAGAGATGATTACAAATCAAGTTATCTAAACATCAGTCCATAAATAATGAAAAATGCATAAATAAATAACTAACTAAGCCTATCTATTCTAATGAGAATTATAAAGGATAGAAAGAAACAAAATTAAATAAAGTAACATAATATTACCTTACCAAATGGATTCATCATACTTATGTGGCTCAAAACCATGCTCTCCCTTGATCAAGCATCCTTGTCTTTGTCAACAATGGTGGAAAACTCCTCAATGTCTCAAGAATACTCCATAAAACATAGGCTCATGATTATAAATCACTAAAATATCCTATCAATGAAGATTACAAACAAAATCAATGATCAAATGCAAAGGAGTGTGGAAACAATTTAACATTATAAATTTGCAATATTCAAGCTTAAAATTCATATCTATGGCCTATGTATTTCTAGATTTTTTAGATTAGTTAGGATCAACCATGACCATCCATCTCAATATTGAGATGTGTGGCCATGGGTAATCCTAATATTTGGAATTAGATCCATAATTATCTTCATCATGACCTTGGTATAAGGGTCATTGAAGAGGCATGGGAGGCATTAACTAAGCATGGGTGATCCACAATCCTGATATTTGTCGCATTTATGGCGTAGGGATGTCTTCCCAAGAAGTGATGTGAAATGATGATGTAGTTAATAGGAATCAATTTTCAAAAATAAATATTCATCAAATATCAAATAAAATCCATTTAATCTCTTAATTTGAATTAATTAGCCTTAAACAAGGTTAATTAACATTTGTGTAATTATTTGAAAATTGGCCCTCAATTAATCAAAATGATCAAAAAGTCATATTACTGGGTCATAATTTGACTAAAGAGGAGCTAGAAGGTGATGTTATATGCATTGGATTTGTATTCCCATTTAGTATGTTTTCAATGCCAAATAACAAAGGTACGTGATGTGTACCAATGAATTAGAAGAAAAGAGTGAATTAGAATGTCTAATTATTGTAAAAAGTTTTAAACTTCCATTAGATGTCTAATTCATGTGTAAACTTTTAAAACTCCCATAATGGTGTCAGGAATTAGGTGAGTTTCAAAATTTTACACATGCTAATGTTACAATACAAAAAAGTAAAGAAAATGTTCCTCCTTTCCTAATTGCATTTAGGATCTTTGATAAGAATTAACATATTTTTTTTTAGACTCTGGTGCATCTAAAAATAATATGACTAAGGGTATTTATGAATAATTAGGTTTAATTCCTATTAAATCTGATAGAGTTGTTATTCAATTAGATAAATAAAGATTAAAAATGATTGGAAAATTATAGAATGTTCACATATAGATTGCTTCTGAGCCAATGATCCAATAGTTCATTAACATTGAATTGGTAGACATCCATAATGCTTATGGAATGTTGTTAAGCATAAATTAGACTAAGAGCTTGACTGACTATATGTCAATAGATTGATCACATATGTGGTTACCTTGAAAGGCAATCCCTAACTAAATTAGGATATAAATGGAGCCTAAAATGAAGTATATGATCATTGAGTATAATGAAACCAATGAGAGGGTCCACATGGTTAACTTAGATCTAGGTGTTTACACTCTTGACACCACATAGGTATGTCACTCTAAAACTTCTCATGATATGCCTAGATTATGGAAGCTATTTTTTTTTTTTTTTTTTTATGTTGGTAGATGCAAATCAGATTCTGGAGTAGATTTGGTATTAATCAATCCCATTGGGAAATAATACAATACATCTTACAAATTTTAGTTCTCATGTACCAATAATTTGGTTAAATATGATGCACTTATTCTTGGATTAGAATTTGAAATCAAACATGAGGCCAAGGAATTACTAGTTTTTTGTGATTCTAAACTAGTAGTTATTTAGGTCAAGAGTAAAATTCAATGCAAGTTGTCATATCTTAAGAAATCTAAATTTAGAGTGTGAGACTTAATTTAATGCTTTGATGCTTTCAACATTATGCCAAGCCCTAGGGAAGAAAACAAGGTTGTTGATGAACTTGCTTCAACTATATCCAACCTCATACTTGATGAAAGTTCTAAGTTACAAAGCCTTATCATTGAATTAGTCCCATGTCCCTCAGTACTAGATAATGTCAACCATTTTTAGGTATTCAGTTATGATCAATAGATTATAGACTTTATGACTAGCTTAGGAGTATATGAGGGTCACATCATTGATGAAGCTGGTGAAAATACCCTTGATGATGACAAATTTGAATGCAAACTTGATGAAAAGGTCATTTAGTTTTGCAATAATAATATCCCCAAAGGGATGATAGACTTAGAGAGACTCTTTTATTCTGACAAACTAGCTAAGACTACCAAGATTACCAAAGTAGGTGGGAAATATTATAATGTAATGGACCTAGGTTACCAAGGTTAACCTCAACTGGTGAACATTAGTAAAGCCTGTACAAGCATTAAGTCCAAAAGATATAAATAATTTCTAACCAATATAAATATGTCATAGAATGGTACTATGATGACCTAAATATCTTTGATCTAAAGGTCATAACACATACCATAACTCTAAAGGAAAACTACAAACCTTTCAGATAAAAGTAGAGGCCTATCAACCTAGTCTTAGAACCACTAATATACAAAGAGGTCAAGAAGCTATTAGATTTCAAGATTATGTTTCCCAATAGGCACTCCACTTGGCTAGCTAAATTAGTACCAGTCAAGAAGAAAAATGGTGAAATTAGTCTGTGCATTGATTTCATCAATTTGAATAGATCATTTGAAAAGGATAACTACCCTTTGCCTTTTCTTGACCAAGTGATCCAAATTGTATCTAGTTTTACTATGATGTATTTTCCTGATAGATTTTTATAGTATAATTAGGTGTAGATTAACAAGGAAGATAGGATGAAGACTACTTTTTCTACTAATTGAGGCACTTTTTCCTACAAGAAAATGCCCTTTGGATTGATAAATTAAATACAACTTTTTAAATAGAAATAGATCATGAATTCTAAGGTCTTATAGGTAAGTTAATTATGTTTTACATGGATGACCTAACTATCTTTTCAAAGGATAGAGAAGATCACATCATGCACTTACAACAAGTATTTGAAAGGTGTAGGAGGTATGGAATTTATCTCAACCCAAAGTAGAATATTTTTGTGTAACTGAGGTAAAATTGTTAGGACATGTTATAATTAAGGAAGGGATCTCTATAGACATAGATCGAGGAAATGAAATATCAAAGATAGAACCCCAGTAATAATAGGAAGGAACTAAATTCTTTCTTTGATAAAATCAACTTTGTAAGGAAATTTATTTATAGTTTTGTAGAAATAGCTAAACCTTTCAATGACATGTTGAATAAAGATGATAAGATAACTTGGAATACAAATATAAAGAAGGCCTTCAAAAAAATAAAATAATCAATTAGATAAGCCCCTATGCTGATAAGTCCATACTTTACTAAAGACTTCTATATTTAATCCTTTCCTTCTGACCGTACAATTGCAGTTGTCCTAACTCATAAGATAGATGGATGTGATAATCATATTGCTTTCATGAGCACTAATTTTAAAAATTCTGAATTAAATTATTCATTTATTAACAAATAATCATGTGTTATGGTCAAGGCAGTCAAGAATTTTAGGCATTATATCCTTAGAAATAAGGTACATGCAATAATATTAGACCCTACCACTAATCTCATGCTTGGTCAATGTGAACTTAGAGAAAGGAGAGGTAAACGGATGTCTATTCTCCAAGAATATGATCTAAAGATGAAGAATGTAAAGTTGGTAAGATGCCAAGGTTTAATTCATTTGATTGCCAATACTAATAGAAAATTGAGTGTTATGCAGGTAGAACAACAAAATTTTCATCCCAATGATTCGTATGATCCTATTATTCATTTTATAATCAATGGCTATAATCCTGCAGGGTTAAGTAAAGAGCAAAAGAGGGATTTAAGGATCAAATTAACTCATTTTTTGATCAAGGATGTAGTGATGTACATGAATAAATTTTAAGGAATTTACATAAGGTCTATTTCTAAGGAAGAGGTAGTTGAGATCTTGAGCACATTTCATGAAAAATTGGGAAGTGGACATCCATCTAGAAGGACAACATCACACAAAATAATAAGGGTTGGTTATTACTAGCCTAAAATCTTTAAAGCTTCTCACAAGCATGAGATAATTCCACTCATGTCAAGTCTTCAACAATAAAGAGGTGAAGGAATCCATGCCATGAAAGTTGATCACGATTGATAAACCCTTTGCCAAATGGGGACTAGATTTTTTTGGGATCATTAACCCCAATTCCTTTGATGGTCACAAGTATATTCTAAATTCTACTAACTACTACACTAGATAGATAGAACTAGTGGCATCAAAATAGTCTATTATTGAAGAGGTGATCAAATTTTTATAAGAAAACATATGCATAAGGTTTGGGACACCTGTTCCCTACTTTGTGATAATGGATATTCTTTTGTATCCATTGAGATGACTGAGTGGGCATATGACAAAAATATTATCCTCAAGTTATCATCAAACCATTATCCTCAAGGTAATAGAGTGTTTGAATCAACAAATAAGAACATAATGAAAGCCATAAAGAAGTTTGCATTTGAATAACCAAGAACATGGCACAAGCTACTTAAGTATGCCCTTTGGGTAGTTAGAACAAGAGTTAAGTTAACTCTCAAGGCATCACCATTCTTGCTAGTTTATGGTCCAAAAACCATCTTCCCCATCACCCTTAAGCTACCAACATACAGGTTCATGCAATAATACATGTAATATGATAAATAAATTTCAAGATCAAGGTTGCTTGACATTATTTAGATGGAAGATACAAGAGATGATGCTTTTGTTAATTTTATTAGGCACCAAACCATAGTGAAAAGATGGTTTGATAAGCATTCAAAGATAAAGGGATTAAAGAAAGGAGACTCAGTTCTTATTTTGGATAAGTCATATGAGCCTAAGGGTAAACATGGGAAGTTCACACCTTTGTGGATAGGTCTCTATCATATTGATGAGATACTTGGAGACACCTTCAAGATGAAAGACTTACAAAAAGCAAAGTTCACACTACCCACTAATTGGTTATACCTTAAGAACTAATTTTATGCTATCCCACTTGGGGTATTCATGGAGTAAACTATAAGACTAGTTAGATTTAGGATAGGTAGGCTAGGTTTGTTTCTTTGTATTCTTTCTTTCTTGTCCCTTGTTTGTACATATGTTTGTGTATATTTTTTTGCTTATTTCTTTAATTTTTATTTGTTTACTTTCTATTAAATGTGTTTGATTATCTTATTTGTTCCTTTATTCTAATAAGTCATTTTGGACAGCCCTCAACTCAAATTTCACCCAATTTCTTAAGAACTTCATAAGTCAGAATGCAGATATAAGTCATTAGTACTGATTGATCATATATTTTCAAAAATATGAGCTTAATGCTATAGTTTGGAGAAACTAGTAAAGACAAATGGATAAGTTAATTATTACATAATATTTTAAACCTTTTTTTGATCTAAACTTGGTTTTAAGAAGGATTTCAAATGTAGGATGAATGCTTAAATTATTGGGACATAGTCATGTTTTCACTTAACAAAAGTTGTTTCCTAGGATAAAGTTTGTAGCCAAGGATGATTGTCTAAATATCAAACACTTGAACAAATCCTAAAACCTAGTTAATCTGGTTCCGAACCTTTTTTAAAAATTCAAAATGACTTGAAAAATGCAAAAAATAAGGATCTTATTAAAAAATTTAAGAGCTTTCTAAGAAAAGGTGATTAAGGTAATCTCCACCTAAGATATGGATGCCTAACTAGAAGTGGAGCAAGGCCTTGAGTGGAGCCAAAGGTATCTCTATCAAGCCTATGGATACCTAGCTAGTAAAAGAGTAATACCCAAGCCTTCCTTGAGTTAAATAAGGTTTTCAATGAACATCTAAATATGCTATAAGTTAGTTTTAATGGTTAAATTCATGAAACCAAGAATTTATTCCCTAAATCCCATGGAAAAGAATAAGTGGAATCAAATCACACACAAATCATGACTAGGTCTTGATGTTTTATCCCAATTCTACATGTACAAGTCTTGTTTCAACCATGAATTGATCTAAATAAAGGTGACTGATCAAGTGGAATCATTAATTTAATTATTACTCTAAAGCTCCTCCTGTTGATGCTTGAATATGTATCACAAGTGCCCAGAGTGTTTAAGAAACACTTCTCATTTTTTAACTCTTTAGAATTTAATGCATGAGTTTTAGGTTATGATAATCCTATTATATATTAATATAATAGAGGTAGAATAAGTGATTTTTTCCAAAAAAATTATTAATTTGGTGGTTTGGAGCCACCATAGCCAAATAGATAATCTATGTAAAATATGAAGTATTATATTCTAAGACTAGTGAATTATGATAAAAATTTAATCCAAGAAATAATCTAAGATGGATATTTACAATGACAATTAAACTAGAGTGAATTGATTAAAAAGGAGCAATAAGAATGGTAGGGTAGATAAGAAAAATGTTGTTAATCGTCATTCCAAACATCATGACAAAGTTCAAATATCATCTAGACATGCACTTAACCAATGTATGATATGAAGTAGTGTTTTAGTGTTGATTTTTAGCTTATATTTCTAGAAATGAAGAAGAAGAAACTAAATATAGGTAATATTAAAAAACCTATTTGATTATGTGTGTATTGAATTAGATGATTGTGAAGAAATCCTCTTTGGCTTGGGAGGATGACCTGTAAATAAAACAACACTAAAGTAAATAGTTGGTTAGGTAGAGAGATGGGTGGATTGCCTAGCACTAGATAGATACCAAAAGCAAGATCTTGCTTAGGGGATATCAATCCACAAATATTAAACAATTAAATTTATAAAATAGAATATAGAGTACCTGTATTAATAATTAAAAGGTACTAGAATTGAACACAATAAATGCTTTATAAAGATATAGGTTAAAAATGACTAATATATAAATAATAAAGTCAATACTAATGCTAAATGGATCAAGTGTGCTTTAGAAAATAGGTTGAGAGTCTATGAATAGGTAGGGACAAATAAATTTGTGTTTGGTTGAGGGTAAGAGGGTGAAAATAACTTGTTATTTTCTACCATAGTGAATGTTGGTAGTTGATGTGACCATCAAAGGTTAAGATGACCATCAGTGGTTGGATAGACTATCAGTTGTGAAAGTGATCATCATAAGCTACTATATATTGGCTTGGGTTGATAAAAATTTTGATTTAAAAGATCAAAAAAGGCAATTTTGGGAGGTTTTCTTATACTGGGTTGATTGTGAAATACAAATAAAGTAATAAAATACTAGAAAATAAATACTTAGCTTGTATAAGGTTGGTTAGATGAATGGTTGAGTTGGTTGGTTCATTGATAGAGTCTGGCATGATTCTAGTAGAGTAATGGTACTTGGATATCATCCAAGGTGTGGAAGCAAGTTGGTTCTCTATCATGATGGTTATATCACTAGATTTATATAAAGATACCTACAAAATAAGTTTTTGATGCAAAAAATATTGATAGTTGTGGCGCCATTTCACCTCCTACTCCTTTCTTATTATAGGCAAAGAAGAAGAGGTGCAATAGGACATTAACTGGGATTTATAATTATTACTCATACATGCAATGTCTTGTACACTAATCTACATCAGTTATTTTTAGAAAAGTAAGGTGGAGTCAATGTGGGTGTTTAGTTGGTTAGGTAGTGCAACCTTGACTGTCAATGATTGAGGGCCAAGGTAAAAAGATAGTTAAAGGGTGGGCTTATTTTTTTTGTTAAAATGACCATGGTTAGGCTTGGTTAGGGGTCAAAGGGTCAAATTGATCCCAAGGGGGTCCTAAGGTAGTATATCGGTGTTTCAACATTTAGAACTATGGTGTGTGAATTTTTAGTGTCTATACTTTTCCCCTTTTTAGTATGTAACTTTAAACTAATAAGCTACAAAACAAAAAATAATTATTAGTTAAAGGTATGGTTACCCTAAGTATGGGAGGAGGTGTTCCACCTCATATTAGGAAGTGATGTGGTGAAATATAATAAGTTGTGGTTTTGATAAGATGGATGAAGTTGATGATGAAGTTGGATGTCACAAAGGTGGGTGATAGGTTGGGTACAAAAGTGCAAACAAACACATAAAGTGTGATAAAAAGGGTGATAGCCAATATCATGTATAGACTAGGTTGCCATAGCTGGTTAAAATAAAGGTTGGTGATAGAAAGACAAGTGATAAGTAGACTACATGATTGAATTTGGGCATGTAATTTGGGTGCACTCATAAACACAAGTCTCTTAGGAAATTATGTTTTTGTGGGTATCTAAGGTAAGAAGTGCCCTCAAGGAAAACACAAACTGGTCAAGTGAAGTCATGGGTATCTAAGGTAGGAAGTTCTCCTAAGAAGATACCAATTGCTCAGGTATGGATGAGGTAGTGCAAGTGTAAAAGTAGTCAACATGGCAATATTTTTATTTTAGTAAAAAATACTAAGTAAAAGTCATCACAAAATGTGTACTAGGTGGGCTAAAATGGACCAAGGGTAAGGTGATGAAGTGGTTAGGGTGGGTAGAAAAGGTAGTCTTCATGGGTGGTTGATTAATTAGGTTCTATCCAAAAGGGTGCTTACTTTAGATAGGATCCAAAAAGTGAGAAACCTAACCATCGATGGTTAGGGTGCTTAAGGTTGATCATTGGTGGTCAACCTGACTGTCGATTGTTAAGGTCTAAACCCTAAAATGCCATAGTCAAAAGTGAATAATTTTTACTCATTTGAATGTTTGATTTTTTTGACTTTAGATTTCTAGTTTTAGGCATATTGGGCAAAAAATATTACTAATGAGGACCATGGGTGAGGTTTATTGGTGAGTGAATTGAGGGGACCAAGTGATTGAGGTTGACTATGTTAGGATGTAGCATAGACACATACATAGGTATGAATAGTTAGTGGGTCTATGGATTCCTCCTTGATAAAATTTAAGGAATGAGGTAGGGGCTGATTTGAAATCAATAATTCTAGATGTATTTGGTTATAGTAGTGAAATGTGCATTAGATAGGTTGGGTAGTTGTTGGGTTGGGTTTTAGGTTTATTTGCCCTAGGTAGGGTTTCTTTGTTCTTGGGTGAAATTTTTTAGTTAAAGGTGAAATTAAAAGGGTGGGGTAAGTGAACTAGGGTGGGTTAGGTATTAGGTAATAAATTAGAATATATTATAGGTGTTGTGTTAGTTTTTAGGGTGGGGCAGGGTTGGGCATTCTCTACCATTAGTCACACACAATGACTATTGGTGGTTAGCTTGACTATCGATGGTTGACCACCATGGGTAAAATGGTCATTTGACCATCGATAGTCAGGGTAACCATCAAAAATTAGATTAAATGGAAAATATGATTTGATAAAGGTAGGTTAAATGTGTAGGTTTTAAATTGTTTAATGTGTTAATATAAATGAATGTTATAAGTGTGCTTGATAGAGTATCAAGATTATGGGGGTGAAAGTCGAATGCCACAATAATGGATAAGGTCAATGGTAGAGTCGGTAAAATGATGCGTAATGTTCAAATGGGATATTAGTTAAGGGTTAAGAAGTTACATTCATAGTCAAAATAGTATAGGATACTAAGTTTGTTTTATATTAAACATTTACAATCATGAGAGCAGATTCAAATACATGATCGAGTTAAATATATTAACTAGACCTATGTTTATTATATATTAAATATATTGGGCACACATGGAGGAGGTTGAGTTGGGAGTATTGAGGCATTATTATAAAGTGCCACATTATGCATTTATGATCATGGCCCTCATCAATAGATGGGATCCATCCATGAACACATTCTTGCTACCCACTAGTGAGATGATGATCTTTCTAGAAGATGTGCATAAGATCACTCCATTGCCCCTATGGGGTGATAGGATATACCACATAGAGTAGGAGGAGCATGATGAACATATAGAGATATTGTATGAAGATGACCACAACTATCTCAAATGGCATGCTGGGGGTTTTAGTTACAATATGTCATATAAGAGGGTGATGGGCAAGTGGAGACTTATGAATATGATGATGATATAAATTTCATGCTTTTTCACTTCCTAATTTGTGTAGTAAGAGATTCCCATATTTGATATTGGGGGTGTTGTTTGAGATTTTTCTATGGAGGATAGTGTTTGGATGCGTACCTATGATTTTGGTGCAAATATATAGGGAGTTATGGAGTTTTAGGGTTGACAGGAGATATGGCATTAGTATCGATCTAGTTCTACACTACTCGAATTATGAGCACATTTGAGTGTTAAGGCTAGTACAGTACCATAGATGGGATACACATAAATAAATTTCTCAATTGGTTACATGAGGTGGAGAGATGACTTTGTTGCTTTAAGAGTAGGCAAAGGGGCTCATGATGTACATTGGTTCAAGGGTGTACTAGGTACATTAGTGATCAGTGATATCCTTTGGAGACCATATGTTTAATTTCTAGAATAGACTAGCTATAGGAGGTAGAATATATCTTTATAGATTTATATGTGGATATTTGGTAGAAGTGATATGGATGTAGATATCATATAATTTGATAGGGTTTAGAGATAGTTCATCTTGGTTTAGGGAATCTCATGTCCATTCCTTAGATATAAACATGAGGATGTAGAGATCCTTCTACTAGACCCAAAGCTAGTGTAGACATTACTTGATCTTGAGGAGTTGCTCATGAGGATGTAAGATTTCTTGATGGGTACCTTAAATGGTATTAGGATATATATGTAGTAGTATATTTTGGTGGAGATGATTATGGTAGGCAACCTATGTATGTGGACCCAACTAGGAGAGGAGGTCAAAGGGTACAAGTGTAAGGAGGTACCCTAGATGCATAGGTAAGAGGAGTTATAACCACTACAAAAGGAAAATTTATAAATTTATAGGTTTAGGTGGTAATCTTATAGGGTCAATTAGATACACTTACAAGTGATAGGGACTAGTCTAGAGCTTTACTATCCTTGGTTACATAGGAGAAAGACTCCCTAAGACAAAGAGGAGGAGGAGTAGTGGCACCTATAGGACCACTGGGTACCATCCCCATGGTATGATACCTAGATATAGTGGAGGAGTTATGGTACTATGAGGCTATAGTCTTGAGGTGGTGTCTTGATGAGTCTTGATGTGGTGAGTATAGAGAAAGTTTAGTATGTGGTACCAACATGGTGACACTAGGTTAGTGGGTTTCATCTATAGGTGGACAAATAGGTACTTTAAGGGGGCAAGTACTAGGACCTAGTCATTCTCCAAGAGAAAGTGGTGCACCAGGGGCATAACTTTGATATAGTTTGGATATATTATATGTTGTTGTTTATCATTTTGATTTTGGCCTGCAAGCTGATCTAGAGAGATGTACATTTTGAGAGAGAGATACATGTATATTGGTGTATACCTTATGATGTTATAATCATTATGACCCTTGTTTATTGCTCATTCTCTATGGTTTACTTTGATGTTATGGGATGATGTTTATATTGATTATGGTCATATTATATTTATTATTATTAGGTTATGGATATAAATGTTGATGTAGATTCACCTAGCTAGGCATACAATGGATTTTATTTATGGTTATGTTTTGTGACATGATAAATTATAAGGAGTATATGCTTCTCTATTTAGTTTTAGACATGTGGTGAAAATCATTAATTAATTTATTGTTCATGGATGTTTGACTTTGACATGTTGATGGATATGCTAATGATGTATGTTTTCACTTATGATATATGTTGATGCACTATGTTTATGATTATGTTTATTATTTTTTTTTTGGAGGTAAAAAAAATAAATTAAGTTAATTAACAACACTAAATGTGAGAACAAAGGTTAAAATCAAGATATAAATGTCTTAGTGAATATATCAACTAGTCATAATAGGGTAAGAAGAGGACACGATGATTATTCATCAAAAAGGACTAGAATAAAACCAAAGGTAGATTGGCTTAAGGAAAATAAACCCTTTGCATGCTTCGTATTAGCATTCATTAGTTAGTTAAATAAGTTTCTTGATCACATAATGTCAAGTAAGCTCAAAAATCTGTTATTTATAGTGTATAAAGGGGAGATGGATGAAAGGTGAAACCTTCATGTGAGACTAACATGCCTCTTTTTGAGGTTACCAAAGAGTTAGTATAAACAATTTTATGTCATACAAAGTGTATAATAATCAATGAAAGAAGTCTACTTATGAAATTCTATTGCAAATTTCAAAATTATTTGGCTTATGAGAGTAGATTACAACTTTCAAAATTATTTTTATTTTGTTATTTCTTAACAATGGGTCCTTTGCTTTTTTTGTTGTTGTTTGGGGGTTAGGGATGCTAATCGATATGGGAATCTTCAAAAAAATTATTTTTTTACAAATGCTTTATGTAGTCATCCTCCAAGGGAGTGGTCTAAGTTTGTATGATTTATTTAATGTTCTTGATAGTTATCCTTCAAGGGAGAAATCCACCTTACTTTGAGTAATTTCAAATATGTTATCAATTATTATCCTTCAAGAGAGTAGTTTGTGAATGCTAGGAACAACCCATAATTGCTATTGGTTTGGATTTTTAATTTTTTCTTTGTTTGGTTTTGATTGAAATAGACTTTCTTATATAGGCTTAAGGGTTCACATTTATTAAGGCAAAATTAAAAGCATAAAAAGGTTAATTGGGTGTAAATAGGTTTAAGTGACAAAAATCATGGGAATCCATCCTAAAAAGGGGTAGGATGTACCATGAGAATCATTCCATGGGTAGATTCATGGTACCCATTGTAAAATATTAGTCTATGATTGTGATGGGTAATCATATGATTCAATTTTAATCATTTGCCCCTAAAAATACGGAGATGAATTTGGTTTGTAATCAAGAGACAAGATTAAGTTAGATTGAAGGTGACTTTGATCCTCTTTAACAAAAGAAAGGATGTATCTATGAAGCATTGATGGGCTCAGGTTCTATGCTACCTTTAAGAGAGGACAATTGGTAAGCTTTTGATCCATACTTGCAGGTTAATTTTTAAGGTCCAAGCCAATTAAAAGAAAACTTGCCCTACTTGATTTTATCTATATTAGTGACATATTAATTTTCCTTTAGGATGAGGTCTCTGATGTTGAATTATTACACTCTAAGGTGTTTATTATAGGTAAATTTAATGTGATATTGATAAATATGAAAATGGGTAAGGGTGGCTAAGTGATGCTCATCAAATAGCTCAAGCTGGGCTAAATGGTGCTAAAAATAATCATCTTAAAAACTGAGGTCCTACAAAGATATGCAAAGAGATGGGATTTGAACTTTGAGAGGAAAGACACCCTTAAATTTAAACATAAGAGAGAATGGGGTAGCACCTATAGTGGTTGGATGATAGTGTGATAAACCCATAGGGTGAGAGGGATGTGAAAATGCCAATCCCAACTAGATACATTGACCATTTTAGTGATCATGTTGTAGAGAATTTTGTTAGAGGTTTTTGCTTGTCCATTAACTTGAGGGAAATAGGGTCATGAGAAAATTAACTTAATATAGAATGCATCATAAAGACCTTGTACTTGCTTATTTTTAAAATATTTACCATTGTTAGTGATAATTTTTTAAGGAACATTGAAGTAATAGATATGTGATGGTTGATAAAGTCGATAATCTTTTTCATGTTGGTTGAGACTAGAGGAATAATCTCTACCCATTTTGTAAAATAATCAGTCATAGTGATGATATAATGGTGTCATTATGAATAATGGGGGTTAATATCACCAATGAGGTCTAAGCCCCATTGTGAGAAGGGCCAAACATTAGTATAAATATAAAGACTATGGCTAGGTAAGTGATGTAAATTGGCATGTTGTTGAAATTTAACACACTTTTTGACATAATTAAAATAGTATTGGTTAAGTGTAGGATAGTAATATACAAGGTGAAGGATGTATTTATAAATGGATATGCCACTAAATTATCCCCCATAGATTTTATCATGTGTTTCCCTGATAGCATGAGAGGCTTCGTGACTACATAAGAAACAAAAGAGGATACCATCAAATCCTTTTTTATAAAAAAATTCACCCATAATGGTATAACATCAGGTACTTTAGATAAAAATTATTTAATAATTCCTAAAAAGACCAAAATGTATGATGGCAAGGTTGAGGTAGTTGAAGGTCTATTGATATCAAAGGTCAGGTTGGGTTTCTTCCACATTGAAGATGGTGGGAGAATTTAGTTTGGAATAGGAAGGTTAGGTAACTATATGGATAATGATATATATCTTAGAGTTATAGGGTGTAGAAAAAATATGAGAGGTGAGGGAAGCTATGGTGTCGACAAAATTATTGACAGATCGTGGGGTTAACTAGATGTAGTAATGTTCAAATGATGTCAAGAGCTCATCAACTAGTTGTTTATACTATTGTAATACAATATTATTACATTGGTAAAAGCCATTTATTTAATTTACCATAAATTTGGAGTCACCAAAGATGTTGATTATTTTGACTCCTAAGGATAAAGTGATCTAAAGTCCTATTACTAGGGCTTCATACTTAGCCATATAATTGGGACATTTAAAGTCAATATTGTAGCATAAAGGAAGAGGATAAATATAAAAGGGAATAAGGATGATACCAGCTCCCCAACCTCATTGACTCTTTGATCTCTCAAAGAATGTGGTGACCTGATAAGTGAAGCTTGTATGAGAGAGGGTCATGATGGACTCATCAGGAAACTCAAGAGGAGGAGGTTGGTTGTCTGCCAATGGTGCTTTAGCTAATTGGTTAATAATGACTTACCCTTTAAATAAATTTTACTAAAGGAAATCAAGTTCAAACTCCACTAAAATCATGAGCCACTTAGCCATACATTGGTTTTGGTATGGCTTGGAGTGAAAATACTTGAGTGGGTCGTTATTGGTTATGACATAGGTTTAATGGTTAAGAAGGTAGTGGAAAAGTTTGGTGGCCATGAAGACTAAAAATAATGAAAATTTTCTCAATAAAGGTATATCAAATCTCATACTCTACAAGCATGTAGCTGATTTAGTAGATAGATTTCTCTTTATGTTTTTCATCATAGTGAGCAAGCATTACCCCTAGGGAGTGGTTAGTGGTGGAGATATAAATGTAGAAAGGTTGGTCATCCTTGGGAATTTTGAGGATATGTGGAGATAAAGGTAATTTTTGAGTGAATTAAATGCCTTTTGATAGTCATTATTTAACTTAAAAGATACATCCTTGCTTAGAATGTGGTGGAAGGGTTGGCATTGGTCTGAGAGCTAGGAGATAAAGTGATGAATGGATTAGATCTTCCCCTGCAAACTATGAAGTTTCTTATGGTTGATTTGAGGAAGTATGTCATGGATAGATTTGATTTTGGTAGGATCAAATTTAATCCCCTAAAGGGAAATGGTAAAGCCAAATATCTTTCCTAAAAAGACCCCAAAAATGCACTTCCAGAGGTTATGGTAGATGTGGCAATAGATGAGGCACTCAAAGATAATCTTGAGGATGGCTAGATGGTCCTTATAACATTTGGATTTACTATGGAGGTCATCTACATAGTCATAGAAAATATTGTGGATAAGGTTGTAGAGGATATAAGTCATGGCACATTGTTAGGTTACACAAATGTTCTTTAGTCTAAAAGGCATGACTCTATAATGGAAGGTTACCCATCGGGTGATAAAGGAAATTTTGTGTTGATATTTAGGGTAAATTAGGGTCTAATGATAACTAGACAATCTATCCATAAGAGATAACAACTTGTGTCTAGTTTTAAGATCAACTAGTTGGTTAATTCTTGGTAGAGGAAAGTCATATTTGGGGAAAGCAAGGTTGAGGTCACAAAATTTGACATAATTGCATAGTCCCATTATGAATTTGGTGATAGGCATAACATTTGAGAACCATTGGGGATAGTCAAATGGTTGAATGAAATTGATAGACAGAAGATGTTAGAGCTCTCCTTTGATGAGAAGTGATATGCAAAGGTGCATATGTTGAAGTTTTTGCTTGATGGGCTTGGAATCATGGTTGGTGACTATGTATTGGGTGGCAATGTTAAGTTAAATTCTTGGAATGTTTCTATAATACCAAGTAAATTCTATGATTTAGTCTTAGAGGAATGAGGGAAAGGTCCTCAACATTCAATGATTGGCCAATTTTGACAATGTGGGGGTTGTTCAGAGTGCCCAAGTTGATATCCATGGTGGATTCATTCAATATGATTTATATCTCAATAGGAATGGATTTGTGGATGAAAGAATCTAGGGAACTAAGGTAGGTGAGAATGGAATCATCATCCTAGCACTAAATAGTATTAATGGTAGGAGAGTCATCTCTTATCATCTTAAGATGAGTCAAAGGGATGGTTATAGTTTCCCCCTCCTTTTGATAAGCTAAGAGCCTAAGGATATTCAAGTTAAAAAAAAGGTTAGGTGGGATGATGTCATCATCCTCACACCTAGGTAGAGAAAGGGTTTGTGAGGAAGGGATGTCTTCCTAAACAATGGTGATGGTAGGTGGTTTGGTCTTCCTCTTGGTGGGTAGAATGAAACTAAGGCCATGTTTGTCATGAGGTTTTCTTATCTTAGTGTAAATCAACTCATGTTGGCCATTTTCATATCATCAAAGACAAAATACCTTCCAAGCACACTTGTGGAGGCATGTCTTGGTAAAAATTAGCTTGTGTAGATAGGAGAAGCTAGATGTGAATGTTTGAGGTGAAGAAGAGGAAATAGAAGTACCAAGTGGTTTATCGAGTCCCCCATAAATGAAATGGGTTTGATAATGTGAAGGTTTAAATATAATAATGGATCTAATATTAGGTTCATATCTAGGTTGGTGGTCAATTTTACCATACTCTTAGGGAGTAGGGAAAGTGTCAAGAATAAGGAGGTGATATTCCCCTAGTGAAAGATGTTATAATGTGGGTTTCAAGTGTTATAAAATGGGGATTTGATCAGAGGGGATGGATGAGCTAGTTAATGCCTCATTGGTAGAAAAATGTATGACTCCCTCTTTTGTGCTTAAGGGCATTTCTTTAGTTGATGAGGGTGTGCTAGACAGAGGTAGGAGGATGTTGTTAGATCGATAATTCATGTTTCATGATGAAAAAGGGCTTAGGTCAACTTGTATAGTGACAACCTAACCTTCATGCTAGAATTTAATATAATGATAAAGGGTAGAGGGGACACAACCCATGGAATAAATACAAGGTCATCCTATTAAAACATTATATTAGAATTCACCTTATACTACATATAAGAGTTTAGGGAGACTGTGGGGTCCTAAATAGATATGAATAATAGTATTTCTTAGGGTAGTGGCCATGGTTTCATTGAAGGATTGGAGGATGGCTGATGTTTCAGACATGACATTCTCTAGCATGTTGAGATGGTCATAGGCATGGTAGGAGATGATATTAATAATAGATCCCCCATCAATCATGACCCATTTGATGTGGGTTTGGTTGATGTAAATAGTAATAAAGAGAGGATGATTTGGTTCATCATGATGGATAGAAGGTATTTTTAAATCCTTGAAGGTGGCAAGGTTAAAATTTTGGAGAGTGCTAACAAAGGCTACCAGAGGATGAGGGTCTTCAAGTTGGACATTTATTGATTATAATTCCTTTATCATTGCTTAGTCATGATGAGGTGAAGTAGAGATCAAATCATATAGGCTTATCTTTACCAGGGTTTGGTGAAGTTATTTGATAACCACTCTCCTCATTGATTTAGAAGGGTTGGATTGGAAGGTACCCAAGATTGATACCTTAGGTTTGGTTGAGGGTGAAGGTGTTTGAATTTGACTTCGTTGGGGGGTGGAAGATGGGTATATCCATGGTATAGACACTTTGGCCTTCCCCTTATCCTTCTATTGAGTGTGTGATCATGTGACCACATGGATAGTATGGATAGATGAAAAAGTTGGGGTAAGAGATTGGTTTATTTCCTCATCACTTTGAGGTGAGAGTGGGTGCATAGCTAGGCATTGGGTAGTGGTTATTATTTGTTGGATTGGTAACAAGCTTATGGGAGGTTTAAATATTAATATATCATCCTCATCATAGAGCTAATGGATAATGGTTTGGAGATATTTATAGTTCTCTATGTCATGCCTTGGTGTCCTATGATAGGAGCACACTTGGTAATCATTATACCAGACTAGTTTTTAACCAAGAGGTTTAAATGATATGATGGGAGGTAAGACCAAACAAAAATATTTCAATAACCTTTAGAAAAAAGTTGAGTAGGATTTAGCTAAAGGTTGAGATATATTAGAGGTTTTGGTCTTGGTTGGTGAGATGGAAATAATTTTGGAAACAGGCTTGGTGGTAGGAGGTTTGGGTAAGGTAGTGTTATTAGTTGATGGTTTTGGTTTTGGTAAGGAATAGGTTGATAATTTTGAGGTAAGAGGTTTTAGGGTAGGTAGTTTGTTGATAGATGGATCAGTGAAGATAGGTGTGTCTAAAAGTAAGTATGCTAGTGTAACCAACAATAACAGTTGGGTTTTGGTTGAGATAGTCAACTTCCTAATCAAAGTGGTGGGATGAGGCCCCAAGATAGAGGGAAAGGTTGAGGGAGGTAGTAGTTTATCCATCTAGACTTTTGGTGGCTTTAATTCCTTGGTTGATTTGGTTTTGTTTTTGGTTGTAAGGTTTGGTGAGGCAAGCTCCACTTTCATAGATGGGTGACTAAGGATCTATATAGGGAAGGTGCAAAGGTTTTGGTTGGTTGGAGAGGATGATTTAGTGGTTTGGGATTTGGCTACTTTGGATGGTTGAGAAATGGTTGGGTTGGTAGAGGTTTTCATTAGTTTTTTTGATAAGGTAGGGGGTTAGATAACAAAAGTAGTGGGTTGGTATATCAAGGTGGGGGTTAAAGGTTATTGTTTGGTGATATAAGGAATCCAAAATTACTTCCAAAGGGTGGCTCAATCCATGTCTAGGTTGGAGACAAATTCTAATTTCTGCACTAATCTATATAATCATTTTTTTCCTTGGATAAAGGACTCGAAAGATAAACCCATAGGTTGAGGAAGGGGAATGGTGACCTCATCCTTTTCCTCAATCAAATGATGAAAGGTTTGGATAGATAACTCCTTTATGGGAGGTGTAGACATGGTGTCTTCTTTTTTTGGAATGATTTTCAAAGGGGTAATACATTTCTTTATATTTGAGGGAGAAGGTAAAATGGGTGCTTGTTCTTGTATGTCAGTTGAAGGAGGGGTTGATGGCTACACTAAATCAATAAGTGGAGGAGGAGAAAGGGTGTTTCCTTGATTTGGGTCTCCAAAGGAAGAAAAGGTAACTCCAATAACTCAAAAAGTAGAGGGGAGAAAAAGGTAGATTGGATAGTAGGTTATTTAGTAATGAATGTGTTAAGAACCATATTGATAGTATGGGCATCATGAGAACTCTCAACCTTATTGTTCTCATTTTTGGTAGGTGCATGAATGGGAAAAGGTTTCTTGAAAATGTTAATGGATTAGTTTTGAGGTGAATTGGGGTTATCCAAAATGAGCTCTCATTTGTCAATGAGGAATTGGATAACACTTTTGAAGGTATTACACCTACTAACATCATGCCTTACTACTCAATGGAAAACATATAGATCATTATCATTTTACCAATTAGGTACAAGATGAGAAGAATAAAATTATTGAGGGGGATTGATAGGATGAATTTGTATGATATTAGAATTCAACAACTTCTCTATGATCAAAGCATAATATTCCTTGAGAAGAGTAAATTGCTTCTAATTATTTTAGTTTTGGTTCTGCATGTTTTACTTTGAGGAGCTAGAGGAATTTGGTAGGTTGACAAATGGTTGAGTATTGGTTTTAAGGACAACCACATTTTCAATTCCCTTAATCTTGATATTGGTATTGGTTTGGTTTCTTGGTTTAGAGGAATATGTCTCATTGGTTTTATAGGTAGAGTTCATGTTTTTTAGCTTTGGCTTTCCTTCATCGATGGATATGTTTTATAGATTATGCAACATGGTAAAATACTCATAAAATTTTAGAAAGATATGGAAATTTAGTGTAGAAGAGATGTTCTTGGCACATGCCTGAGCAAAAAATTCTATCAGTTCAAGTAGGGGTAAGGACAAGGAAAGCTGATTGATTAGGTTCCTCCAATGAGTTAAAAAATTAGTAATAGATTCATCATCAAATTGTTATATAGAGTAAAGGTTAGTGATGGAAACCTTCTTGGAGATATTTATCAAAAAGTGATCCAAGAAATTTTGGCCTAACTAGGTGAAGGATAACAAAGAGTGTTTGGTGATGGCATTATACTAGTCTAATGCTGGACTAGATAGGGACATGAGGAAGGGAGAAAGAAGGAGGAAATAATCATAGGCAATAAAATAACATGAATTCATAAATACCTTGAGGTTATGTTGGGGATATTCCTTAATTTAAAACTTAGAGAATTTGGGAAGTTTTCACCGAGGAGGATATGATTTGATATGGACAGATGGGTGGATGGGCTCATTATAGATATGGTCATATGATAAGATGTGAGCTCTATAGATGGATTACTCTAAGATAGTAATTGTATAAATGGGAATATTAATTATATCTACTTGGGGTTGTGTACCTAAAGGTTTTTAAGGTGTATACTTTTGTTGTGGTTGAGTGACATATTGATAATCGGTAAGGGTTGATGAGCTTCTACCTATTAGTATGTAGACACTAATGCTTGGGTGGAAGTTATGTAGGGGTAAGCAGATATAGGTGGTTATTAGTAGGTAAAGGTACATGCCCTTATGGGTTAGGGAGGCAACCTAAGTTTGGTTCAATGAGTATCTATTAGGTAGGAGAAGTGGTTAGGTTGGTTATCAAAGGAAGGGTAGTGACCTTTGTGCTTATGGGTGGTAAGGTAGAAGGTATAGGCACCACAATATTTTGAAGTGGGGTATTGGTTAGAATATTATACATATCTGATGGAAGGTTGGCGATGATAATGGTAGGTAATTCCATGGTGAAGATAGTATAGGTGGCTAGTGGTTAGGTTGCTCCTAAGGTAGAAGTGTTATTGATGGGGGTGAAAGGTATAAGGGTATTTGTAGGTTGGGCATGTTGGTTTCCCATAATAATATCAAAGGGATTATTGTTGGATGAGGAAGCTTAGGTAGTCAATGGTTGGGTGATGACTATGGTAATAGAGGTGTTTCCCATAAGGTGGGAAGGCATGACATAAGGTGGGTCCACAGGTGGAACTGAAGTAGGAGCATGATGAGGCATAGTGTTAAGATAATGATGAAGGGCCATAGGCTTTTTATCTAAGAAGGTGGAATTTTTTTTATCTCTTTGGGGAATTTCCCAAGGGAAAGAATGACTTCCCAAAGGATAAAGAGAGCTTTCTAGTTTAGAAACATACTCCATAAATGAGTAGGTAGAAGGGGTTGATTTACTTAATGATGGGTTTTATCCTACTAGGTTCTTTCACTACTGGCAAGTTAGAATCATCCAAGGTAAGGGAGAGAGGATATAGAAACAATCTCACTAATAAAATAGAGAGAAGACAAGAAATGAGCAAGGAAATTAAAATAAACATTAGAAAGTACGTTAAGTCTTAAAGTTATTTTTAGTCTCTCTTTTAGATTTTGCCTTAAAATTTTAATAAATTATGTGACTTAAATTAGCTTATAGAGTGGGTACTATAAAATAAGTCTATGGTTGCTTCTAGGTTGTTTAAGATCTCAAAAATAATCTGTATTAGAAATTAATATGTGGATTGGAATTAGGGCATAACCCTTCACTTCACACACCACAATGATAAGGGTGTCAAGTTATTAACCAATTATATACCAATTTATAGAGTTCATACTCAACCAGAGAGCTAAGTTAGTTCTCCCCTTGGTAATGACCTCTAATTAGGATTGATTTGAGCAATATTTTAGGTGACAATTTAGGTGATGGTTCTACCCAATTAGTGGCAGAACTTTTGGGAGCCATAGCTTTTCCACCATAGCTCCGTTTGAACTCCCCATTTGAATTGTTGGAAAGCTAAAAATGATGAGAACACTGTGAAATGACATAAGCTCTAATTGGTGGGTTTTTACCCTTGAAAACCAAATGGAAGTGCCCCAAATTTTAATTTTAGTAGTGTAGTCTAAAAATAATAAGTTTCTAAAAATACTAATTCCTTGAATTTTGTATTGTTGTAAATCATGGAACTTGAACCACTTAATCTCCCTCAATATTGGTGACCTTCCATATCCTCCTCATACCTTAAAAATGTGTAAAAATTAATATATAACCCAAAATGGAAATTAGACATCTCTTCTTAGAGATGGGCATATGTTTGGGTCTATAGATTTGATCAATAAAACATCTCTTCTCAGAGATAACATTATTAAAGTTATGTTGTTCTTATTTATTGAATTATATTTCAACCAAATATTTTGAGTTTTGGATCAAGGATTGTCAAGAAAGGGTAAGGTGACCTCTAGGTGATGAAATCCTAGTTGGGATTTATCTCAGGTTGTTTGATATTTGATTGATGTAGGTGGTTCGGTTTAGTGTGTGCAATAAAAGTGATTCTAAGATAGGATTAATTTAATTTAATTTAATCTATGTGAGATAAACTTGCAAGAAATCAATGTATTAAGTAAATTTTAAGCCCATATGAAACTTTGATGTCATTTATGAGCATAAAATATAGAGAAGAGCTTTTAGACACAAAAAAGATAAACCCAAGTAGAGACTCAAGGGTCCCATCAGGCATGCTAGAATGTTTCAATGAATTTTTTCTTATATTTTGAGAAAGGAAGAAGAAGAAACTAAATATGAGTATGGTTGAAAAACATTTTTAATTATGCACATATTGAATAAGATGATTATGAAGAAATCCTATTTGGCTTGAGAGGATGAACTACAAATAAAACATCACTAAAGAAAATGGTTGGTTAGATAGAGAGGTAGGTGGATTGCCTAGTGATAGCTAGATTCTAAAAGAAAGATATTATTCAAGGGCTATCAATCCACACATTTTAAATAATTAAGTTTATAAAATAGAATATAGAGTACCTACATCAATAACTAAAAGTTTCTGAAATTGAACAGAAGAAATGCTTGATAAATAAATAGGTTAAAAATTAGTAATATATCAATAAGCAAGTCAATCCTAATGCTAAAAGGATCGAGTATGATTTATAAAATAGGTTGAGAGTCTATGAATAGGTAGGGACATATAAATTTAGGTTTTTTTGAGGATAAGAGGGTGAAAATAACTTGATATTATTTTCTACCATAGTGACCATTAGTGGTTGATGTGATCATTAGCAGTTAAGGTGACTATCGATGGTGAAGGTGACCACTAGTGGTTGGGAAAACCATAAATGGTCAAGGTGACTATAGATGGTTACTATGTATTATCTTGGGTTGTTAAAAAGTCTAATTAATGGGATCATTAAAGGAAATTCAAGGAGGTTGGCTTATACTGGGTTGATTGTGAAATACAAATAAAATAATTCAATACTAGAAAACAAAGACGTAGCTTGCAAAATTTTGGTCAGATGAATGGTTGAGTTGGTTGGCTCAATAATAGAGTCTAACATGATTCTAATAAAGTAATAATACTTAGATATTGTTTTAGGGGTAGTGGTAAGTTGGTTCTATATCATGATAGTTAGATTGATAAATTACTAGAAGCATACCTACAAAAAAGCTCTAGATGCAAAAACTCTTGATAGTTGTGGCCCCATTTCACCTCCTACTCCTCTCTTCTTATAATAATAGAGGGTTAGGTATAAAAATATGTTGATTAGGATTTATAATTATAAATTGCACATGTAATGGCTCACATATGTATTTAGATGAGTTATTTTTATAAAATCAAGGTAGAGTTGATGTGGGTGTTTAGTTGGTTAAGTGGTACAACCCTAACCATTGGTGGTCGAGGTGATCATCAGTAGTCATCTTGACCATCAATGATCGAGGGCCAAGGTAAAAATGTGGTTAAAGGATGTGCTTATTAAGTTGGTCAAACTAACCATGGTCAAGCTTGGTTAGGGGTCAAAGGGTCAAATTGGTCCCAAGGGGGTCATAAGGCAGTCTAGGGGTGTTTCAACATTCAAAACTATGGTGTTCATATTTCTAGTGTCTACAAGTAGCATAAATTGAAATAATCTGACACATTAGGTAAACATATAAGGATGGTGTGAAATAATGTAAATAAGAACTAGATTCACTTTAAATATTTACTCGTATAAAATTACAACATTAGCCCAAATGCAAGAAGAGTAAAGAAAATGAAATGAACCTAAGAACTTTTAATTAACCTAGAATTGGTACAAGTTAACAACTCTACATTAAAAGGTGCACATCAAGAGTTCATAAGAACAATTCAAATCTGAAAATTAAACTAAGCAAGTGAGAGAGAATCCATGATAACAAACACACAGATAAATATTGGAGAAACTTTGAAAATTCCTTTCTTGTACTGATTGCTCCAAGCTTACAAATTAATTTTGGCTCTAAGAAATCCCTCCCCTTTACAATTGACAATACTCATTTTATAGAATGCAAGGAAGTATGTCAGTCATTCATATCCAATTAAAGAAGTAAAAGTGTTAGGCCAACTATCCTTTCTATAAATGTTCTATAATACATTAAACTTTCCCTAATGGACTGATTTATAGGCAATGTGTTTTACAAGCTATACATGCCTTTTAAAAAAGAATATTCTATTTTAAAAATATATAATTATTATCTATAAGAAGAATATTCTTAATTTGACCAATCTTTGGGACCCTTGTGCTATTGATGTCCCCTATTATTGTTGCAAGATATTCAATGCTCTTTGATTTTATTCATCAATTAGATTCAAATTAAAAATAGGTTTAATGAAGAGTTAACCTTCTTTTTCTACTAGGATTCTAAGATATCTATCATTTCTGACTAAAGCCTCTTTGATGTTTTTGGCTTCAATAATCCTTTCTTCTACTGTTAGGATCATGTCCATGATCCTACTATTGTTCATCCCAAATTTTCCTTGGTTTTTTCTCTTCATAAAGGATGAGGCCTAGGGAATTAATTATAGTAAAATCAATGATCATGGTTCAAAGTAAGTTTTCCATCTTATCTTTCATTTATTTGTCATCTTCAAGGAGGTTTTTTGAGTTCTTAGACTGGGTAGTTAAACCCTTGATCTTATTCATAACCAATCTCATGACTATGTTTAGATGAGCCACGATAATTGTTTTAAAATTAGGGATTTGATATTAAATCAAGACATTGATAAAATACTTTATTTTGTCCCTTAAGCTCTACCATTAGCCATGGGTTTGTTCAAATTACTCACTAATGATCTAAAGTTCACTTTTAGATTGAATTACCCTTACACAAATGCAAAATCAGCCTTTTTAGCTTGATTATGATGAATATAGGGCTGAAATAAAGATTTTATATGTGCTTATGGGTTTATAAAGGTATTTATAGTGATTTAATGGTGGTAGATATTTGAAATTATGCATGCTTCATGAATTAGATCCAAATTGGATTGCATACTTATGCCCTTACATTTCTTGGGTCTACAAGATCTTCCATTTGGCATATTATACTTACATGGCTCCAATGTGGCATCATTATAGCATCTATGTTGTATTTTCATTTACATGGCTCCATTTTGGAATCACTATAGCATCCATGTTTCATTTTCATATTTAAAAAGTGACTATTTCCTTTTGAAAATATAATTTCATCTCACACCATTAGATCATCCTTATATAGATCAACATGGACTCTCAATCATAATCTAAAAACATGAATGTTATTGGTTACTTGATATATTGCCTATGGTTATGACATTTATCAATTTTTCATTCACTCTAAGATTTTTTAAATTATCAATGTTGATCTTACACCATTGATCTTAATTTCATGGATCAATCATGCTCTGTTGATATTGATTTATTAAATTATACCTCCTACTCTATGTGCCATTAATTAGAATGTGTATGCTCATTTATGTACTATAAATTTTTAAAAGATGATCAAGATATAATTTGTGGCACGTATCTATGCCACATGTTGTCTCCACATTCATATTAACTTTTCAATGTTTCCTACACATCATTGGATCATCTTCATACGAGTAAACACACTCTATTAGATCTTGATATACAAGGTCAAATTCTATTAGATTTTGAGTGTTGTTTGACTGAGATTATGACAATTGTCATTTTATCTCTTATTTTTGGGATCTATTGAAGTTTTGACTTGATACACATTATTGGATCAATCTATCTTGAGAAAATGCATACCATTGATGTCTAGAAGATGCTCTAACTATAGCTTAGGGTAAGGGCCTTAACTTTTCAACTTTAATCCTACATTGATTATCTCATTCATCTAGGCAAACACAAATCATTGATCTTATGAATAAAAAATGTTTAAGTTAGTGCTCAGGAAAATAAAGAATTTAGCATAATATTTTAGACTATGATTTCTATTTCATATTAATAAATGTGATAAAACCTTAGGTTAAACATTTTAAGATAAGTTTCAAGAAATAATAAAGGGGAAGATAGAAATAATAATAAGACATGGAATAAATCCTTAGGACAAGGATTTTAGGATAAATGTATAGACATAATAAAAGGTCCTAGTGGTTAGTTAGACCATGTGGAAATAAAAGGGACCAAATGGGCTTGAGAAAATAAAGTGGCCAAACATAAAAATGTTAGACTAATATATGGTCATGTTAATAAACATGACTAAAGCTTAGGATAAAAATAGAACTAAGTCCATGGCATAATAAATCATTCCCATGAAAATTATTCTAACCAAATTTAAATTTTATTAAAAGGGACCTAAGCTAGCGTAATTTTCATGATGGTTTCAATATGACTTTAGTTTGATTTTCAATAGACCAAAGGATAATAAAGTATCAAATTTACATTAAGCTATGAAATCCAAGACATTTCCCACTCTAAATGGACTCCATTAGAGATACAACCTAAAACATAAATATCAAATGTTAGCAACTTTAGGAAAAATTAAATTAGAATTATGAACAAAACTACAAACCAAACCATAGGTGGATGATCTTCAAATAAAGACACTGTGTAAATGTTCTAGTGACACTATGATCAAGTGAATTTTTAATTTTAAGGCACAAAATTTACATAATTTAACACAAGTGTCCCCATTTTTTAGGAAAGGGGGTATGTTGACCTCAACACATATTAAAATTCAAAATGAATAAATACAAGGTTAAATATACATAGAGGTCTCAAAATACCAAGTAGAGACTTTGGGTGATGCATCAGAAGAAGAAATGGTAAACAAATGAAAGGATTGGAAAGAAAGAAGAAGGAAATGAGGAAAAAGAATGAGGTGAGAAAATAATAAGATATTCAAAAGGATATAGATAAAATGAATTAGAACTTGACAAGTTTAATGAAATATTTGAAAGAATTGATTAAAAATCAATCAAGACAAAGATTCTTCATAAAATTCAAGAAAGTGGTCAAGTTGCCAATTAAGTAGATTGCATAAAGGAGAATGAGTCAACAAAAATTTAAAACATGGAAAATAATGATAAGGTTTATATAAGAGCAACCAAAGGAGAAAATTGAAGAGGCAATCAATCCTCAATGTTTTGATTCTAATAATATGTCTAAATGTATGATTGTAGTTATGCATATGGTTGAGGATAAGGCCAAATTTGAGGCCTAAAATTTTCAAAATAAAAAGTAAGATCAATTAGAAATGAACCAAATAGAGTTATATATAGATGTAAATCATAAATAATAAGACAAAGAGCAGGAGGTTTTCTTGAGGGAAAACAAAATAGTAATTTCATGTGTGAATAACCTTAAACTAATTTTTAAAATAGAATGGAGAAAGGAAATAGTTTTGAACAATCCATAAAAGTAGTGATAGATAGTTGGTATTAGGAAATTATATCCTATGATAAGTATAAAATAAAGGAAAAAATAGTAATGAAGAGTATAAAATTAAATAATACGGTAGTCCAAAGAATGGTCAAGTAGTGTTACAGGTCAAAGAAGTGGAATACTAAAAACTTAATACTGCATCAAATACAAGCTAGTTGGTGTGAATATGGAAATAGTAGAGGAACACTATAAGATATATATATATATATATATATATATATATATATATATATATATATATATATATATATAAAATTAGAGATAATATCATGTGAATGTTAAGAATGAACATCATGCTATAAAAGGTGAAGGGTTGAAGATGCTTTAAAGGCATTAAAAAGTAGTTAATTTCTTTAATGAATTTGTTTCATTTGTAGGTGCAATAGTGGATAAAAAAACATAGAGGAGGACTAATTGTGTATTAGTTGAACATGTACACATGTAATAAAAACTATTTGAATAATAAATATAAACATAAGTTCATTTTCATCAACTAATTTATTATATAAGACTCATCAGAAGGAGTTCCTGAAACTTTTAAAGTCTATGAGTTTAATGTAGGTATAATGAATAGAAGTCAAATTTAATAAAATATTATATAATTTTTGTTGTGAATGGTCTTATAATGTATTTTATAGTACATAAGGAGTGTTAAAATTAGTAATAGTCAAATTCTTAATCATTTGAGATTGTAACAAGTTTCCCACTTAAAAAAGTAAATTTAAAAATTTGAATTTATTGTTAAGAGTTGCAAAGGTTTTGGTATGTGGTAAGGGTCATGATATTGTTTTTAGGGGTATTATAGAATATTTTAAGTTTTTTTAATTGATTAAAAACCTTCCATGTTAAACATAGTTGTGTTCAAATCTTAGGTTGTGTTAATTAATAGTTAGGAAGTTAGGGTTGATGGATTGTAGGATTAAAAAGTGCAATATTTTGCTATTAGAATACAAAGTGATATAAGAGTGTGGGTTAATGTAGAGACATGAAATACATGAAATTATATTATAATATTTTAATATACATCATGAATAACCTTGACAAGACCAAGAAATAGAAAAAAAGGGAAGTTAGAAAATAGGGACCAAACTATAGAATTAGAGGCTTTTAATATGATTATTGTCATCAATCATTGACATAAATAAATGGAATGAGTTTTGATGATTTTTTTTAAAGATAATACTTTTAATATAATTTTATTTAACCATCTTATTACATTTTAGTTATATTTTGTATTGATAAGGGTTCTTTTTATCTCAAAATCCTGATATACCTATTATTATGAAATTACAATCAAATACAAGTGTCTTTTCAATGATATTTAAGGTGAGTTTTAGGTTATGAGTAATTGAGAAGGTGATATTAATTTTTTATATACTTTTTAAAATAAAAAATACTCATTATAAGTTTTTTAAATGTGATTTGACATTAAGTATATGCCCACTATCTTGTGACAGTCTATGAGCACAATCAAGGTTAAACAATCAGAGATATAATTGATTTTGTTCTGTTTCAAGATTGAAAAAGATTATGATTTGATATTTATAATATGTCACATGTTTTATATATAATTTTAATTAAAAAATACCTCATTAAATTACATATAATTTAAATTATAAGAAAATAAGAGTTCTCAACCTGGTCATAGTCAACTAGGGTTTTCAGACACAAAAGTCCTTATAACTTGAAAAATAACAATTAAAATTTCCTCATATTTTTTATAAAGGTTTAATAACATGTTTTTTAAATTATAAAAGTGGTTTCAAGTATTTTTTAGTTACATGGAGGGAGATATCAGTAAAATATAGTCAATAGATGTATAGGTGAGGGTTCTAGAAGCATATATCATGACTAAAATAGGCATATCTTCTAAAGGATATAGACAAATAATTTAAAATTTAATGGAAAGGTTGGATAAGATTAAAATTAAGTAATAAATTTTATTTAATTATTTGATAATATTTGTGTGTTAATATATGAAAAAAACTCAAACCTATAGATTTTATAATTAAGCCTAGAATAGTCTTATTTTAGTCCACTAAAAGTTTCATACCTTTAAAGTTAACTATGAAAATGCCCTTAAGCTTTGTAGAGTCATGGGTTAAGATTAAAATAAATTATTAAATGTGGTATCATTGATTTTTAGTTTATTAGTCTAAATTCATCCTAAAAATGTAGGTCTACAATCATTAAAAGGGAGATTTACAAGACATTATTTGCCTTTTCTTATAAGAATGGGACTTGGTGAGTGTGTGTAACCTATTGATTGAGTTAATTAACCAAAATAATAATAAAATAATATTTTTATCCATATGTATTATAATATTCAATCAAAATGGTCATCAATAAGGGGACAAACATATTTAATAAGAACAAGGCCTAATTGCCAAGCCTAGAAAGAGACTATTTTTATATTTCATGTAAAAATAAGATATAATCAAGGTTAAAGATCAGTTTTATGAGTTAGATACAAGTAAAATAACCTTGATTAGAAGTCAAGTTTCTGAATATAAAGAAAAATATTCAATTTATAATTCCAAACATCCTAACCAAGAACAAACACCTAGTGAGACCTAATTGTAATAGAACCTTAATGACACTGTGTTTATGTCAAATTGGATGCAGATATAGGAAAATAGTTTTTGATTCTAGTCAAAAATGGAAAATTGTTGGGTTATATACTAAGATCTACACTATCCTATGGGATTCCAAATTGTGATCCATTTAGTAATTTTTAGAGTAACATTATGGATGGATGTGCATTTGAGTAGAATATTTTGGTCGTCTCTAATTCAAGAGTTTTGAGTCACAAATATAGGGGTGTTGAGTATATATTATAATTTATTATTTATAAAGAACAAGATGAGAATTTTTATTAAAACTTAGGTTATGAAAATATTCAATATTTGTTGTTTCCTATTTTGTCATTTCAAGATACTTGTCATCATGAAAAGCATGCTAAAAAGGGAGATAAATTCAAGGATAAAACTAGTACTATACAGCATGAATATTTTTCTTACATGTGATATTTAGGTCATATCTCAATGGTTAAAGAGGATAAAAACTTTGATATCATTATTGAATTATTCATGTTTTGTATTTGGATAGAAAGGAAGTTCAAGAGAAATCATATAGGATATGTTGTGCATTCTAAAAAAGTTGTGAAGGGTAATTTATTTAAATTCATATACCATTCTCCTTGGAACTAAATCCCTCACTTTAAGACAAGGTGATAGATGATGGTATAACTAGATAGTCATGACAGGATGCTTGATGCTATATATAGATACATACATGTTTGTCACCCTTGTATGTATAAAAGAGAATTCATGAAGGCTAATACAATTGAAAACCCATAAGTGCCTTTTGTGAATATAATAGACCTCATATAAGATAAATAACATGAGGTAGAAAATAAGGATTAAAATGAGCTTGCTATCTATCCTTAGATACAATTTTTTTTGGTACAAAATCTAGCTATGAAGGTTGGTTCATAGGACTAAAATAAGCCTCCATTTGGACACTAGTGTTGATACCAAAATTATGTCACACATGCATGCATATCTCCCTATGTCTAAACCCCCTTAATCCCATTTCAATAATAAATAATCTCCCTAACACATGTTTTTACCCCTCACTTATTTAAATAATTTAAAATACTTAATTAAGTTAATTAAAAACCCCCTTTGATACCTTACTTGGCCACCTCACCCTACGACTAATTCCCACTTGATGAGTCACCTCAAGACTTGATCACCTCATCCTAACTACCCAATACTTATTCCCACTCCCAAACTAAATTCTTAATGAGCTACCTCCTTCCTAACCTCTTAATTTTACCATTTTATAATGGGTGTCACACTTGGAATGAACAAAAACAGAAATAGGCCAAAAGTTGTAAGGTTTATCTATTATAGGGTCATCGATATCAGTCAACCCATGAATGACATCAGAAAGATCACTAACATTGACAATATAAGACAAACTCCAACTTAAACTTCAAGTCATCAAAAATTAAGAAAATTGATTCTTACTTGCATTCAAGCTTTGGACATTCTATTTTTGACATCCTAGCTTACAACCATATTTTGTAAGTCAATCACGATCAGTAACTAAGCTCTTGAGGACCAATAGTACCTACTTATTCTCTTTGTTCAAGCATTTAGGTTCAAACTCCCTACTAGAGATCATGAATCTAGCATATATCATTCAATGACCCCAACTAATTATATCACTTATACTTTAGGTCTTTGAAACATTTATTCTTCTATTTATTTACATTTTTTCTACATTACTTTATGCACTTATGACTAAACCCTCATAAGGGAGTTACAAATATTCTTTACTTATTTCCCCTTCCCCTGACATACCAAACCTCTGACCAAACCTACCCAAGACAAAATATCTTTCTCATAACTCTCCTAACCTCCCTAACTTGATCCAAACCATTTCTTAGACCTAGAAAATCCTTCTACAAGATCCCAACTATTCACTACCCCTATCGATCTTGGTAGCCTAACCGACATAGATCACCTCACTACCAACCTTGATAGTATAACTGATATTGATCACTACCCCATCAACATCACTAACTGTGGATTCCTTAACCTCTTTAAAACCTACCTAGACAACTTCTAAATTACAAACAGAATACCTCACCTACACCTTGTCACTCTCTATTACATACAGGTTCTTAATAATGGTAATCTTGCTTCTCTTTTACTCTCTCTTTACCTCTCTTTTAGTTATTTATTATTTTTTTGCCTCTCAAAAGTGGACTATCATCTCTAAAGAAGTTTCACACTTCTTAGAGCAAGTATGTAGCTTTGTATCCCACTCATTTAACTACTAAAAAACATCTTATGGTAGTGATTTCTTATTTATATGTATTCCTCCCTAGACAAAGAGGAGTGATCATAATGTCTGAATACGATACACAAACCAAATCTAGGTTCATTCTAATCACTTATACCCATCCTTATTTTTGTTTTCTTTTATACTTAAAATAGACAAAATTTAGTGAAACATTTCTGGCATGCCCAGTAGGACCCTAGGGTTTTACTTGGGTTCATTTCCTATTTTAAGCATTCATATAGGTGCATTGTAGTGAAAATTTCATTTCTTGCACTTCCTCCTTCCTCTTTTCTCTTAAAAAAAATTCAACGTCTTATTTTCTATTTAAAAAGCATTAAACTAAAATTTTATTTCTTTTCTCTTGACCTGTATAAGAAATCTATCATTTTATTTAAAAAAAAGAGGATCTCCTCTTTACTTCTTCTTCTATGCAAATTAGGATAGTGAAATTCATAATCTATTCCTATTTCATCTCTATTTTCATTTGAATCTAAACATTTTATATTTGGGTTTTAAACTTACTACATTTCATAGTTTGTTTGTTGCATGTTAATTCACCTAGTTAATTAAAAACATTTTGAATAAATTGTAATACATTTATGTTATATAACCAAATCACATTCACATAAACAAACATCTAAACTCAATTTAGAAAAGGCCCATCAAGATTTCATCACTTAGTGGATCACCTTACCCTACCCAACTATCCTACATGGATTTCACCACTAAGTGAAGAACCCACTCCATTCTTTGGCAGAGTATAATCTATAGATAGAAGGTATAGTTTGGTTAAGCAGCTTGGCTCAGATCTAGGTTCATGAAGTGAAAAAAGAAAGATCCTATAATAAAACATGTAATTAATCTAACACATATTTCCTCTTGAGTACCAAAAATAACCTGAAACTAGCTCTAGATTGCTTTATAGTACCTTCGATAACCAAATTCTCTTCTCACTATCTGATTAAGGCATAAGCTAATACGAGACTAAAAATTAATCTCTAGGACTTAATAGTAGGTTGTACGTTCTTTTTCTAATTTTTAATTTCCTTCTATATTTTTGAGTAGGATGTTTTCCCATCGATTCACAAAATCAATACTATTCTTAATACTCAATTATTATAACCTATTATCTCAAGTTTTTTGAGTGTTCTTCCTTCTTATATAGACCTTTTACATCCACTATTTTACCTAGTTTCAACGTCTAGTTCATTAAAACATCAAATTTACTTCTCCCAAGATTTCACAGTGACCAACATCGATTAACCCTATTAGCATCAATAGATTTTACCTACTAACATTGTTTAAACCACTGATGTTGGCAAACTTTTCCTATCGACATCGTTCAAGAAACTAACATTGAGATAGTGTAATTTCATCTGCTCAACATTACCTTGCTATGAACCACACCCATAATTCTTTAGGTGACCCAATCTATGGTATGCCAACCTCTCTAATGGAGAAAACCTCAGTTTTAAATTGCCTCCACTCTTTTCCCCATGGTTACCCAAATCACCACTTTGATGAGTAACCCAACTATAAATAATGTCTAAAGTATAGCATCTCCAATTGCCAATCCCACCTAAACCTTGGTTTTACTTCCCTAATTTCACAACCATAACTAGTTTAGCCAAGTCACTCCCCATTATAAAATTTAGTGGTACCCATTCCATCTACCCTTTCACATATATTTACCTGATTTATGACTCACCTTTCATCTAGTCTAACTATGCCAATAATCTAACTTGTAATAACAACAACTAAGCAAATTCTTGGATGTGTAAGGAGATTAAGGATCTCAAAAGGAAAGTGGAAATTATGGAAGATAACCAGAAATCTACATGGAAAAAAATTCACATGGAAAAATAGATAAGAGATATCCTAGTCAAGCTCAAAGATTACGAGAATAACCTTCGGGAACTCATTAGGGAGAACAGAACGAAAATGGAGGAAGTAACGTCCAACATTTGTGCTACAACTACCAATATTGGAAAAAGAGCTAGCGAGGAGACCAAATCTTTGGAGGGGCCTAGCAAAAGGATGAGACAAAGCTCAAGAAAGAAGGCTACACAAGAGGGAGCCAAGTTGGCAGCAACTACCACTCAAGATACTATTGTGAAAGGTAAAGAAACTGTGAAAATGATTTTAGAACTGGAAGAATAGTCTGGTTCTTCTTGTTGGTTATGTTTTCTAGTCCTATTCTTTGGTTTCTTTTTGTAATCTTCTATCCATGGTGTAGCCAGATCTATGTTAAATCTGGGTTTTGACCAGTGGTCTCTCTGGTGGTTTCAGGTCCATATAAAACCTATTTTTGCTACTTCTTTGTAGTTGTTTTTAGGTTCTGCCTGTGGGAGTTGAAGCTTTATCTTTCTTTCCTTGTACTTGGGTTTCAGGGTCCCATCAAAACCTATTTTTACCTTTATCTAAAACAACAACCAAGTAAAGCATAGTCTGTAACATAATGGGATAAGACCCTTTTCTTTTTGGACCTCAACCTATGACTCATTATCCTTATGTTGCCCTGACACAACCTTAACAAGCTTGCCATACACTCCCTCTACTTCCTATTAGCTTCCCTATAACTTAAGAGGAATTCAACAAACTAATCCCCCTCTAAACCTCATTAAGATGTTGATGGACAAGATGTCTAATCTAGAGACATTTGTTTTTGGTTCAAAGAATGTGTTATCTTATGATCAGATATATAATGAGCCAATCCATCCTTTTGTTCTTGTTCTCTCTTATCCAAGCCAATGATAACTCCCTAAATCACTCATTTCTAAAGTAAAGATCACCCATAATAGCACTTTTGATAATTTAGCTTTTTATTTAACAGGGCATGATGATGCATTAATACTTTGCACTTTCCCTATGTCTCTTTCAGGTGCTACCTTAGATTGGTATAGTTTTATACCTCATCACTCCCTTTTTTCATTTACCCAACTTACACAAATATTCCTAGACCATTTATCTATTAACATTTCTAAGAAGGTATCTATAATAGACCTTTATTCTATCAAATAATTTGATGATGAGTCTATTGAAAATTTAGTCACTCATTGGATAAGTTTGATCAATCAACTTCCTTCTCCTTACCCCAACCTGAGCTTATTGAGATCTTCTTGAGGGTATGTTCTAAGAAAATCTCATCCACACTCTAGGTAAAAACTTTCTAAACATTTGATGAGGACTTTAAAATGGCACAAAACTCAAGGTTCATGCATAGATGAAGGCAAAGTCAAGTTGCGTAGTAGGAAATCCAATTCCAAGTCAAATGACTCCTCATCTAAAAATTCTCCCTCTAACCAAAAGGCTAAAGGCTTTGCCAATGTTGTGGTCATTAAGTCAGCCTCTTCCACAACCATAAACCAATCGAATTCATTGACTTCCCAACATCTAACCAAGCAATTCCAAAAATGGTATGAATAAAGACAATGCACTCCCATTAGGGAGTCATAGACATCCATTTTGGAAAAACTATTACAACAAGGTGTCATAACCCTTCCTTAGATCAAACCTCCTATACATTTCCACCCTTCCCATCCTATCCCAACTTGGTACAAGGAAGATGATTTTTGTAGTTACCATTGAGTTAAAGGCCATAATTCTAATAAATACAAGACACTCAAGAACATTGTTTAAGACATGCCTAATAGAGGAGATCTCATCTTTATAACCCTAAGACACCCCCTACTCAAAGCATGGATGTGTTCAAACACCCTTTTCTTAACCATTCACTGAATCAAAATAATGTCTAGTCCATAACTAATTCAAGTGATCATAATATCCATATAGTTAATATAGTATTTCCTTTACCTTTATTTCAACCTTCCCCTCAATAGGAAACATCCATTTCATTGACTCCTCCCCAACATTCAATGGCACCTATTTCACCCATTCTTCCTCTTTAGCTAGAAGAGCCTATCTCACCCATTCCACTCCCTCAAAAGGAAGAGCCTCCTTTACCACTCCTTTTTCCATCAAAGGAGCCTATATTTCCAATTCCATTTACACCAATATTACCTATCTTCTTACCACTTGAATACCACACCATACATATTCCTCAACCACATGTTGAAGGTAACATCATTCCTACACTATACCCTCTTGAGGAACCTTCTTCACCTACTTCTCCTCCACCAGTAGAGAGTAGTACCCCTCCCACTTTACCTTTGCACTTAAAGGAGTCAATATCATCTAATACCATAGTAGATGTGAGACCTATTGTACCTACTCTAAATGTACCACTCTTACCTCTTATTTTACCTATAAAGTATCATACTTCACCCACACCACACCCACATATTGAGGGAACCATAATACCTATGCTTTACCCTCTTGATGAACCTTCTTCACCTACCTTCCCTCCACCTATTGTATACCATCCCTCTTCTCTCATCTCTATCAAAGATGACCCTATTGTGGTTTTTTCCCATCTTTGGCCCAAAGTATCATAAACCAACAAATTCCCTCTTTCTTAGACATTGTAACCTTCAAAAAGTATAATCATAAATCCTATGTTACCTTCATCTAAGCCTTTATCATGTTTGGTAAATTTTTTATAATTTATTAACTCTATGAAGCTAGACCATGCAACATTTTAGGACCGGCTTAAAACTCTATATCCAACATAATTAATGTTAACCTTTACTATCAATCCTCTTACTACCCTTTACCCTAAGGTCTTTGACAAAGCTAGAACTTCTTTACCAAAAGCACTTGAAGTTCAATCAACTATGTCAAAACCCTCACCCTCACAAGAATCTACCCCATTAAAGTAAATCAAGCCCTTAGGCATATGCCCCATTTCTAATTTAATCCATCCATAGGTGAAATTAGATTTAACTCCTCAATCATAAGTTAGATTTTTGTGGCCTAAATTATAGAATAATGTTAATTCCCCTAGATCTCACTAATCCCTTCTTCAACCCTCAACTTTACCATTCATTTTAGGACCATACCCCTCTACCTTAGTCATAATATTACCTAACTAAGAAAAACAAAAGGTTAAGCTACCTCCACTCCTACCTTTGCCATCTAGTAGGCCTCTCATATCTAAAAATAATAAAGTGATAGAAAGACATGTCATTTTATGATCACCAAAAAAGGCACCACATAAAATTACCTTTTCAACATCAAAATCAAATAAGGTGTCCACTCCTATTAGCACAACAAGTGTGAGCCCACTTGTAGGCTCTCAAATATTTTTCTATGTCAGTTATTGTAATATTTTATAATAAATCTTCTTCCCATTAATATTCTTATTGGAACCAAGCCATCTTAGTTTGATGATACATGAGTGTGTTTATATCATCATTCACCTAGACACAATACTGAGAGTTGTAAACCCTTCATAGAAGTTATTCAAAAATACTTTAATGTTGACACTCTCTTTGATGATACTCCCATTAACCTTCCTATTATTCCACCTTTGACATCCATAGTGCCTCCTACTATTCCACATAAATTCAAACCCAAAGATGTCATCATAACCCCTTTACCACCTCCTTCACTGACATTTTAGATAAACATAGTTAATGTGGCCACAAGGTCAAAAAACCAAAAAGATAAAGCTAAAGAAAAGGTCACTACTCCTTGGACCCATCCCTTCACCAAAGACACTAACCCTCATACTATTAAGATTTCCATCTTGGGTGTTCCTAAAACAACATCTTCAAAGGTTATTCAAAGCTCAATGGTGAAACTGCTTCACCAAATTCCTATGAAAATGTCTTTGTATGAGTTAATACAAAACTCATCCCAATACTATCAGGATTTGATTAGTGATTTACAAGTGATTAAGGTATAATCAGATGATCCCCAACCTCTTACATCTTGGGTTGGCTCCCTTAATTTTGTCTCCTTAATTTCTTTTAGTGATTCAAAAATTCCACTTCAACATCCTGAAGATCAAGAATTTGCCCTTTTTATTACCACACATATTAATCAAACTCATATCAAGAGAGTCATGATCAATGGGGGAGCCATTATTAATATTATTTACACCCATGACTACAAATATCTAGCCCTTCCTAACAATTTCATGTCTCAAACTGATGTGGTACTCTATTCCTTTAATGATACTAAAACTATTATGGTGGGCACTATTGTCTTACATATCCATGTAGGGCCCCACACTATTCTTGAGCTCTTTTATGTTGTGGAAGGAAAGTTCCAAAATAACATACTTCTTGGATGACCTTCGATACATGTTATGTTATGTATACTCTCAAATTTGTACTGTTGTGTCAAGTTTGAACATGATAGACAAGTACATGTTATACCTACTTTCCCACCTCCATTTAAAACATGTAACATGACCTATAGTCCTAATGATGTTCTCATTCCATTGAAAATATCATATTCCTCACATGATGCTTGTGAATCTTTTACAAGCTCAACTCCCATGGTTACTCAAATACTGGTAACATAAATTCTTGATAAAGATCCTATGGAGGAGACTTTCAAAATTTATCACTCAATGAATATCATTTATTGATGCTCAACATGTTCTATACTCCACAAGAGTATGGAAAGCTTAACATGCACCCAAATTATGATCACCATATTAGGATGGTCATCACTTATGTCCCCCTTATCTTCAAACCAATTTCACATATGGGGAAATTGATCAAGCTCCAACTATCAACAATCTATCTTCTTCACCATAACTATTTATCTGTGACTTCTCTTTCTTGAGTAACCCTAGATTTACTCACACCTATCTCTATAAGTATGGCTAGAAAGGATTTGGTTTGGGCCATTATGAACAAGGTGTCCATACATCTATTGAATATCCTACTAGCAACACCATTGAAAATTCCAAAAGAGGCATGGAGTGGGATATGACAAACCAAACAAACTTACCAAAACCTCCCAAGAACCAATTGTCAAAGAACCAATCTCTTCTTTTCTACCTTCTTCTCCACCATCACCTACTGAATCAAAGGTATTTATACCTCATAATTTTTTATTCAATAAATGCCATCCATTTGGGGCCTCTCACATATCATCAAGGTAAGGAAACAAGGTCCCTTCCTCTCGTTCATCCTAAAATAATTGATGAAGACTTTCCCATTATTAACACTACTAATGTCAAGATGATGATGTAATTCTCACCTACATGGGTGTGGATGATTCTTATATCCAATGATCACTCCCATTTAAATCACAAGCTATGTTAAATGAATCAACTATTGACATCAACTTTCCCTCTCATGATAACCCTCACATCCTCAAGATCAACTAATCTTTAGATTCCACTAAACAAGCTAATTATGCCACATTTCTTAATGACCATAGCAAAGTATTTGTTTGGTCTTATAATGACATGCTTGGTATTGACCCCTCTATTTTTACCCATAACATTATCACCAATTGAGATGCTAAACATATTAAGTAAAAGCTTCACAAGATGCATCCTCATGTTGCTCTCTTTATCAAAGAAGAGCTCCAATGCCTCATTTTTGTTAACTTTATCCAGCCCATCAACTACCTGTAATGGATTTATACTATTGTTCCTATCACAAAAGTGACTAGGGGAATCCATAGATGCACCAAATATCATGATTTAAACCTCACTTGTCCAAAAGATGATTTCTCATTGCTGAGTATTAACCAACTTATTGATCTAATAGTTGGCCATGAGATGCTATGACTTATGGATGGATTCTATTGATATAATCAAATCCTAGTTTCTCTTGAGGATTAACACAAGATTACCTTTATTACCCCATGGGGGACTTTGTATTATCGGGTCATGCCTTTTGGCCTAAAGAACACTAGTGCAACCTTCCAACACACCATGACCTACATTTTCCATGACCTCCTACACAAAATTATGGAAGATTACATGGATGACTTACTCAACAAATCTAAACTTTGTCAATAACACTTGATGATTCTCAAAACCATATTTACTCATCTCCTTCAATATAAAGTTTGACTAAACATAAAGAAATGTGTCTTTAGTGTTCTTTTTGATAAGCTCTTAGGTTTTATAATTTATCTTTATGGTATTGAGGTTGATCCTGCTATGCTTAGAGTAATCTTAGAGATGCCTCTATCTACTAATATCAAACAAATTTGTAGCCTACAAGTCAAACTATAATCAATTTGCTACTTCATTTCTCTATTATCAGATCATTGCCAACCCTTTCACTATCTCCTCAAAAAGGATGTCTCCTTCAATTATAATATTTATTTCTAAGAAGCTTTTGATGCACTAAAAATAATACCTCCTTTCCCCACTGGTTCTCATTCTACCTAGGAAAAAATAGCCTTTATACCTATATATCTCCACAACAAACCATTCTCTAGGTGTTATGATTGCACATCAAGATGACCAACATCAAGAGTAGGTGATTTATTACATAATCCCGACACTTATTAATTATGAGAATTGATATACCCATACTAAAAAACCTTGCCTTATGTTGGTCTTTTCCACCTCCAAAATTTGCCATTATCTCCTAAATAACAAAACCTATGTGGTCACCCATACTTATCCCCTCAAATACATGCATTCCAAACCATATCAAAACCAATGTGTAGCTTGGTGTATCATTCTTCTTGCTAAATTCAATTAAACAAAATTTATTAAAGGGAAAACAATCACTGACTAGTTAGCTGCTACCCCTTTACATGACAATCAACCTTCAAACCTTGAATTCCTTGATGAACCCATTACAACACTCTCCACTGATGACATCTCTAATCAAATGATGTTCTTTGATGGATATAAATGCCAACATGGTGGGGGTATGAGGGTCATTCTTATTCCTCTAGATGGCGAGTCTATGCCTTTGTCATTTAAACTAGATTTTGAATGCACTAATAATATGGCCAAATAAGAGGCTTTAATTTTATGACTTCAAATAGCTCTCTTTTTGGGTATCAAATCCATAACTATTTTTGATGATTCTCAGCTAATGGTTAACCAAGTTAATGGTTCTTACCTATGCAAAAATTACATTCTATAGTTGTATAGACATAATGTAGATACATTCTTGGGATTATTTAACTCTTATTTTTTACAAACTATTCCTCAATCTACAAATAAGTTTGTTGACACAATGGCTTCAATTGCTTCACACATACCCTTTTCATCCTCCTCTTCAATAATCTTTGTCACCATGAATCACTTAACATTACCCTCCTATGTCTTAGCTAACATCCTCTTTATCAGAAATGTAATAGTCAACCCACAAGACTTATGATATAAACAAATAATGTATTATATTTCCTTCTCCATTACCCCTTCTAATCTCTCCAATAATGAGAAGCGGGCCTTCATAAAACATGTCACTTGTTACACTATACTAGGGGGACTTCTCTACAAGTGAGGTTTTGATGATCTTCTCCATAGATGCCTAACTAGTTCTGAGATTCCCTTTGTTATTAAAGAAGTCTATGATAGGATTTATGGTGGGCATTTCAATGGTCATGTAGTTTCCAAATATATCCTTTGACTTGGTTATTATTGGGCCACACTTCATCAAGACTATGGTGATTACATTTGGCATTGCATCAAGTGTCAACAACATGCTAACCTCCTTCATGTTCCTAGTCATGCTTTAAAAGTTTTCAAAGACTTTTGGCCCTTCTCCTAATGGGGCTTAGATCTAATTAGAGAGATTAACCCTCATTCATCCCTTAGTAATCATTCTATCATTACGACCACTAGATACTTCACCAAGTGGGTCGAGGCCATCCTTCTCACTCCACTAAAGCTCAAAAAATTATTGACTTCATCAATCATCACATCATCTATAATTTTGATACTCTTTATAAAATTGTAATAGATAATGGTAATTCTTTCAAGCACAAGACTATTTAAAGCCTTTGTGATACATTTGGAATCAAATTAAGCTTTTCATCACCATACTATCCACAAGCTAATGGAGAGGTATAAGCTTCTAACAAAACATTGACCAAAATTCCCAAGAAGGTAGTCAATGATATGGGAAAGGACTAACACACACATATTCCTTTTCATTTATGAGCTTACCACACTAGAATTCAAACCCCTATAGGTGCTACACTTTTTTCATTGGTATATGGGATGGAGGTTGTTTTGCCTCTTGAGGTCTAGATTCCTTATCTTCACATTTATCTATAATACATACTTACTAATGATGACTTTTACCAAGAACATTTGGCTTAACTTGAATTGCTTGCTAAGCATCATCTCATAGCCCTCAACCACCACCAAATCTATCAAGAGCATATCAAACACACTTATAATAAAAACCTCAAAGAGTGATATTTCATTATAGGAGATCTCATCTTAAAATAAAATCAACATGTGATGAATATAGAGAAAAGCAAATGGGGTAATTTTTCTCCTAATTAGCTTTGACCTTATATCATAATTCACAAGTATGGCTCAAGAACTTATAACTTAGCTTTTCTTGAAGGAAGACCAAAACATGAGCCTTTAAATACCTTACACCTATGACTATTCTTTTGTTAAACAATCATCACTTTACCTCATGTTTAACTTGAGCTCATCCCTTAAGCATCCATATTACATTCATTTCCCTTCCTCTTCACCTTTAATCCTATACACTTAGTTAACTTATGCATTGGTATGGTTTTTCCCTTAAAGTGGAAAACTCTTAAGCCTCTATAGTCTTGTCCATGACTAAAAATTAAAAAAGAACAAATAAATGGGATATTTGAAAAACCTATAAAGTCTCAGGTCATACTTCTTAATGTAAACTGCTCCCTTGAAGGATAGCTATGTAATTTCCCTTTGCTACTATCAATAAACTACTCCCTTAAAGGACAACTATTTAAAATTAAACACAAATGCTTAGATCACTCCCTTGAAGGATGGCTAAGCCAAGATTTGTTCTCAAAGGGAAAAACAAATGAAAAAAAATCTCCTCATAGCTTTATACGACCTATACCCATACAAAATCCCATTGTAGGCTTCTTGCATTGATCATCTTACACCAAAAAAAAATCTTTAAGTCATGGACTTGTCTATAGTAGCTCTCAGGTCACCCACAAAAGGGGAATATCATCTCTACTTTGTAGGTTATGCTACCTAAATAGTTTTTCCTCATCTTATCCTTTTTCCCCTTAAACTCTTTCAAGGGACTGTGAAGCTCACTTTACATAAGGTAAACACGATGCTTCTCTAACAAACACAATGGTTCAAAGATATAAGACATAAAAGAGGCTCATTTTCCTAAGCTTATTTATATTCTAATTACAGTCTTTGCCAATGCATGAGCATTCTATCTCTTTATTTTTCCATCGAAATCACATGTCAATATCTCTATTTAAGATGAAGAAATAATGTCATACCAACACTAACAAATCCTACTTAATTTATTTTATGCATACACCATCACAAATATGGAAAAATGCTGAAATAAACTAGCATAACCATTCTATTCATTTTAAGCATACACCATCACAAAATTTGGACAAATGTTAAGATGAAACTAACTAACCAACTATGCATATACCATCACATATATGGGAAAGACTAGTCTAACTCAAATAACATGATCAAAATTAACATAACATAAAATAATCATCATCCATATCATCATCATAATCAAAATAAAAGTATTTCAAATGAACACATAACAATAAATGAACATCTCATGTATATATTATATGTGATAAAATTACATGTTCATCATCTACATCATCATAACATCATATATCCCTCTCAAACTATACATCTCATGTCTTCATCTCACAGGCTGGTATACATATAACATATATAATCAAAACTAGTAAACTCTTCATGAGGAGATAGTGTCATCACCACTCTCTACCCATATATGTCTACATGAGCTAGAATCCATCACACATGACATCAACCTCTCCTCCTCTCTAAAATTCAAATATCTATGTATCTACAAGAACTCTCTAATTTCCCTTTCATAGTAGGCAATCTCATCTAGGGTAGTCAAATATCTCACCATAGATATAGTCTATGGAGGACCCATAACACTTGATGATGGTCCAATCTGTAGTAGTCCATGTGGTGATGGAGGAGGAGTAGCCTAGATTACTACTCTTAGACTATCTCTCTCTGCTATCATTGTAGTCATTTGACCTTGTAAAATAATAACCTAGCTTAGTAGTGCTAAAACCTGACCCTATAGAGCCCCAATCTGACCTTATAGTGTAACCACCTACCCCTATATAGTTAAAACCTATGATTGGGTTATATTTCAAGCCTACACTATTGCATCTCATGTGTGAACTATTGTATCTTAGGCCTATAACACTATATCCCTCTCTTTAACTAACCCTTATAAATTTGGTGGTGGCTTTTTGACCTCCACCACTAGATGTAACCTTACCCACCAAGATGTATAGGCCATTATGAACCCCAGCTCTTTAACACTTAGCCCTACTAGTACCTCCTCAAAATTTGGTCGATTTGTCTCCTGGGGCAATGGTAGGGGTGCCTCTATGTCATCCCTCCTATATCAAGGGAAGGTAGGAAAAATATCCTATAGTAGACCAAATTACCTCCTAACCTGTGCCATGGGTACCATCTCCAACTCATCGACCCATCTCCCCTTAAACCATAATAAGCTATATAACCCAACAAGCTGATGTGACTACCCTATAAAAATTATGTGTGTTAGATACGATCTCCACAAAACATCTATAGGGATCAAGCCCTTGATCATACACCTATAGTAGGCAATATCTCACACCATGCCATCCATTCAAGTTTGTGCCATACCCTCTTTCCACAATCTAAACACAACCCTAAAGCCAACCAAGATAGTGGTTAGTAACCCAAGTGGTCATGTCACCATAATGTGATCATATGCCTAATAGTGTAGTAGATGACCAATGTACATATTATATCACCATCATAGCCTTCAACCCCATAGCTCTCTATATAACTATGCTAAAAATACTAGACCCTAGGTAAAAAATGGTCCATTTCTCAACCATTTATGTAAGCACACCTATTAATGCAATAAAAATCTTCCACCTTCTATATTTGGTAATGCATATACCATGATCTTGATCATCATCAAAATGCTCAAATGATACTACTCCTCATTAGCTATATAAAATGGCTCATACACAAAACTCACTGTGTTAAGTCACCTCACTAACATGCTCTCCATATAAAGTTACCATGTGGATATCATGCTCCTCTCTCGAGCATGAGAAAATATCCTCAGCTTGAAGTGGTAACTACAAAATACTATGCACATCCTCTTGTGTCACCATCAACTCTTCAATCAGTAGATGAAAGGCGTCGGTGGTATGATCCCACCTCTCAATCAATGCTATCATTAGAGATACACCCCTAGTAACTCAATAGTACCATCACACCCCTCCTAATCCCATAGTTACCATATGCTCCCACTCATCTAGAGTGATATCCTTCTTATGTATGTCAATAGCCTCAATAGAGTATCTCATAACATCAACTCCATCCTCACCTACATCCATAAACACAAATAACTCACATCACATACCTCTTTATATAATATATCACTACCTTTTCTCCCTTCTTATTGGGAGAACCACATTAGTCTAGGGCCTAAACTAGGCTATGTAGATAGTACTCAGTTGACATGGGGTCTTCTGAGGTTAACTCAATTATATACCCACCTCACTAACTACCTTAGGCTTCACTACCTCTCTCTCTCTCTACCATTGGCTTCATCTCCTCTCTCTCACTAACCTAGGCTTTGTTTCTCCTCTCTCTTTACCTTAGGCCTACCTACCTATCACAACTCTAGGTCTCACGGTCTATATTTTTATCTCTTAACACTATGTCCTATCTTTTAAGCCCTAAACATCTCAACACTATCTCAACCTATCTCAACATAAATTTTTACCCATTTTCCCTAACATACCTTTATATATCTTTTCCCAAAGCTTTGGGAGAACTAAATTGGCCTGAGGCCCTAAACTAGGCTATGTAGGCAACACTCAATTGACATAAAGTCTTTTAAGGCTAGTTCAGTTGTTAGGCTAGTTAACTACTTATACTAGAGATCCAAACTCACCCTTTCTCCTATTTTTCTAATTTTTTATAGTCACTGACATTGGCATTAAAGTTGGCATCAATTTTTTATCAGCCTAATTTTTAGCTAATGTCAACATGTAACTACTAACATCAGTGTCATGTCAGCTAATATTAGTGGACCTCACTAACATCAGTGATTGGTTCAACCCCAAGGCCAAATGGCCCAAGCCCAAACTTACCCATTTCACCTAAAAACTCTCCCACAACACCCCCTAACTTATTTTACAACTACCCTAACCTAGTTTTTACCCCTCTACCAACATTTTCTCCATCCGCACCCCTCAATTAGCCTAAAATTTACAAATACCAAAATGAAACTTCAAAACTAACTAGTAGAGGCTCTTACCTCATCTCTTTGTCTCCTCTTGGTTGGTACCACTAAGTCATGTGGTTGTGTACCTCCCACTGGGTCCCCTCCTTTCAATACCATCTCAAATCACTCTCAAGCTCTATTTCTTCTCTCCAATCACAAAGTTCTAAGTGAGATTGGTCAGCCACCAAACCTACTTTTGTCAAGTTTGGTTGACCACTAATGTTAGCATTCTTAACCTAATTGGCTTATGTTAATTATTACATCTACTTATATTGGAAATGTTTCCCTTAGTTTATTTACATCTGCACTTTCTCTTACTGATATACACAAATGTAACTAACATCAGCACCATGCCAATACTATTTTCCCCAACACAACAACCCCAACTATTCAAACTTTACCCATATACTAGGGCAATTGGAGATCACATATATCTCCCCTATTCATGACAAATGCCATTAGAGATCACTTAAATCTTCACCCATAATGACTTTTCTTAGAGATCATGAATATCTCCTCACTCATTGACCCTTTTACACAAACATTGCATTGTTTGTCTTGACCGCTTATACTATTTCTACTATAATTGGTTATTATGCACATGTATGTGTATTAGGTGTTGTGGATGGCAACCAAGATCATCTTATCATCTTCAAACCTTTTGTGTTTCCTAGGGGTACTTCCTACCTTAGATACCTAGGACATATTAACCATTGGAGCTATAACTTTGATTGTTTTGACCTATCATCTATCACTTACAAGCTATGTTTTGGTTAATTCTATCAGAGTCATCCTTAACCTTGCCTATTATTGAATTTATCAATTATAGATCATTTTAATATACACATATGAAGTGATACTTAATTCTACACCATTCACCCAATTACCTTTTTATCAAACTAGTTCTTGATTCTGATTTCCCCTCCATCAATTCCCATTTTGAGGGGGGATAACCTCATCCAATACTTGTAGCATCCAACTCCTATTTTTGTCTTGCAACATATCAGTAAAAATTAAAGCACAAAAATGGGAAAATCTAAACACCAAAATTATGTCACACACACATACATAACTCCTTATATTGAAACCCCCCTAAGCCCATTTTAATAATAAATAATCTCTCTAACCCATGTTTTTACCCCTCACACATTTAATCAATTTAAAGTACTTAATTAGGTTAATTAAAAACCCCCTTTGCCACCTTACTTGGCCACCTCACCATATGACTAATTCACACTTGATGAATCACCTCAAGACCTAGTCATGTCATCCTAACTACCCAAAACTTATTCCCACTCCCAAACTAAATTCCCTTTCAACTACCTCCTTATTAACCTCTTATTTTTACTATTTTATAATGGGTGTCACACTTGGTATGAAAAAAATAGAAATATGCCAAAAATAGTAAGGTTTAGCTATTATATGGCCACCGACATCAGTCAACTCATGGCCAACATCAGTGGGATCACCAATGTTAGTAATATAAGCCAAACTCTAACCTAAACTTTAGGTCACCATAAATTAAGAAAATTGATTTTTACTTGCATTCAAGCTTCAAAAATTCAATTTTTGGTATCTTGGCTTACATCCATCTTATATAAGTCAATCATGATCAAAAACTAAGCTCGTGAGGACCAACAACACCTTCTTGTTATCTCAATTTAGGCATTCAAGATTAGACTCCCTGCTAGAGATCATCAATCTGGCATATATCATTTGGTGACCACAACTAAGTAAATCACTTATACGATAGGTCTTCTAAACATTTATTCTATTTTTTCTTTACTCTTACTCTACATTACTTTATGCATTTCTAAATGAACCCCCATGAGGGAGTTAAAAAGCTTCCTCACTTGTTTTCCCTTAACCTAATATACCAAACTTTTGACCAAACCTACCCAAGCAATAATCTCTCTCTCATAACTCTCTTAACCTCCTTGACTAGATCCAAACCATTTCCTAGACTCAAAAATTCCTTCTGCAAGTTCCTAGCTATTCATTTCCCCTACAAATCTTAGCAACCTAATCGACATCGATCACCTCACTACTAAATTTAGTAGTATAATTGATATCGGTCACTACCCACTGACATTAATGATTTTGGATTACCTAACCTCTTCAAAACCTACCCAGACAACTTCTAAAATACAAATAGTGTACCTCACTTGCACCCTATCACTCTTTACTACATATAGGTTGTTAATAATGATAATTTTAACTCTATTTTACTTTCTCTTTACCTCTATTTCAGTTGTTCATCATTCTTTTGCATCTCAAAAGTGGACTGTCATCTCTAAATAAGTTTCACACTTCCTAGAACAAGCACATAGCTTGGCAACCCGCTCATTTAACTACTAATAAACATCTTATGGTAGTGCTTTCTTATTTACAGGTAGTCCTCCCCAGCCAAAGAGGAGTGCTCACAATGTCTAGATATGTCATACAAACCAAATCTAGGTTCATTCTAATAACTTATCCCCATCCTTCTCTCTATTTTCCTTTAGACTTAAAATAGACAAAATTTAGTGAAACAACTAGATCAAGATACTATGATGAATTTTCAAATGAAATAATTGGAATCAAATTCAAGTGTTGAAGATCTCACAAATGATTCAAGGAAAATTTATCCATAATTATGCTTCAATTATAAACATGAATATTTTCTCAGATGTTTTTCTAGGTTTTATGTGTGTAAAAATCATATAATAAATACAAGTAGAAGGGAAAACAAAGTATTCATTTCTTAGGCTAGAAATATATTATCTCATAAATATTTTCAATAGACAAGGTCAAAATATAATTAATAATATTTAGATAACAAAATACAAAATTTGTCTATCTTTACTTATAAAAAATTTGGCCCTCCCTAGGAACATCATTAGATCTCAATATATGTCTAGACACACATTAGATCCTGACATACTTACAAATAGACTCTTCAGAACCATCCATATGTATAAAAATAGGTTAAAACCTCTAATGTGTTTGATCATAGGGTGAAACCCACCATATGTGTTAACACAATAGAACCTACATTATGTTTGAGTATAGGGCAAAACTTTCCATGTGTTTAAATAGCATCCAAGCTCCCTCTATCCATAAATTTTACATTTGAACTCCATTATGGCTCTCATTAGATGAATTAGAAATATAAATTGATGAATCAAATTTCACCTTAAGTACCCATGATGAGAAAATTCAATCTTTAAATTATAAAATCAAGGGGAATAATCATAGTTGTCCAAGTAGGGAAGAATTATTGATATGTCCAAGCATGGTGCAAGATTCCTATGTCCAACAATTTCACATGTAAACTCAATTTTGGATCTAATTCAATGATATAGAAATATGATTTTATGGAGGAAATTTTACATGATGTACCATGGTGAAAAAACTTCATCTTGAAATTCTAAAATTAATGGGTAGAATCATATATTTCTAGGTAGGGAAAAATTATAGACATGTCCAAGTAGGGTCCAAGTTCCATATGTCCATAACTTTTTCATATAAAATCCATTTTATATTTCTTTTAATGAGTTGGAAATATAATTTGATGAAAAAAAATTACCTTAAAGACACATGGTGATAAAAATTCATCTTGAATTTCTAAAATCAAGGGGTAAAATCAAAATTATATAAACATGGCAAAGTTCTAACAAATGTAAAGAAAAAGGTGATCATAGTTTTAAAATTGTACAAATTTTATAAGTTCATTTTGCATGTTTAAAGTTGTGGAAAATATATAATTTTTCAAGTTTTGAAAATGTGTTAATTTACATCTTTAAGTTGTGTAAATATGTCAGTGTACTTTTACAAGTTGTCTTATTTGTCAATACACTTTTGAAAGTTTTATAAATTTGTAAAATAAATTTTACAAGTTGTGAAAATATGTCAATGCACTTCTGTAAATTTTGTGAATTTTTCAATGCACTTTTTCAAGTTGTGAAAATATGTCAATGAAAATTTTAAAGTCATTTATATATGTGAATGCACTTTTACAAGTTCAAGTTTTGAAAAGTTTCCAATGTAATTTTTCAAGTCATGCAAAAACACCAATGCACTTTTATAACCCATGCAAATTGATTATTGCACTTTTTCAAGTTGTAAAATTTACTCAATACATTTTTGAAATTTGCAAGTTATGGTTTTCACTAATGTGCTTTTTAAAACCACTCAAAAAAAATATATATTATAATGCAATGTAACCACCCATTTTGACCTATAAATAGGTAGTTGGGGCTCATTTATAAAGGTTTACTTTTTTGACAATAGAGGAATTAATGGTAAGATGAAAGGAAGGAAAATGTATAGCCCCATGAAGGATCAATAAAAAAATAATTTATAGGACTTTGTGTCATGAATATTTTTTTATAAATCACATGCATGATTATTTCAATACATCATGATTCTTCTTATTTCAATTTATTAAAATGTTATTGTTAGATAGTTAAGAATGAAAAATTTTTAATGTATAATTTATTTATGAATCTGCATTAAGAGTTTATGTAGTCATTAAATATTGGTGGGTTAATAATAGTATTTTTATCCATTATTTTAAGTAAATATATAGTTTTTATTTATCACTTTTCATATTTTTATTTAATCTATCTAGTGTATGTATTTTGTTCCTACATCTAGAATATGTATTTTCTATCCCATTTTTATGATAAAGGTTTCCTCTACTAAAATCCTCATTTTCAAATTATTTTTGTGAGTCTCTATGTTTATCTACATAGAGTTATCATCTTTCTTCCTTGGGATCATTATATCAAGATTTCTATGCTTAAATACCTAGATTCATCCCACTCTCCCTTCTTTATTTTCTCTTTTTACTCCTTTCCATTATTCCTTTCATTTTCCCTTTCCATCACCTTTCCATAAGTTTTGGTTAAAATTATAACCCCCCAGCCATATAAAACATTTATTATATGAATAAATGTAAGTATATTTAAAGGTATACCCTCATACTAATAGGAGATGGAATTTGTCCCCATGTTGTTGATTGAAAATCTTCTTTTGTCCCAATGTTTAAATTTTCAGCCAACAATTCTAAAAAATTATCATAATCCATATCAAATTTTAATTTGATATTAAATGTAATCATATTTTCAATATTAATTTATACCTTAGATATAATGGACCACTAGCTATGATTCATAGTGATGAAGATATCCTATAACTACTCCATGCTAGAGATCCTCAACATCCCAACAAACATCATATGTTTTACTATTTTGACAAAAAATCCTCCTTTCTTAAATAATTTTTTCTATAATATAAAAACTAAACCTGATTATTTTTACAAACTTCATTCATATATTCATATTCAATATGGAAACATGATCATTATGGAATAAACTTAAGTAGTTAATTTGAGGACAACTAGCAATCCTAAGTCAACTATTATCTCTAAGAAAATTCTCTAAAAATAAAATGATAATTACAACCTATTTTTATAAAAAATATCATGAAGTATTTTCTTGGTAATATTAATACATTCTTGACATTAAACATAACATAGTTTTCCATAGCATAGTAACACATCTAGAAGCGAAAAATATACACAAAAGAAATGAATTTTCCCACTTAAGTTTTCCACCTTGTGTCAAAAATAAATTATCAAGATCTGAGTCTAAAAGTTAATCTAACATGTAGATGATTTATAATGGGTATCCAATATAGTAATTATTCACAATATATTCACCTTGATCATTTTAAATTTTAATTAGTTTTGTGATATCAACCTATTTTTCACTAAAGATATCTTTCCATTATCGTAAATCAATGTTATTATTGATCCTACATCCATATATGAGATGTTATACCTCATGGATGGATTTTTAGAATATAATAATATTCATATTTTCCCCAAGAATAAATATAAAACCATCTTTAATATCTGGTGTAGGACCAAATACTATGTTAACATTACCTTTGGCCTAAAAAACACTGAGGAAAATTATAAACATGCCATGCCCCATATCTTTCATGATCTCATCCAAAAAATAGTAAAAAAATTATTTATATATCTTATACATAAATAATTTTAAAAAAAATATATCATCTTCATGACTTAGCTATCATATTTAATTATTTTATCAAGTAAAAAGTTAAGCTCAATCCTTACAAGTGTGTTTTTGGTGTTACCTCTAGAAAAAAACTTAGGATTTTTGTTCTTGCTATGTGGGATTGATGTCTATCCCTAAAATATCAATTTTGTCATCAATATTAATATACTTTGATCTATTAAACACATTAAAACATACCTTGTGAATCTTGTGTAAATCTACCTATTAGTTCCCGAGTTAGCTTACTATGTATACTTGGTAAACTCCCTTCTTGTGAAAGGTATTAGACTTAAATAAACCAACACTTTTTAGAAATCCTTTGTTAACATAAATAAATGATTTATTCACCATATTAATCTAAAAATACATTCAAATGATTTCCCTCTTATTGTGTATACCTAATCTATCCCCATATCAATTGGGGCAATGTTCTCACAACAAGGTTAGTTAGGAAAAGATTACATAATTTACTATATTAGTCATGCATTAATATATAATGAGACATGTTCAAAAAATATGGAGTGTGAATATATTGAAATATAATTCACCCTAATTTTTTTTATTACTATATGATTTATCATAACACTGATGTCATCCTCCATTTTAACCCCCTTTGCCACTTCTTTTATAAAGCATTTTTTCCTAGAGATAGAATCATAAAATGGATGGTGATCTTAATGGAGTTTGACCTAAGGATCACCACTAAAATTTAAGTGAAAGTATAATTGATTGTTGATAATATTTTTGTGACACTCATAATATCTCAATAACACCTTTAGGATACTCTTCCTTGTGAATAGATCCTCCTCATCAAAGGTATTGATTAATTTCTCTCTCTAAAAGATTACTTTTACAACTTCATGGCTGACCTCAAGACATAGGCCCTAGGATAACTATAATTAGTAGTCTATAATCCTAAATTATATATAAAATATAATTTATATTAATTACCTAAAGTTACTATTAATTTTTATGAGAAAACTTAGATGATCCAATTTGATGGAGCCAAGTGACTTCAAGGATTTGAGTCAAGATGTGTCTTAGATGATCCTTATATAAAAATTATTATTCTACATTTTTTGTTTAAAAATTTGTGTCAATAATAACATGGTTGAATATAAATCTTTCATATTTTTATGATTCAAACAACCATAGACCTAGATATTCCATACTTACATGCCTAAGGAGATTCGCATCTCATATGTCACCAAATTAGTGGCACCTATTAATGAAAAAGTGAAAATATTATTTCATATAATCAACTCATTTATAATCTTTCCAAAGTTTTTATATATTTCACCATTAAATAAACTAAATTAGAGATAAATTTTATCTATAACTCTATTACTTCCTTAGCCTCTCTCTTTCATATTATTTAAACCCTACATGATTCATAATTCCTTGTCCATGTAATGAAAAATCCATGCACTCTAGTACATAAAAATGATTCTATTATTTTCCACAGAATATATCAGAGTTGGAAAGAGGCAAAATTTATCCTCAAGATCAATAAAAGAAAACAAAATCTCAACAAAATATATTACTAACAAATAATAAACACTCAAAATGAGGAAACACAAATTGAAAAGATTATTTATTCAAACAATGCAAAACAAGCCAAAATAATATTTTATTATTCACACTCTCCCATCCTCTATGTAAGGTATATGAAAATAAACAAATATATATATTCTTAATAAAAATTTATCCATAGATAAATAATAAATTGGAAAACCTAATATAGGGGATAAGTCAAATAAAAAAAAATAGATAAATGTTAAATAAAACATATATGTAAACCAAGTTTGTTAAAAAAATAACAACTTGGACTTATTGTATATCAGTTCCTAGATAATATTACATAATAAAAGTTTGACTAGTTTCATTAATAAGTAGAAAAACAACTATCTAGTGTGAACACTACTATAACACCCTATCTTAAGTGAATGTTAGGGAGAAAAAATAACTATGGGTCCCAACTTATAGGTCTAATAAGGTGCCCATGTACAGGAAATTTAAATTAATGAAGGAATTGAATATGAATCCTAAAAAGTAGAACTTACTTTACCCCAATTAATGCTCATAATTGAAGATAATGAGGAGAAGCTAAGGCCTTAGTGAGAATGGAAACAATATTCTTAGTTGTAGGAACAAACTCCAATAAAATATCTCCATTGAGGACAAGTTTATTAATAAATTTCATTTGTATCCAAATATTCTTAGTGTGTTGATGATCTATAGGTTTTCATGAAATTTGGATATCACTTTGGTTATCACACGAAATTAAATTTGGATTAACCTAAGGATATCCAAACTCACCAAGTAATTATCAAGGCCAAAATTTAGATAACATGAATGAGGATCATTAAAAATGTTGATGTACTTGATTTAAAATTTGTTGATATCCATTATAAATGATTTGTATTGGTAATTAATGATCTAAGTTGATAGGTAATGTGTCTTCCTTAATAGCTTACATGGTCATTTAGGGTAGTATACCTGGTAATTGAGTCAATTCATGTTGTCTTTTTATCAAATGGTCATTATTTATGATATTCATTATGTGTTTAACATTATTTAAGGTAATTTTTAAAAGGTTAAGGTTAAATTTAAAGTCATGTCAAAGTGGAATAATTCTCAAGGAGACAAGGTGATGACCCTTTTGGGACAACTATGACCTAAATGTGACCAAATTGGTCAAAGAATTAGAACTAGTGATTTGATCACATTGTTTTCAAAGAAATTTGGAGAGTTTAATGTAATTTTGACATGATTAAGGTATTTTATTACTTTAGTCTTATTGTGAACTTCAATGTGGAAATGATACCTACTAGTAAACAGTAAATATAAACATTTTGTACATGAATAGGGGATTTTTTAAGTCATATAACACATATGTTATGACATCATGATGTACCTAACCATAAACATCCTCCAAATATCTTATATAATTGATTTCTAATGTTCAAGTCCTCATTTTAACTACTAATCATCATTTTCCAACATATAAATGAAGAGTTATTAGAGAGTTATAGAAAAATAAGGGTTTTGGACATTTTAAAAATCTCTTCATTGTCCATATAGGTCAGAGTAAGATAAAAGTCACCTAGTTCACTATCTCTAATTGTTCCTAAGGTTAGAATAGGTAGAATCATGATAAAAATATGTGTTTGCAGATCTTTAGTAAAGGGTTTTACTAGTTGTAAAATTACAAACTCCTCTATGGGTCCTCATGTTATTATTAGAGATAAATACATACAAAAAGTGGAGGTGTAAATAAAAATAGTGAAAAAACCCACTCTATTTGTCTATTGATCTTGTTTGTAGCTCAAGATAAGAAACATGTTTTCACTTGGTAATCTAAGGAGAGAAAAAGATGGAGCCCAATATCTTGGCCATATGATTAGAACCTAACTCCATTTAATTTTGTGGAATGTTTCCTCTAGTTATGTTCCTTAACATTATACATAACTTTTAATAATTTAAGGATCATAAAAAGGACTCAAAACCCCACTTGGGTCAATTTTATTCAAATGTATATGTGTTGACATGCTATTGTCATTGATGTCAAGTTTGATGTCATTAATGTCAAGGTGCATCTAGTGAAGGTGCATGGCGAGTTATCGTTGAGGTATGTGCATGATATGACAAGGTGAGATTATTGAGAAATTTATTTTTTATTGGTTGATGTCAAGGTTTAGGTTAGATTGAAGTTGGAAGTGTTGTCATTGAATATTCTTGTGAAGGTATGATGACAAGTAGGTCTGCAAGAGTGTTGTTATGAGTAAAACTAGTTGGTAGTGTGTGTTTTGACAAGCTTACAAGTATTGAAGGTATGCAAAATAAAAGAGATTATTGAAATGGTTATGAATGTTTTTTTCTTATTATCATTATTTATAAATGCATTGGTAGTAGGTATTTAAGGTTAAGTGCTTAAGTAGCTTAAGCATAGTAATGGCATGAGGATACCTTGTGAGAAGGTATGAATATGGTGGATTGGTGATATGAGTGCATATAGGAATGAGTGGTTTTTTGAGGTTGCTTGAGTATGTGAGTGAGGTATAGAGTGTATAAAAAGAGGCATGAAAGTCAATTTTAAGGCCTAATTTGGTTTGTAGGTTAATTTCTAGAAAGAAAAGAGAGAGACTGTGGCCTAATGAGGGGTCATGATCATATTTTAAGGTGTTTGATCTCATGTAATAATTTTCATAGGTGAGGTGATTTTTTTTTAATTTTTTCATGTAGTTTGAGGCCATAGTTTGAAGGAAAAGACATGAAATGTTGTTTGGAGGTTGCTTGAGTGCTCAGAATGAAGGGTCTCAACTCGAAAAGGATTTTATTGTGCTCATTATCTTATCAAAACTTTTCATGGGAAATTAATAAATTAATGGTAGATGGTTAAGGGACCTATTTCAAAACTCTAGCTATTAGTTTTTGGATTGAGGGGTTATTCTTTATAAATGATCGCTAAGAGTGAAAATAGGTCTAAACCATCTTAAAACCCTAATAAAGACCTAATGTTGAATATGCTAATAAAAAGTGATATAAATGGTTTTAATTGATATATTAATATATTGGAGATTGTATTTGAATCTCCCACATCCCTCTAGGTAGTATTAGTTAGAGAGAGGAGAGATAAAATATTGAGTTACATGTTTGTTTCTAAAGAAGTTATTGTAGAAGTCAAAAATTACATTGAACATAATAAGTAGATGGATTGAGGAAGAAGATAGAGAATCATGTTTTCATTTCCATTAAGTTTTATATATAGTTTCTATTCTTTAAATATGCTAAATCAGTAATCCAAGTAAGTCAATTGCTAACATGCCTAATTATGCAAATATTGAAAAACCTAAGCAGTAGTGAAAAGATGAGTTAAAATGTATTTTCATTATAGATTGATGAAAACAAGTGAATTTAGATGTTTTTTAATAAAATTTAATATATTTTAATAATATTTATATGTCATGTGTGTGGTGAAAAAATTTCCTCACAAATTGACTTGTCAGGTTTAGATAAGACAATGCGATATAAGGTCATGAGATTGGTTTGTAAGACCAATATTTTACATTTGACCATATGATATTTCCATTTGATAATTGTATAATTATCTCATAGGATGATATAAATTCATAAAAAATCATAATTTTTTTATATATAGGTGTTGGAGGTCTAATTCACCATGAGTAAATGAGTTGCAAAGGTGTTATTGAAGCCTTATCTTCTAAGTGGAAGTGTATAATGAATTTAATGATGAAATTTAGGTAATTTTTAATTTTTTATATCATATTTAAGTTTATTAATTATATTTGAGTTTCATTCTCACAAGATAGTTATTTGAAGCACATAGGCCTAATAGGGCAAGTTATACTAAAGAAGGTTTCAAGGTATGAACAAATGATGCAGATATAAAAAAACATGGAGGAGGTAAATTTTTTTTCCTTAAATAAGTGTTTTAATGGTTTTAAAGTTTTGGATAAATCCATCTGGTCCCAAGAGAATGAAGTTTTTTCATTAAAAGATAGACCTAATGCAATTATGTCTCCATGAGACCTAAAAGTGAAATGAGGCTTAATTGAGTCATGTTAGACAAAAAGGGAATAAAATATAATTTTATTAAAGTGTATGGAGTTTTTTTTCATGAATTATAAGTCATTTACATGTCTTGAATTAATTTTAAAGATATTCTAAGTGGTGAAAATGATGAATCCAAAATGGCTTGTCTAGTTTAGTGAGGTCTGTGTGTAGTAAGGTCAATGAATTGGTCTATAAGACCAATAGTTGCCACTATAACATATTATGTTTATATTTTAAAATGGTTTATATATGTAATAATATAATTTTAATGCATTTTAAATCTTTAAAATTTCCCATACATGTGTTATAAGGTCAATGTTTCATGACTATATTTTTGATAGTATTGGTAGTTCTGAGTAAGCAAGCAATAGTGATGAGTTTGAATCTCTATGACCTGAGTTAAAGTATATAATGAATATGGGGATATTTTATAGGTATTTATATTTCATTTTATGTGATTTATTTTCATTTTTTAGTGGTTTAAGTGAGTTTTATCTTCAATATCAAAGGGCATATTTTTGGTGTATAGAGGCCTAATAGGACTGAGTACTAATGAGGGGTTTCAAGTAGTGATTTTTTTCTTAAAATGTATTATTGAGAATATAAGACATTAATGGTGTATTAAATATTAAATGTATCATGTCTATAAATCAATCCTAGATTTTAGAATATAGAGCATACTTATACTTCTGATTAGGGATACACTTGTTAGGTAGAAGCACGAACAATATGGGGATCTGCTAGACCCGATTAGGGGATCACTTGTCAAAACATATCATGATATGAAGGGTTTAAAAGCATAAAATATAACACAATCACACAAAAAACCTAATGTAATGCTAAATTTTAAATCATTTCACTTATTCTAATAATAAGAAAGTAAATCTAATCTAGTGCACACCAAAGCTTGTGGTATAAAGTGGGGGTTAGAAATAATAAAACAAAAATGTATAAGGAACTTCAATTAAAGTAAGTATTAGTAAAACCTTAAAACATAAAATATTAAAGATAGTATTATTCAAGCCAACACTTATGTTACTTCTATCTACTAAAAGAGAGGAGAATAAAGTTAGAATATACTTACCTGAATGTGAACCCAATGAGACTCAATCTCTCCCTTAGTCAAAGGGGATTGAAAAGAGGTTGTTGTGGTTTTTAAGGATAAATAAGAGAGGCCAAATCATCTAAGACTTATCCAAAGGAATAGATTCTCCAATTAAGAAACCTAAGTTAAGTCTCGTCAAGTAGAATGGTGGAAGATCATATTGTGAATAAGGGTGAGCAAATAATAAATCTTGATTGCACATATGAATAATGAATGAAATGATATTGTGTATATAGGCATATCTTGGCATAAATCCTTCTATAAATGCCAATTATATAGGGTCAACCCAATTAACCCAATGTGTTTTCAAGGACAATTTACTAGGTCTGAGCTAGGTTAACCAAAGGGCTAACAAGATAATAAAGTAAAGAATACCCTTAAACTATATTGGGTGGACCTAGTTGACCCAATACAACCAACAATCAAAAAGGAGTTTAAGACAAGAAAAGAGGAATGGAAAGAGGAAACAATTGGAGGAATACTCAAGGGAGGATAAATAGTTTATGGACTAGTTTTGGGATCTAGTTAGATAGGTAATAATGTGAAAATAAGTGACAATAATCTTATGAACCACCAAATGTTTTCCCACCCCTTTCATAGTGCACTCCTTAGGGCCTGCACTCAGAGAGATTGAGTCTTGACAGGTGCCTGCAAGATGTAAAGTGTTAGTATTTGATAAAAGTTAAAAATACTATGTTTATATATATTCCCCACTCAAATATCATCACATGTCACTAATGTGTAATATGGGATGGTTATTCAAGAAAGAACATATTAATACACAACATTAATGCTAAAAAAAATTGTAGTATTTTAAAGCATAAAATAATTGAAAGTAAATGACTTAAAAGGGAAACTAATCTAAAAAATAAATAATTAAAAATTGAATGGGATGCATACAATGACTTACCTTTATCATGAGATGGTTTTCTATTGTATTATTAGTTTTGATTATGTAGGACACAAACTATTTTTGACAAATCCAAGAATAAAAAACTAAAGATCAAAAATAAACAAATGTAAGAAAATCCAAGATAGATAGTGTTATGAGGACAAGATTTACTTGGGAAATTTGGCAATTTGGGGTGATAGGTGATATGTTAGACCAAATGACCAAGTCAAAGAACAAGATTAAATTAGGTAACCAAAAATCTAAGGTTACCAAAGATTGGAAAACTAAAACAAACTATCCTTAATTATGAAAGGCAAACTCACCAAATCAAACCAAGGATACATGTCAAATAGGATGGTAAAACAAATAAATCAATGAGTAAAAAACTAAACAAAAATAAAATGGTAAAACAACATTGATGAGTGACAAGTAACAATCCACATATAAATCAACAATGGAAGAAGGTGCATATAAATGGAAAACAACATTGTCGAGTGAAAAGTAACAAGCCAACCACACTAAACAATGGAAAAAGGGTACAAACTCAGGTGTCTATAATAATAGAACAAAAAATAATGACAAATGGTAAAATGAAGGTAAAGTAAGTGTAGAAATATAAATCATGGTATGAAAGGAGAATCTATAGTTACTCAAACATGTTATTTTTCTCTAACAATAGATAAAACTGAAACAAATTAGTGCTTGCATGTTTTTAAGAGGTGAAGAAGGTATTAAGGAAGAAGGGAAAATAGATTTGGAATCATAATTTATCTATCAAGTGGGGGAAATAAAATTGGTGGAGGGGAGAATGATGGAAAAAACCAAGGTAGAGTAACTCTTTATCAAATTCAAGACACTGAAATTAGGTTTTTCAAAATAAGAAGAATTTCAACCTTGAGGACTATGAATAACTTATCTTAGCTACACAAGTCTTAGGTTAACAAATAAAGTATATATATATATATATATATATATATATATATATATATATATATATATATATATATATATATATATATATATATATATATATATATATAAAATCCCATGAAGGATGTATGCATGAAAAGTAAAATGGACCTACCTCCCCATGATGTGTTACCCATTCTTGAAGACCCCTTATATAGCTGCTAGTCTAATGTGAATATTGGGTACTTTCATTAGAAAGTAGGTATCACCATAGATTTTTTTTAAATCCCCTATTCCAATCTACTAACCTACCACACCCCAAAAGACCTCAGTGCTATGTGAGGCTGATTGTGGAGTTTGAGCTTTGATTGAAGATATGAAATGTTCTTATAATCATGTCTTTTGGTGTGAATTTAAATTTTTAGAATTATATGTTTCCTTTTAGATATCATTACCTTTTATTTTCAAATGATTTGACTTTTAACTTTTTTGATGGATTTTTCTAGATTTCTCCTCCATATAGATTTGGAAGACCAAACATGGGTGATAAAGATGACTTTCATTTGAATAATTGGGACAAGGTTACTAAGAGAGAGAAACTTTAAAGATCATGGGTCTAAGAATCTCATAAATCTAGGTGAAATAAAAATGCTATCTTGACTTTGACCTTGTTTTATCCAATGTGGAGATGAAGGAAGGGGAAATCAAGATGAATGACATCAAGTAATTTGATTATTTCTTTATGACACAAGGTTGAAACTTTAGGTAGAAATTTTATTTTTTTTAATGCACAAGATTAGCATCAGGATAAGTAATGATATTATGCACCACAATTCTAAGGTAAATGTCTAGCATGTCCTCATAGGAACAAGTGAAAGCTCCATGATATTTGTCAAATAATAAGCTAAAATAATCATGTTCAGTAGGTGAAAGATCTCAATAAATTATAATTAGTTGAGGAAAAGATGGGGTACCATATTCAATGTAAGTGGTTTCTTCGATAAGCATGGAATTAACATCTTGAAAGTGGTATGGTGCATTAGGTATGGCTGAAATTAGATTTGTTTTAGGATCAATGCTAGTAATGAAGTTGTTGAAGCAAGGAGTTTTAGTATTAAAGTTTCCAAGTTTATGATGTTATCAAGGAAGTTGAGGTTCTTATACATGAAGCAAATCAAGAATATCTTCATTTTTAGGCAAGGTATGAACAAGACCTTAATATTCAACATCTACTTTAAGATAAAGAATTTTATTTCCATGGATATCATATTTAGAATGTATTTGACATACATCAATTACCTTAGCATCAAGTGTAATTTCAGGAGTAAAAGAAGTAGATGGAGTATAAGATATTAGTGTGTTGGTGGATTTAATGATGGGAGAAGGATTAGATGTAATGATTGGAGCCAAAGGTGTATGGACTTCTAGATATTTGAAAGGCAATTTGCTCTACCACCCAAGTAGTATTAATAAGAGGAATATTGATAGGAGGCACATGGTATGATCCATAAAAATGGTATGAAAATCATGATTAAAATCATGGATTTGGGATAAAGTTTTGTAGTAATGCTAGACATCCAAGTATCTAGATTGAGCTTGGCTCATAATATAGTTATCATCATATGTTGGAAAAATTATACAAGCTTGAGAATTAGGGGGAGTTTTGGAAGTTTAAATCCCAATATTATTGAATGTAGAAGGATATATGATGAGAGGATATTGATATGATTTATTCATTCCAAAATCATTTCAAGTGAAGGCATATTCTAGTAAAGAAGGCTCCTAACCATTGCATGGACGGGGAAAGTAGATAATCTCATCAATAAGAGGAATGGTATGGTCTCTTGGTAATAAATAAGGAAGATGCTATTAGAAAATATATGGAGATAACTTAGTATTATTAAAAGTGTGTTTTGATTCATTAAGCTCATCATAATTAGAATCTAAAAGAGTAACTTGTAAATTAGGACTCATGTTGATGAACTCAGGTAAAGGAGCATTGCTAATATTAGGATTTGTAGGAATACAATATTGAGGTTTAGGATTAGGAAACTGGATACTCCATGGATTGGATCAAATTTATGCTTGTACTATTTCCCATTTTATAAGAATTTAATATATTGACTACTAGAAGAATAAATGGCTCTCATTTGATAGATCCATGGATGACCAAGAAGGATATTATAAGATAAAGGGAGATTAAGGACCATAAGCTTAGTTCAAATGGTCTTAGGTCCTATGGTTAATGAAATCCAAATATAACCAAAAGGTTTATGATTAATATTATCAAACCATAACAATTAAGATGAGTTTGCTTGAGATTATCCTTGTTATAACCAAGTTGTATAAAACATAAGGATGTGACATTAATACTAGATCCTTCATCAACTAAGACTTTTTGGATAAGAGCGGTATTAATGTCTATTTTAATAAATAGTGGTAGATCATCAACATGAAAATAATTTCATCATTAATCATGTCTTATTCATGGAATTCAATAGAGGGCCTAGAAGAAGGACACAAGGATTTAATGGTATTGGCATTAGTAGGTTGAGAATCAATAAAAGGTGTTTCTTCATCTATGGAGAATGGATCTTCAATTTTTTGAAATTTGTTGCATAAGGAATTTATGATGATAGGATAAAGTGCAAACCAAATCCATAAGTGGAATCTTATAAGGCCTAGATTTGAGTTCTTTAAGAAAATTCAAATGAAATTTAGAAGAACCAGCATGAGTTTTATAAGGTAAATTAGTTTTGGAAGGTATAGATGTAGTTTAAGCATCAGAAGGAGGAAGTTATTCCTCAGGTGCTTTAGGATCAACATTAGAGGTGGTAGTATCTTTAAGAAGTTGTTCTTCTAAAGATGGATTTTTAGGTTTGGTAACATCATCTTTGTGAGTTGGTTTATGATGATAATTAACCTTGTTAGTTTTGATATATTGAGAGTTATAATATTGGTCATAATTGACATCGATGCCAAAGACATCATTGATATTTTCTTGATTATCAAAAAAATATTTTTGGTTATTACAGGTATAAATTTTTAAAGTTTGTCATTTTTGGGAAATAGTGGTGTATTCTTGATGATGAAGATTAATCATAGCTTCATGATTGAATGAATCACCAAGCATATAGGAGATAGAAAATTTATTGAGCCCTCTATAAGATTGATGAGAATTCCAAATGTCAACATGGAACCAAGAAAATATATTAGGGTCATACCACTTAGGAAGAGTATTGGGATAAATGAAATATTTTGAGGGTAGTAAAAATTGTTTCATTTTTTGAACCAAAAGAGGTGTATGAGAAGGTGAAGGAATATTAGTTCTAGAAGCTCTTTATTCAGTTTGCACATCATTACTAGTGATATAATTATATGTTTGGAAATATCCTTTAATTAGTTTAGTACTAGGTTCAAATTAATTCATAAGAAAGTCTTGATGGTTATCTTGATCAAGAGCTTCATTAAGTGTTTGAGGAGCAAAGGTTCAAATCTTATATTGGAGACTAGGAGTTAAAGCCATGATAAAGAGCTTAAATAGATTATCATCATTCATGTTATGATCAAATTTATGAGCTAAGAATTTCCATATTTTGATAAAGTCACGAGATGATTTAATGGGAGATTGCATATCATTGATGAAGTTGTTAAGATAATTTTATGGAATGTCATTGTGTTGAAACTCTTTAACCAAAGGATTAACCAAATCTTTAAATTACCAAATATAATGTTGGAGAATTTGATTATACCATTCTAATACATCACTCATAACAGTTTTGAGTAAGATTCAAGTATTATAAAATTTATTAGTTTGGATCCACTCTTTGTAAATGTTTTGAAAGGATTTAAAAAATGAGGCAATAGCTTTAGTCCCATCATATTTTATAGTTGGATATATGTTACCAATATCAATGGATAAGATTAATGGGGATAAAGGCTCATTTTCAATGGTTTGAAACATCTTGTTATTCATTATTGGTTAAGTAATAAAATACCTGAGGCATCCCTAAAAGGTGGATGAATATAATTAGGATTATTTTGAGGATGAATAGTTGGAGGTTGATTAGCTACATTGGTTAGATGTTTTTGAAGTTGTATCATTTGGTTAGTATTAGAATTTTGCATAATGTTCATTTTTTAAATAACTTGGGATAAAATTTGGTTTGTATCAAAAGGTGGGTTGATGTTTATAAGAGCACTCCCCAAATTGCTATTAGGGAGAGAATTAGAAGAAGAGGGATTCCTAGTGGGATTATTAAGTAAACTTTTATTAATCACTCCCATATTAGTTTCAAGATTTTGAGAAGTTTCTTGGTAAGGAAAGGATCATATCCATCAACTTCATCTTGAGGTGTTATTTTCACCATTTTACAATTCATAGATGTAGGAAGATAAGAGGTGCCCCAAGAGTGATGGCGAACTTGGGAGGAAAATAGAGGAAGAAATGAAAATCCCATATAGTATCTAAATGGATTCAAGCTATATATGAAGATTCTGATAGTAGATTTCATTCTGACTAAAGAGAAATGAATAGAATGCAAAATTGGAAGGATAAGGAATTAGATTGATAAATAGAAAAATCATAAAATAGTATAGGGTTAATTTGGTTGATCCAATACTAAAAATAGGGCCTACAAAGAGTATAAAGTTGCTTTGGTGGATCTAGTATAGTGAACATAGGTAGGAAAAAGATGGAAAAGGTGATGTAAATTATATAAGGTCAACTGGATCAATCTAATAGAGTAGATAAGGAGAAAGAGAAATATGATAAAAAATTATGATTTGAAATAAGATAATTTTTGTAGTTAATCTAAGAAACTAAGAGATGAAAGGAAGAAAATAATTAATTGGATCAATGTTGGCCAATCCAATTGAGGCACACAAAACAAACCTTACACTAACATTGGCTAATGGAAGTTTGGCACACATAATTGAAAAAATATTAGGAAAAAAACTTGAAAATTAAAGATCTAACTAATTGTCAACGTAATTATTAATTAAATTATTAAGAATGATTTTAAATGTGATTAAAAGTTGCTTATAAGCAAGGTAATATATAGAAATCTAAGGATAATTTTAGGTATTTTGGGATGAAATGGATTGTAGTGGTAGTAATACAAGCTTGGTATTAGGGCCTACCCCCTCACTTCACACACCAAAATGATAAGGGTGTCGGGTGCTTAGCCAAAATATACCAATAACCACACATTATACTTAACCAAAGAATCAAGTTAGATTCCCCATTGGTGATCAAATCCAAGTAGGTTGGCCTAGGGTAGACAAAATGTTAAACTGATTATTTATGATTTTGTGATTTGGTCATGTGTGAATAAAATATAAATAGTGAAACTAAGTAATTAATTAAAAATCCCGTAATTAGACTATGTGAACTATTCTAAGCATGCAAGAAGATAGAAAGAAAAGGTGTGAAATAACTACTAGTAGATATGAGGTTAATTCCTACTTTGAAATAAGGTATAGTTTTGACACTATATGCAAAAAATATAGAACATGCTTGACAAGGTCTAACTTGTATTATGGAAGCAAAGTCAAAAAATGAACTAGGGTGGTAAAATTGATCTAGTTATTTTAGATAGCACATAGAACATAGGATTGGATCGGTAGGGTCAATCTAGTTGAATATGCAAGGGTAGTATTGAAGACTAAAAACTATGAAGGGAAATACATAAAAGAAATAAATATAGAGGTAGAAAGGAACCTTTGTGGATTAGAGATGTAATGAAGAAAGATTGTTGATGAAGAACCTTGAAGTATGCTTGAGAAACTTACAAAATGGGTCAATAAAATCAATTAATCTATTCAAGAACTTAATTAAAAAGTGTTGAAACTATAAAAGGTCAATTGGGTTGTCCTATTAGGCTGAATTGGGTGATTGAAAGGATAAAAACCTATAGTAGGTTGATTGGGTCGATATAATTTCCTGAACCTAAAAACTTGTGCACAAATAAAAATAGCTTGGTCCATAGAATCAATATAGTATGTCAAAATATATGATAAAAATTATGATCAAAAGAATTAATAAAAGAATGAAAAATTGAAACAAATCCTATAAGGGTTTGTTTCATGTCAGGTTCACTAGAATGTATGCAATCAAAAATGCATCATGTCTATAAATCAATCCTAGATCAAAGAAGATAGAGCATGCCTACATTTACAATTAGCAATACACTTATTAATCAAGAGTATGACCAATATGGGGATCTTATAGACCCAATTAGGGGATAACTTGTCATAAAATATCATGTTAGGAAGGGTTATAAAGCCTAAAGTCTAACATAATCACATAACAACCCTAATTGATTCCTACGGTTTAAAGCATTTCACTTATTCTAATAATAAGAAACTAAATATAATCTAGTACACACCAAATATTTTGACACAAAGTGGGGGTAAAAAATAATAAAACAAATATGCATAAGGAACTTCAATTAAAGTAAGTATGAGTAACACCATAATACATAAAATATGAAAGATAGTATTATTCAAGCCAACATTTATGCAACTTCTATCTACTAAAAGAGAGGAGATTTTTTTTTAATATACTTAACTAAATGTGAACCCATCAAAAATAAATCTAAGGGGATTTTCAAGAAGGTTTTGTGGTTTGTAAGGATCACTAAGAAAGGCCAAAACATCCAAGACTTATCCACAAGACTAGATTCTTTGAATAAGAAACATAAGCTAATTATTCTCAAGTAGAATGGTGGAAGAGTATATTGTGAAGAAGTGTGAGTGAATAATAAATAAATATTTATTGCACATATGAATAATGACTGAAATTATCTTGTATATATAGGTGGATCTTGCCCTAAATCCATCCATAAATGTTGGTTGTATAGGGTCAACCCAATCGACGTAGTGTGTTATTGGGGATAATTTACTAGGTATGAGCTAGTTCGGCTAAAGGGATAATAAGGTAAGAAAGTAAATAATAACCCTAAAATATATTAGGTTGACTTAGTTGACTGAGTACAATCGATATTCAAAAAGGATTTGAAGACAAGAAAGGAGGAATGGAAAGAGGAAAATACTGGAGGAATACTCAAGTGAGGAGAAATAGCTTAAGGAATGATTTTGGGATTTGGTTTGATTGGTAATAATGTGGAAATAAGGTATAATAATCCTATTAAGTAGAAATGTTTTTCCCACCCCTTTCTTGGTACACCCCTTAGTGTGTACACTTAGAGAGATTGAGTCCTAATGAGTTCTTACAAGATGTAAAACATCAATATTTGATAAAAGTTAATAATATTATGTGTATATAGTGAGTGTATATTTAATTTTTATATGATAGGTTGCTACCATGTTTTTATTTTTAAAGTGTTCCAAGAAAGGCAAAGTGTAATGCGTGTCTAAAGAAGGCCTATTAGGTCTCTATAAGGCCTAAATAAGGATAAGGCCTAATAAAGGTATGAAAAAATGATTTGTTTGATTAATTATTTATGATAATGTGTGTTAATATCTATTAAATTCCCATGTTAAGTGTTTAAGTGAGTGTGGATAACCAAGAGGTGTGTGTTCATAAGCTGTGTATATAAACTAGGTATATTATGCATATTTTTTTATTTTAAGAGGATTGGATTGAGGAATGAATGAGATAGAGTATCCTTGAATGGAAGTAGGTATTATAAACCATTATAATAAAATATATTTACTATAATTAATATATAATAGGATGTTTGAGTATGAAGATCAAGGTCATATGACCTAATCAGTTTTGAAGAGACCTAATTGAGTGAAGAGGCCTAGAAGGTAGTTTGAGAAGGATAAGATTTTGAAGAGATAAAAATGTGGTAATCATCTATTGGTTGATCAATAAATTTTTCTAAAGGTGATCATATCAATCAGGGGGTTGATTTGGTACTTAGTCATTTACGGGGTTGGTGCATCCTTGTAAGTAAGTGCTTGTTAAACCTTAGTCAAGTGGGTGCTTGGCTATTTGGGGTTGGTGCTTAAATAAATATGGTTTTTATATTATAGGTCTATTGTATATTTTCATAGATAATTGGTTTTTATTCTCATTGAGAGTTTCCCACATATGTGATGTGTTCTTATATTTCATGTTCATATGTATGCTTGTTTGTGTTTTAGTTGATCTATATGTTTTTATTTGTATGAATGGATCATGAATGTTAATTATAATTTAATGAATGTTTTAAATAATAATTCACACCCCTATCAATATTTTTTATTCCAATAATTGGTATCAGAACCTCATCTTTTAAAGCAAGTCCTTTGAATTAGCCCTAACAGCCTAAAGGAGATCCTAGAAGAGCAAGGATAGATTGTGATGATGTCAATGTTTATCATGATAATAATGAATATCAATCCATTTCAAAAGCTAAGTATGTAGTAAATATTTTGAATAAGTTTGAAGGTAAGAAAAAGTCATCTGTGGTAAGTGATAATAATGTTTTTGATGATGATTATGACAATATTGATTAAGTTAGAAATGGAATTATATTATTGGCTAAAGAAGTAGGTTGATTTAAGGAAGAAGACATGTATGATGAATAATTTTACTAGGACATTGAATAAGGAGAAGTTGAAATAGATCTTAAATATAAGATCATAAGTACCCTAGATGATTTTAATAACCAAAAGAAGTATGAGTTGAGATATATGGTCAAGGGTCTTAAGGAATATATATGTACCTTGAAGAGTGACTAGGTCAAAGAAGCCAAAAGTGATAAGAAGATCATTAAAGATCTTATGAATCAGTTAGAAGGTATCAATTAGAATTTTAGATAAAAATAAGTTGAGTATGATTATTTGAATACAAAGATAGATTATTCGAAGGTTAAGCATGAGTAGCTCATAAACAAGATGAGAAAGTTTGAGAAACAGTGTGAGAACATAGAATAATTTAAGAGAACCAACATGAAAGTCAACATGAAGAGACCAATTAAACAACAAAATGTAATGAGGTATTCTAGTTATTTCAATGGTTTTTTTCTACTTGTCATATATTTTTTCATAGAGCATGTGATTGTAGAATGGTCTCAAGGGATTAGTTATCATGGGGCCATCTGAGAAGGAGTGATCAATTAATAGGTAAGAATAGTAATGTTGTTTGATAAAATTTTCATAATGTGGTAAAAATTACAATATTTTATCCTAATAGATTTATAAGGGCCTCAAGGCATAATAAGGTATATGAAGCTCTTAGAGTGCATGAGAAGGGTCAAATTGTTGTATAGAAAATAAATATAGTCAAGGTAAGTCATGATCAATCTACTAATCAAAATGGAATATTTTCTAAGGTATAGCAAGGATCATATGTGAACTAATGTCAAGAACATATATTCTCTAGATATTTTGACAAGTCAGTAAAAGAGAAGAAGGAAGACAAGGTAGATGAGTCAAATGCTTTAGTCAAGCCTAAGTGGATTTTAAATAGGGACTATCAGTCTCATGATCAAAATATGGATGAGAAGAGTGGATTGGAGATCTAGGAATCTCATAAATTCATGGTTTTTAGATCCCTATGAAAAGAGGTGACTCCATTAGGTTTCATGGAGACACACTTCTATCAGTAGAAGCATGAGGTTACAATCAAACAAGGATTCACATTGAGAGGATTCCAAGTTGTATGTATTTCAAAGTATGAGTTATTTTCTTTTTATCTTGTATGTATATGACAAGGTCAAAGGACTTTTGGTTAGTATGAATTTTTTTTCTAAAGATAAATTCATGAGGATCCATGGTACAGAATGCAAAAGTTTATGCATGATTTATATTCAAAATTCCTTTTACATTATTGTGAGTAGTCTAAGAGTTAAATGATTTTGGTAGCTCTGAGGTTCAAAGTTAGTAGGTAACATGGTGAGAGATCTAAGGTTGACATCAAGATTATAAGGTCAAAAAATAGTCAATTCTTATATGAGAGGTAAGCAAGTATCTATTTGTGATTTTATCAATTTATAGATAAGAATGATCTATATTGAGAAGTGGTATTGGTATCAAGGTTTTTGAAGTAATATGAGGATGGTATGAGATTCTTAATTACTAATGTGGTGATCTCAAGATATGAATACAAATATGGAGTCCTTAATTCTTTAGTTGATGTCAAAAATATGGTGGCCTAATGTGAGATCAAAGGTTTGAGTCATATCAGTCATGTCAAAGACAATGTGAGTGGTCTTGTGATATGAGTTTATTTAAATTAGGTATGCATCCATTAAGGGGGAACATGTGATTTTAATGATTCATATTTAATGTGTTTATATTTTATTTGTAACAAGTTGTGATTTTAGATGTTACAAGTGTGATCATGTTTATTTGAGAAAAGAACTAGTTTTGGGAGAATGAATACCTAAGGGAGATGTATCTTTTTGAGAGAATGATTAGTTTGTAAGAGTGGTCATCTAGTGTCTATGATTAGAATCATTAGATCATGGAGAGATTTGTATATATATGTTGTGAAGTGTCAATATAGTGAGGTAGAATTCATACATAGCATGGTTTCTTAAGGTACATTTCAAGTGTTCCAAAAGTTGTCTACAACAACAGGTATGAGCCTAAGGTGAGTTTTTATTAGCATATAATTATGTTTGTTATTGAAGTTTAAGTCCAAGGATTAGATGGTAGTTTGTGGAATACCCTTTATCATTAATGGAAAATTGGTAAAAAGACCAAAATGGAGATATGAGAATTATCAAGTTTTAATGTGTTTTCCATCAATGATAAATGGGGATTTTATTGACATGTTGTCATTAATGTCAAGGTTGATGCCATTAATATCAAGGTTGAATTCATTGATGTCAAGGTGTATCTAGTGAAGGTGTATGGTGAGTGGTCATTGAGGTATGTGTATGATATGACAAGGTGAGATTGTTGAGAATTATCTCTTTTGTTGGTTGATTTCAAGGTTGATGTCAAGGTTTAGGTCAACTTGAAGTTGTCAGTGTTTTCATTGAAGATTATTGTGAAGGTATGATGAAAATTAGGTTTACAAGAGTTTTATTGTGAGTAACATAAGTTTTTAGTGTGTATTGTGACAAACTAATAAGAATTGAAGGTATGCAGTGTGAAAGAGATTATTGTAGTGGTTATGCATGTTGTTGTCTTGTTGCCATTATCGACAAATGGATATTTAGTATGTATTTGAGTTCAAGTGCTTAAGTAGCCTAAGCCTAGTCATGGCATGAAGAGACCTTGTGAGAAGGTATGCTTATGGTATCTTGGTGAGATGAGTAAACATAGGAATAAGTGTGTGTATGAGGTTATTTGAGTATGTGATTGAGGTGGATAGTCTATGGAAAGACACATTAAGGTCAATTTTAAGAACTAATGTGGTTGATAGGTCAAGGTCTAAAAATCAAAGAGAGAGTGTGGCCTAATGAGGGCTAATGATAAGATTTAAAGATGTTTGAGGTCATGTAATAATTGTCATAGGTGACATCTATTGTTTCAAGTTTTTTTATTTAGTTTGAGGTCATAATTTGAAGGAAAAGATATTAAATTTTTTTATAGGTCTCTCGAGTGCTCAAAATGAAGGGTTTTCAACCCAAGAAGGCTTTCCTTATGCTCACTATATCATTAAACCTTTGAATTAGAACCTAAGTAGTTAATAGTAGATGGGAAAGGGTCCTAGCTCAGAATAATAGGTATTATGTTTTGGATTGAGGAGCTATGCTTTATGAAAAATCATTAAAAGTGAAAATGGGTTTAAACCCTCTTAGAAGCCTAGTAAAGACCTGATGTTGAATATGTTGCCCAAAAGTGATTAATATTGTTTGAATTTATTAATTAAGGTATTTTATATTTTAGTGGACTCCCCCAAGTACTTCTAGGTGGTATTGGTAAGAGAGAGGATAGATAAAATGTTGAGTTTCATGCTTGTTTTTGAAGAAGTTGTTATAGAAGTCAAAAAATGCATTGAACATAGTAAGAAATTTGATGGAGGAAGAAGGTAGAGAGTCATGTTTAATTTCCATGAAGTATTATAGATATTTTATAGTTTTAAAATGTGTTAAACTAGTCATCCAAGTTATCCAGTCTCTAATAGAGCTAATGGTGTAAATAGTAAAAACCCCAGGCAACAGTGAGAAGATGAATTGAAATGTGTTTTTATGATAGAATGATGAAACCAAGTGAAGGGATATTTTTTTTCAGAAATTTTAAGATATTTTAATTCTTGTAATAATATTTTGAGGTCATGTGTGTGGTGAATTTTTTTTATCACAAATGGACTTATTTGGTTTAGATAAGACAATGAGATATAAGGTCATGAGATTGATCTACAAGACTAATATTTACCATTTGACCATATGATATTTATATCTTAGATTGGTATAATGATCTCTTAGGATCATATGCATGCATCATAATTAAATTAAAATTTCTATACATGTGTTGGAGGTCTAAGTCAGCATGACTATGTTTTGGAAGTAATCTGGTAGTTCTAAGTGAATGAGTTGCATAGGTGTTCTTGAAGCCTTATCTTATAAGTGGAAGTGTTTAATTAATTTAATTATTAAATTGAGGTAATTTATATTAAAAAAACAAACTTATTTTATCATATTTAAGTTCCTTAATTATGTTTGATTTTTATTCTTGTAAGATAGTTGTTTGAGGCACACAAGGCTAATAGGGCAATTTGTCCTTAAGAAGGTTTCAAGGTATGAATGAAGGATGAAGATATAAACAAGCATGGATTAGGTCAAAAAATTTCCTTAAATAAGTGGTTTAATTGTTTTAAATTTTTTTATAAATTCATCTAAGCCTAAGAGAATCAAGTTTTGGTGTTAAGAGATAGACCTAATGCTAATAGGTCTCCATGAGACCTAAAAGTGAAATACTGACCTAATTAAGTCATGTCAGACCAAAAGGGACCCAAAGATAGTTAGATTCAAATTCATGGATTTTTATTTCATAACTTATAAGTCATTTCCATGTCTTTTAGGAGTTTTAAATATAGTTTAAGTGGTGAAAATGATGAAGCCAAACTGGCTTGTCTAGCTCAGTAAGGTTTGTATAGTGAGGTCAAAAAATTGGTTTGTAAGACCAATATTTGCCACTAGACCATATGATTTTTATTTTTTAATATGGTTTGGAAATTTAATAGGATAATTTTAATGCATTTAAATTTTTTTAAAGTCCCTATACAGGTGTTATAAGGTTAATGTTTCATGACTATGTTTTTGATAGTCTTAGCAGTTCTAAGTAAACAAGTTGTAGTAATGAGTTTAAGGCTCTATGCCATGAGTTGAAGTACCTAATGAATATGGTGATATTTTTTAGGTATTTATGTTTCATTATATGTGGTTTATTATCATTTTTTATTTTCTTAAGTTAGTTTTATATTCAATATTTAAAGGCAGATTTTTGGTGTACACAAGCCTTATAAGACTAAGTACTAATGAGGGGTTTCAAGTAGTGATTTGTTGTAAAATGTATTTTTGAGCCCAAAAGACATTAATAGGGGTATGCTTTATTTTTATATGATATTTTCCTACCATGTATTGAGTTTTAAAGTGTTATAAGGAAGGTAAAGTGTAGTGCGTATCTAAATAAGGCCTATTAGGTCTCTATAAGGTCTAAAGTAGGATAAGGCCTAATGAAGGTATGAACATCTGATTTGTGCAATTGATTATTTATAATAACATGTTTTAATATATATTCAATTCATAATATAAGTTTTTTAGTGATTTTGGCTGACCAAGAGGTGTGTGTTCATAAGTTGTGTATATAAACAAGGCATATTAGGCCTATTTGGGCTTGTAAAAGGATTGGATTAAGGAATGAATGAGATAGAAGATCCTTGAGAAGAAAGAGGTCTTAAAGACCATCATAAGATAGTATAGGTCCTATCATAAATATATAATAGGATTTATAAGTATAAATATCAAGGTCATATGACCTAATCAATTTTAAAGAGACCTAATTGAGTGAAGAGGCCTATAAAATGGTTTGAGAGAAATAAGAGGGTGAAGATCTAAAGAGTTGGTCATTATCTTTTGGTCGAAAAACATGATCTTATAAAGGTGATAAAATTATTTAGGTGGTTAAGTTGGTGATGATTCATCTAGGGGGTTGGTGCCTCCGTGCAATTAGGTACTTGCTAAAGCCTATTCAAATGGGTATTTGACTAGTTGGCATTGGTGCTCCATGTGGAGTTGGTACTTCACTAAAAAAAAATTATCTTATAATAATATACTCCATTTTTTTATATCAATGGTTTTTATTACCCTTGATATTTTCCCACATATGTGATTTGTTCTTGTATTTCATGTTCATATGTATGGTTGTTTGTGTTTTGATTGATCTATATGTTTGTATGAATGACTCATGAGTGTTAAGTAGAATTGAATGAATGTTTTAAGTACTAATTCACCCCCTCTCATTCATTGTGATTCCAAAAATTAATTCATGAGAGTTATTTTTAATGGTATCTTAAACACTTCTCTACCTTTGAAATATCATTTTATCTCAATTTTCCTCATGTTCATAGTTGATGTAATGTCAGATGGTCTTTTGGTAGTTTTACCATGTCAATATTGTGTGCAAAGGGGTTAAAGTTGTCTTGTTACATTTAATGTTTATAATTAAGTGGTTTTTAGTTATTTCAACCTAATTATTATTCTTAAAACTCATGCAATCATCATTAGATACATAAAACTTCAAGAGAAGTAAGAAGTTCTATGCATGAATAGTTTAGCTGGTAGAACTAACAACCATGGTTAAATTTGGCCTAGTTAAATGAAGGTGTAATTTCATGACCAAGAACCATATATTGAAAATTGATATCTATATATATCCTTAAATATCATTCTTAATGAAGTTTTTCAAATGGAAATTCTTAGAAGTCAAGATATTTAATACTTTCTTGAAGCCAAGAAAAATAAGGTTTTGTTGATCTACAGGTCTGCAAACTTATAGGTCAAAATTGACACCAAATGGATTTTATGAAGAGTGATCATGGAATATTTAATGAATTATATATGTGTCTTTTTCATTATTAAACTCCCTAAAATATATAAAACTAACTTGTTTAAGCTAAATTGAAGAGAACGATGTTCAAGTCTATTCAAAGTAATGCAATCAAGCACAATCATGTTTTCTACAAAGAAATAACATCCTTTTTGCCTTAAATTAATTAAAATTAAATTTATAAGTCCTCTGTAAGATATATATAAGAAACCTAAAATAGATACTAGGGCTGACACTTCAATTCATTTTGCACTCAATAGGATTGTGTTGGCTAAGTATGATTGTGTGAGTCTAAGGGAAAGACTGTGGGTCTTGAGAAGACTTTCAAGGTAAATTGAGCCAATATAAAGAGAGAGAAAGATATTAAATATTATTATATCTTTATAAAATAGTCAATAATAAATCAATTAGGGATAAAATAGTAAAACAAATAAAAATGAGGGTTTTCACCTAAAGGATTGTCTATATACCTATTAATAGATATAGAGTAGAAGAAGAATGTTTATGTTGGTATTCGATGGTATGATAAGATTTAGGTGTTGGAAACAAATTTGAATAAATTTTATTCCCATTATAGGCATCGTAATAAGGCTTTATTGGCTTAGATAACTCCATTTGGTGAGATTATAGTTAAGGAGGTCTAATGCAAATATACAGTCCTATCAAAACAAAATGGGAGAAGGTGCCTACTTATGATGTGAAATACAAGGGTTTAAAACTATGTATATAGGTCAAGGAAGTGTTATAATCCTTAAAAAAAATTCTAGCACTAAATTTCCTTAGTAGAAGAGGATCTATATCTCCAAACTTGTAGTCAAGAGGTCTAAAACATCACCTACAAGCATGTTTAGGAAAATTGGAGAGAAATATGAGTGTTGTTTGAAAAAAAATAGTTGATAAGAGAGGAAATGATATGTATACTTAATTATATAATCTAATAAGAATGATAATGAGTTTCAAATATGATTGAAGGTAATGTTTTGTTAAAGAAGGCCTAAATGAGCACACATAGGCATATATGCAAAAAGATGAAGGAAGTTTTATTGTTGAGGATGAAATTGAAGAATTAATACTTTAATAATGTGGATAAAACCTTAATTTAATATATTAAATGGTTTTAACTCTTATAAAGAGGAATAAGAGGGAAAATAGTGACTGTTAGGGTCATTAGCATAGTGTTGTTTTTAAACCCTGACCATGAGTTTGTGGAGGATGTACTAAGTTTGAAGGGTGTATGAATGTATAAAACCATCATAAAATATAATATAGGGTTTAAAAAACCCAAATAAATTTCATGATGTTATAATCAATCAATTTTATACACTATTATGCAAAAGCATCCTTATTGAGCTCCCAAAAAAGCCTATTCTACCTAAGAACCTAGGTTCTTCACATTAGAAATTACTTGATAAAATGCATTGTATGCTGAGCTCATTAGGGAAGATTTAAGTGGTTTTTTAAAATTAAATTCTTGGTATTATTTCATAAATTAATTCCCATAGGTTTATTAACCATTGTTAAGACTCCAATTGCCTTAAACCCTGCTAAAACCCTCTCAAGAGACCTAATAGATAAGATTGGCCTTATGAGTGCTCCAAATGGATTTAAATGGCCTAAAAACACCTTTTATGATACCTAACCACCTCTATACACCTAAATGAGTCATTTTTTTTGGCATGTGTGAGGTACTATTATATGAAATTTGGCTTAAAGATGACTATTATAAGCCTAAAAAGATAATTTTTAAAGACTTCTCACGAAATATTACCATGTAAGATCTAATAGAGTATAATAAAACAATATATGACCTATAAAATAAAAGGTAAGTGGTTTATAAATACACATTAAAATGATTTATAGTTATTACAACATCATTTAGAGGGTTCAAGACACCTAGTGTTAAGTAAACATCTTATCAAGAGTTATTATCATACATAATGCACATGTACTTCAATTTTGAAGATGGTTTTTATCTTGAATAGGGATGGGATGATCCTATATGGGGTTTTTAATAGTTATTAAATTTGTGATAGTAGTATTCAAGAAATAACTAGGCTTAGTATTGAAAGAGAGACATGATTTTGTAATATTCACTTGAACCAAGCATGTTTCTCAATCACATGTAGGTTATTATCAAAATAATAAGATTAAAACTTGATCCCTAGTTCCAAAAAATTAAGAAGAAACATTAAGAAGTATAGACTATAAGGGAGGTTGATAATGAGTCCAAGGTGCCATGTGTCAAGTTTCAAAGTTGTAACTACTCCTTTAAGAAGTGAATTATAAATTTTCAAATAAGAAATACCACAACACTTAGTGAATTTCATCACCAATTTGAGTAAAACATGTTAAATAAGATGACAATAACGTTCTTGGCATCTTAAATTTGGCCTTGTAACTAATTTGAGGTGTATAATTCTTATCTATTCACCTCCTACACCTCTCTTTCTCTCCTTCTCAATCCTTCTATATATGCTACCTTGAATGGCTTGTTATAGATACTTTGGATGAGTATGGCAAATCCCTTCTCAATTAAACACTTCTACTATGCCTTTGTTAAGTAAATATATTTATTACCTTCTCAAATGTATATAAATAGTGTACTTGTGTGATTGTTGATGAATGTTAGTAAAACTCTCTCATTTATCCTCTCCTAGCTCTTTACAAATGGATTGTATTCTTATAGGTCACATGGTAAGTTTGGATAGATTTGCATAGTCTATAGGTGGATTTAAGTCATTAGTGTCTACATTAGGACTCTTGATTATCCCTTTTATTTAAAACATTGTCTATGACCTCCATGTTGAAATATTCATGCTTAGAGGTCCTTGTTGTGTAGTGTGATCAGATGCAAGCCTAATTCATGTTCTTAGTGTAGAATAGTCAAGTGGAAGGTGTTAATTTTTTCCATCACCTTCATAGTTTATTTTACTTTCATTTCTCTTACCTTTTTAATTTAAAATCAATAGGTCTAGTAATAGTTTTAGGTTGATATAACCAAGGGAGATATCCCTATCTATATATTCACCTCACTAATTATGCCACCCATATTGTAGAGGTGTCTCTATGCTATCACTTAAGTTAGGATGTTTGAACAAACTCCTTAAGGGTGTAACTTTTGATGATGATAAGAGTTAGTGTAAAGATTTAACATTACCTATATACTCTACCTTAGTAGATGAAAATGCAAAAAAAATATTATTTATTTCATGCCCATGTAATATGACCAAAGCCAAAGTGAAATATGAATCCAAAATTATATCTACAAAAATCAACACATCTACCCCAATATGAGTATGACAACCCCTTAATCTATAAAGTACCATTTGGTGTATAATGATTCTAAATTTTTAAAGGGATCCATATATAGCAAAAAAAATGCATGGATGCTTTCCAATGACTCTCACTAGGGTAATGGGACAGCCATGAGACAAATATAAAAGATTACCTATTAACTATATATATAATGTAGGATTAACCATCTTAGATTTGTAATCAGTAGTCAAATAAATATCTAATTTATATGGTGTGGGTGTATTATTGTATTCAACAATGGAAAATTGATGAATAAAATATGTAGCATAATTTTTTTGGCTAATACAAATACCCCAAGGAGACTAATGACTCTATAGGCCAAGAAAGTAGTGAAAAAACCCTAGATATATCATATCACTCCATGCCTTAAACTTGTGTTTAATGTCTTATATTAAGGAATGTGAACTACCTCTAAGAATGAGTTCATCAACATATAACACCAAAATTAAAATATCCTCACCTTGTTTTAGGATTTAAACATTATGTCAGACTCACAATGATAGAAGCTAAAATATAGTAAAAACTACCCATATTCTCATACCAAGATCGAAGAGATTAGTTAAGACCATAAATAGAATGATCTAGTTAATAAACAAGTGAAGGATCTTATATGAATCCCTTAGGTTACTCCATATATATCACTTATTAGATATCACCATGCAAAAAAGCACTCTTCACATCCATCTAGTTTATTTTCCACTAATGTGATTTAGCTAGATAAATAACAAGGTGTAGATAATCAATATTTACAATGAGAGAATTTTTTTTAGAGTAATCAACCCCTTTAACTTTTTATAATCCCTTAGATAAAATATGAGACTTATACTTATCTATATTTATATATGTTAGATATTTGGTCATATACACACATTTACATTACACAGGTTTTATTCCCTTAGGAAGGGGAAATAACTCCCATGTGTTATTATTCATGATTGAAGAATATTATTTTTTATGGTAGCTTCCAAGTTAGGTTGACCAACCACCTAAAAAACTAAACTGGATCATTAGAAATGACATTATTTAAAATATAAATACCAGAAGTTTAAGATTGATTATGGCATGCATCATAAGGATGACTAACCAAATCACCAAATACTTACAAGGTATATTTTACCATTTGGTCATGTGGTATGTAGGATGAGGCAAAGGAACAAATTCAACATTTGTGTCTTTATCATTATTAGGTATTATGCCCTCCCTATCATGTATAAGAAGTATTATCAAGGATGGATAAATTTGAATATAATCCCAAAGGAGTGATATTATCATCGAATATAACATCTCATTGAAATAATACATCATGTATGATAGGATCAAATATGTGATATACCTTCAAATATTCCCAATAGCCAAAAAATATGAGCTCATGGCTCTACTTCTCCATAGATTTTCACGTGTCATCATAAACAAATACCCAAGCCTTATTTTCAAAGACACAAAGTATATAAATATCATGTTTCTCTCATTAATAATTTGATTCATGAGTCTTATCCACAACCTTATGTGGAATGTCATTCTAGATGTAATTTTCATAATTTACTACTTTAGCCTAGAATTGAGGTGTTAATTTTTTGGATTGTATCATATAATTTACCATTTCCTTGAGTGATTTATTTTTTCACTTAGTAACGCCATTTTTTATGGGTGAAATGCACCATGTATTGGTGATTAATTCATGATCAGTATAATAAGCCTAAAATTATTTACTTAAATATCAACCCCCCATTATCTGTGTAGAGATTTTTCAAGTGAATCCCTGATTAACTATCTAAAAAGGTAGTGAAGGCTTTGCAGTTCTCAAAAAATTAACTTTTATATTGTGAAAAATTCACCCAAATCCTCTAATTAAAATAATAAATGAAGGTTAGTATATATTTTTAAATAGAAAATGAATGAATGGGAAAACACATCAAGTAACTATTTACTAACTCTACTGGAGTCTTAATGATCTTTGCTTCTCCCTTTATAAAGGGATCTTGGATTATTTTTCCAAGCATGGATCTTTGACAAAAAAAAAATCATTAAAAGAGACCTTAGAAAGACATGTCACCATGTGTTGGGAACTTAAATATTGAAAATAACTATAATTGAGATGAAAAAACCTTTCATGCCATAATTTTCTTACAGTGTCAACATGAACAACTATAGAATAACCTAAAAGTTTCAAATTTATTAAATACATATAATTATGAACTATAGTACACCACACCTATTGTTACAACATATTCTGGATCACTTAGTTCTATAATTACAATACATAAATTTTCCACTCCTAGAATTAGAAATATGATAAATGGACATCAATTTTGAATAAATGCTAAGAACAAGGAGCACATCATTGATGTACCCAACCTACATAATGATTAGGTTAGAGCCTAAAAATTAACCTAATGATGAGATACTCATGATAATATGTGAAATTTTATATTCAAAAAGATAACTCAGCATATCACAAGAATGAGTTAGATGATTAGAGGCACCATAATAAAATATCCATTTATCTAAATAGGAGAATATGCTCTAGTAGAGATATTTTCCTTTACATGTGATAGAATAAGGTGAGGGTGAAATAATCATGTTATGTTTCAATGATGCTTCCAATGCTTCCATTTTTAGATATCTATACTCATGATTATTTATTTTGCTATAGTATAGGCATGGATCATAAACCTTCTTTTTACTAAATGAATTTTTAGTTTTACTATAATTGGAAGGTTTAAAAGACTCAATAGTGTAATCAATAGACTTGTTTGATATTTTTGGTTTATTTATAGGTCTTAATTTATATTTTTTCTTCCATTTTAACTTGGGATAATTTTACACCAAATAATGACTTGATCTAAATAAGGCATCTAGTGACATTAATTTTGTGTGTTTATTAGATTATATTTCACAAAATAGCTCTAAACATGGCATTTTAAATTGATATCCTAGGAAATCCAAGTATAATATAAATCAAAAGAGAATAAATTGAATGTAACTTTTAACTTTGATAATAATTCAAAAAAATACAATCATTATCCTATTTTTATTTATCACTGACTTTTAATTGAACACTAGGTGATTTAAACTTTGGAAGAAATTCATCAATAGAGGGAAAATTAGAAAGATAATAAGAAGTTAACTTGGAATCTAATTAAAATATTTTTAATTGGTTTATTTTACTAAATTTAAAAAAATTTCACATACCTATTTTTATTTTTAGCATCAATGATGTAGAACACCAAATTGTCTGACACATTGAGGGCAATTAAACTAAGGGCTTTTTTTTTCTTGCATGATGATAATTATTTATCTTTTTCTGAGGTGAATGCTAAAATAGTGTCATCAAATAATCTCCATAAAAATTATGAAATAGATCAAATATGACATTTTTAAAATTAATACTTAGTAATCAGTCATGCTTAGTGGTTCAAACAATTTGTTCTCCACTACATAAGAAGAATAAGAATGAGAGAGAGGAGAACAATTTAGAAATTTTATCATATATATATATATACATATCCCATATAAATAATTATCTTCTTTTACTAATTTTCCTATTTTAAAATAAAATAATAAACACTGCAAAAATCCAAGAAGGATGCAATTTTTTTTACCCCTGCAATTAAATATCTGATACATGACATGGAGTAGAAAATATACTCACTTTGATTATAATTATATAGTCATGAGTTATAATGTTTAGTTTTAAAGGAAAGGAGAGGATAAAATACAAAATTCTATAAATATTTATAGTATATGTCTAATTTAATAATTTTAGAGAATTCTAATTAATAAAAAGGCATTTAAAAAAAGGCCCTCAAAATTCCCTACGGATCTCAAGTTATGAGTTTACAAAGATACATTTACAAGGTAGGACACATGTCCTATAGTATAAAAATATACATTTTAAAACCCAACTAAAGTTAAAAATGATGAGATATTATATTTACTATGTCTGTATCAGAACCATGATTCTAAAAAAATGATAGGTCTCTAGGCCTCACAGTTCAAAAATTATGGCCTCTAGAGTGAACACTAGTTTGAGAAACCAAGTGGAATGGTGAGAAATAGTGACTAGAGGTTTTTATATTGGTCACATGGGTATTTATATAAAATAGTTAGGCCTATATATTTTATTATGTCAATAAGCTACAAGGTGACATCAATGAGCACAAAATCCAATGTGACAAAGTATTGTGGGAATGGAAACTATTGTAGTGGGCACAAAAACCAAGGCATCAATATACGATTATATTTTATTTTTTTCTATAAAAACATGATCATTATTACATTATTCATTGTTCATGGAAATTGATGTAACACTATTCACTTTATAGAACTTTACTTCATCTATAGTGCACTAGAAACCTATAAAACAACTTTGAAGTAAATTGTACTTTTCTAGAACATAGGCATGTTTTATATCACAATGTAGGTTTTTTGTCCCTTTAAATAAAATGGTGAGGGTTAGAAAGCCTCAAAACACAACTACAATTTTTTCCTATTGAATTTTGAAAAAGTCAAGGGAATTTTCTATAGGAGAGGATTCAAAACTCTAGTACCATATCAAACTTGGAAAGAGGTAGAAGTAATCCTGAAGAGCAATCCAAGAAAACAAAACCCTAAAAAAATATCTTACCAAAAAATAATAAATACTCAATAATGAGGAAACAAAAATTGAAAATATTATCACTTCAAACATTATGATACAAGACAAACTAACATTTAATTCTTCACACTGTCTCATCCTCTCATGTGAAATTTATGTAAATGCATAAATATATAGGCTTAATACAAAGTTATCCATATCTAAATAATATCTTGGAAATCCTAATATAGGGGGAAAATAAAAATCCTATAAATTATCTAAATGTTAAATAAAACATATACATGAACTAATTTTGTTAAAACAAATAACAACTTAGAATTATTTTATATCACTCCTTAAATAAGCTTAACTAGTTTAGTTGTGAACATAAAAGTTAGACTAGTGACATAAATAACTAAAAACACAACAATCTAGTGTGAAATATACTCTATCAAAATTAGTCACCACTCAACAAATTCTATGGTATAAATATATCTCTAATTTATTAAACATTGTACTTATTCTCAAAAGATCAAATCTCTTAAAAATAATAGAATTTGCAAGCAAGCCTATAAATTTATCCTTAAAAATAATATCACATGAACTCATTTGTGGTTTCCATTGTAATTAACATGTTATAACCTAAAAATGCCTATGAATGTGATATCATTGGACTAATCTTATAAAATATTCCATTACATTCCTAGAGAAGTGTAATCATTGTCAACCTCATGATGATCTTATCCACTCTCCTCCAACTAATATTTAGGATATTTAATCTCCTTGGTCATTCTGTATGTGTTAATCATATCTCATCAAAAAATTACCTTGGTCACAATATGGTGACATCCACATCATTTCTTCCACCAAATGCTTTACCAAGTGGTTATAAATTATGCCTCTTATTTATGTCACTGATGTAGTTATATAAAAATTCATCCTCAATCAAATAATATGTTATTTTGGGATTACTCACACCATAATTTATTAAAATGGTGTAGTTTTTTTTTTTAATACATGAAGTAGCTATGTACAAATTTAAAATTATCCACAATTTTTCTACACCATATTACCCTTAATGTAAAGGTGGAGTATATGCCAATGAAAATATAATCAAAATAAAAATATTAAAAAATATTATTATGAATTCATTTTTGGATTTAAATATCAATATATACTATACACTTTGGTATTATCATATTATCACTCGTATCACCATCGAGGAAACTCCAATTTAATGAGTTTATGGATCATAAGACATGTTATCACTATTAATAGATTTACCCTCTTTGTGCATATCTCTTCACAACATCATTCCAGATTAATATCTTTGTCAAGAAAGACGTAAATCTTTATTTATACTTTAGGAATATCACATGAGTGATTTACAATGTAAATGTCAATAAAATAATCACATAGATAAAAAACATAAAAAGGAATTAAAAGCTTGCACTTTTGATGTCAGTTATATAGTATTAAAAATAGATTATACCAAAGACAAAGAAGGAAAGTACACCCAGTGGGGTCTATACCTATAAAAATACATCCTTAGACCTATCAATTAGAGAATGATAATAAATTAGTGGTACATATTCATAGAACCAAGCAATTGTCACTTTTATAATAAATTTTTTTCTTAAATTCATGTCCTTCATAGTATAATTTTATACGATTTTCCATTTCATGTACATTTTACTTGCATGTTTATATCTAGTTTTTATATATATATATATATATATATATATATATATATATATATATATATATATATATATATATATATTGAAATAAAATTTATTGAATGATCTACTTTGACTCTCTTTTATTGAAGCTTAGAACTATTTCCTTTATACTCCCTTAGGTTTACTTTCACATTAAGACTTGGTACCTATACTAGGTCCTTAATTCTTTTATCATTCTCACACCTATTTTTTTTAGTTTGTGATTTTCATTGTAATACCTAAGGAAGACAGTTAGGCTTTCCTCACAAATTCTCATCAAGTTTATTTTTATAGTTAAGCGATGTTTGTTTTTCACATATATATTCTCAATACATACACTCTTTAGATATTTAGTATCATTTATATATTTCATAGTTTTATCGTATTTAAGATTCTTGGATTTTTAAATTTTAAGTTGAATGGTAAGACCTAAAGAATCAAATAGGCCATCCTATTAAATTCCCATCATTTTTATACACAAATTTCCTTTTCTCCAAATATTAGCTTGGTGTCTTCTTTAAAAGATAAAGCAATGATCAAGAGTAGAGTTTTTCCTCACTTAGAGTCAATCATTTTCTATTGTGGTAAAACTATAATAATCTATATTAATGTAATTATTCACATTTTACCATTTATTATGATTATGATTCATGCCCACCAATAATTATACCATTTTTATTTACACATTATTTTAATGATTAGGGAAACCCAATTGTTCTATGATTATTCCTATAAATCCATATTTCTCATTTCATTTTGGACTCACCAAGGTTAGTTTTAAGATTTCACTCTTTTCTAAGATACAAGTTTATGATTATTTATGCACCATGGTATTTATATTCTCCTCATTAGTAGATAAGTGTAATACTTCTTTTAATAGACATATTTATCATGTATGTTTGGTTTTTTGAGATTTGTACCAAGGAGGAAATATAAAAATACAAAAAAATTAAAGGGTATATCATAATAATGGAAATGTTAAAATGGAAATGAAATATTAAAATTTATATCACACTAAAATATATGATATTTTTGTCACATATCCTATTTTTGGTGAAGCTCAAACTCCACAATGTGCCTAATGATAGAGACAAGGTCCATTAGGTAAAGTAGGCTAATAGACTAGGGTAAGAGATATCATTTTAAATCATTAAATATTTTAACATTATGGTGACACATATTTTATCATTCAATTACCCAACCTTCATAGTATACCAACAATGATTTAAGGTTTTTTGAGGAGTGGGAAACACATTTTTAGAAAGGTTGATCATTTTATTATTTTATGCATGTTAGCCTTCATGGGATGATACTTATTCTTCACTAGTTAGCCTAATATTATCTTGCTAGGTATGGTTATTCATGGCCATTAAAATTTAAAACTCTTAGTCTTGTCAAATTTATTTGAGTGTCTTATATCTAGTAAAGATCATGTTTTCTCCTTGGCAATGCCCTCTTTTCCATCCTTCCATATTTTTTCCTTGATAAACAAGCTTATTCCTATATATTTCCCATCTCCTTTACTTCCTAGTCTTATATCTTTTCAACATGGTAGAAATATGTAAATTATGGATTTTTTAGCTTTAGAATAGAAGGTGAATCTTTGAGTTCTTTTGGGATGCTCTCTTAGTCATTGTCTTATCTTCCTATGAATTATCCTAGTTATGTTTGGGACATTGATTTTTCTATTCACCTTTTTTCAAGACACTAAGTTTGAATTTTATCTTTCATGCTTCTATTTTTTATGAGTTTGGTTTTTTACTTCTCTTAAATTGATGTTTTCATCATAAATTAGTTTTGTGTCCCTTAATTTATTTTTATTTTTACATATCTTACATTGGAAGAATTTTATTTTGGATTTTAAGTCCTAAGTAGCCTTAGTTTTTTAGATTAAATATTTCCCTTTATCTTTATCTACTTCTTTGGATATATTTGTTCTAACCTAGCCTTATTGATCTCAGCTTACCAACTCTTCCATGTTTTTCAATTTCTAATATATTTTTTCATTTACATCCATTTATTAACCATCCCATATGTGCACCAATTGATTTCATCCATTTTTAGCATTATATCCTTAGGGGTTATCAATTTTATTTATTTTTCCCTCCATGATCATGAATATGGTGTTGTCATGCATTGATCTAGTGAAAAGGTGAGTCATTATATGTATATGGTACTTTAATTTATTCATTTTAAGTTTTTATTTCATAATTTATTTTCATTTATGATCTTTAGTGTTTCTATGTTTATTTTAGTGGGGCATATATACATTATATATTACACTATTGTCACACATGATGAGATTTTAGTGGGGCATATATACACAATGATATTTTCACTTTGTCACTTTACTAATTATTTCTCTTGTAGTATCCTATCAACACATCAATTTCCTTGAGTGCACACCTTAAAGGGTGCACCAATAATGGGGTAGGATCAGCCCATGGGACTTTATGACATATGTTTGCATGTTATCCTATTACACAATCACTACTATCACAATGGCCTTCCTAAAGTATCTATCAATTTATCCCTTTGATCTACTTCTTATTAATAATTTATAATATCCATATATCATATGGTATCATCCTGGTTGATACTATCTATTTTGTGCCTCTATTTATTATATTATATCAGCTAGTTTGATACATTTATAAGATTAACTTCTAAAATTTATACTGTATCAGCATAGTCAATACCATGTTGTTCTAACTAACATATTATAATTGTATTAACCTATATTATACCATAAACTTAGAGTTTATGGTTGTTTTTGGTATTAGAATCATATATAGGGATCATATTTCATTATAAATAATATATATAAGATTCATACACTCGTATTTTAATTTCTATCCTAAGAAGTATTTTATAGATTTAGTGGTTTATAACCTTATCTTGAGAGGTCTTATCTTTTGATGTCAATTAAAATTAATATGAGAGGTCATTAGGAGTTACTAACTAAGCATATATAGTTATTATTATAACCATTTTAAGTATTCAACCTATAAAAATCTCTTTAAAATCTCCACTTAATGCAAAGGGTAATATTAAAGTATAGATGGTTCCATCCCAAGGTAAGTATTTTTATCCATACACACTTTTATTTACTTAGTAGAGTAGATGCTGTTTATTTATTTATGGATATATGTGTGTATCCTTTTTCAAGTTGTTACATATACCAAATAACTTGCTATAGATATAGGTTTTCTTAGGATTTACATTAATCACCATAGGTTGAATGTATCCCCATTTGGTTGACCATTTCACCTTACCTTATTTACAATCACCTAACCCATCATTGATTTTTACTTTGTACCCATGTATAACCATTTACTTTACTTCCATATTTACAATAATAGTTATAATAATTTTCCTTTGTTGAGTTTTAGTGATAGATATATCCTTTTGTCATAGGCTTAGGATTTAGAACCCTTTCCTCTTGAAATTCAAGTTGTAAGTTACCCTATTATAAATAAATAGATATAATTGGTTAATACATGATCATCTAATTATAAAAGGGTTATACTAAATTGACCTTATTTTATTCTAATTATATTAAGATAATAAGAGATTTTTGGGTCATCATTTCCCATGCATACACAATGTACTAACCCAAATAATTATGAAAAAAAAGAGATAGCTTATTTAGCCCTAAGGTTTTGATAAGGATCCCATGAATTTAGGGTTAAGAATGTAAAAATGAATAATCATAAGGGTGATATATATATCTATAGTAGGTTAATTAATTTTCAAACTCAAATAAACATACTCTAAAGTTATTATGTTTAGATATCTTTAAAATAGAAAGTATAATTATGATACATTTTGCAATGATAATACATATATTAATCTATAATAGGTAGAAAGTATACTAGATATATATTCTAGATTATTCACCTAACTATATAAATTATACCTCTATTTCTATAAACACTTGTATCAACTTGGGATGGTTGTGTCAATGTTTCTATCTATATTGGACATAGGTGTTTAGTATGCAATACTTGTTAGAACTAGATGTAACCACTTATAATATTTTTATTTCTATGTCACCTTCACTCTGGCATTCTTAGATTTGGATTATGACATGTCACTCATTTTCAAATGATAAAACCCTATTTCTTCATCTTCATATTAGCTTTGGAAAAAATGTTTTAGTGGTCACACAGTGTCGACCTACCCCAAATACCCCTCTTTCAATGAGCATTGATTACATAACTAGTACTTTGGAGAAGTACTTAGAATTATGTAGTTCTCCACTATGTGTTGGATTATGTGTGTATCATGCAATGTTTGATAATAAACTACATAGAGTGACCTAACTTGGAAAATGTGGCTCATGGGATGATCCTATAGTATTTCATACCTATAGATATGTTGTACCTATGATTGATATGGAAATAAGTTAAAATATGGAATATTTTCTCATATTAGTGGTTAATTTAATGCCTTTGGTAAATTTATTTATGATTTTTTTGGTCTATGATAAATTTGTGTTAGAGGAGGAATAGATGAGGGTTGATCTTGTGTGTGTGTGTGTGTGTGTGTGTGTGTGTGTGTGTGTGTGTGTGTGTGTGTGTGTGTGTGTGTGTGTGTGTGTGTGTGTGTGTGAAACTCCCTTTGGAGAATACATTGAATTAAATATCTTAGCTTGACCATAGTAATAAGCTTAATTTGTAAATTAGATGTCATTAGGGGACTAAAAATTTCTATTTTGGTAGGGACACTTGCATCAGCGTAGGTGTCTAATTAGGATGTAAATGTCTACGTAATTAGAAAATTGGCATAGGTCCAAAAATTGTATAGATAGATGATAAGTAGATTTATATTATTTTGGGTAAGATAAAAGGCCTGGGTCATAAAAATGGTATTGGTCAGACTAATAGATAAGAAATAGGCATATAGAGATAGTTTATCTAAGCCTTTCATTATTGGGAATGATATAAATTTGAAGGTACATCCATGATATGCATTTTCCAAGTGTACAAGACTGAGGTGATATATAATTCAAAAATAGTGTCTATAGAAACATCAAGTTGGGTTCACTCAAATAAGTAACTACACATGTAAATGAGATAACCATTAGGCTAGGTTCATTTAAATAGAATGAATCAAACATTACATATGGATTGCATATTCAATTTATATTTTCCACTCAAGTTTTATAAATTTCACTCAATGTAAATATAAAATACATGATTGAAAGGGAATCAACAATGTTCATGATCAAATCATGAATGCATGTTCGATTATGTAGTCTTTCTGAATGTATAATATAAATGATTATTTAAATACAATGGACCATGTTAGTGACCTCATTATGAACACATATCTACTATGTATGATGTGAAATGCAAGCATTGTCTTTCAACTACAAATTGTATTGTTTTGTCTGTGTACATGAACCTGTATCATTTCTCTTAAATATAAACCAACTAATGTATAATTTTATGCATATATATACTTAATTTGAGAACTTATATCTCAAATTTATGTGTATGTGAAAACTTATAATCATATTATTTTAAACTGTGTGGATATACCCATGCATATGAACCTAGGTGTGTATGAATCTTTGCTTAAGTGTTTTTCAAGTGAACACACATGCATGTTATATGACCATGTAATCTAGATCAATATGACAATATATATAATTTAATTAAACCATTTGATATCTAAACCATTTTAAATATATAAAATCTATAAAATATTTAATTAATATTATTTTATTCTCATTGAGGCTTATATCTATATGAAAATCCCATTGTAATGCCCCCTATTTGAAATGATGGGCATATCCTGAAGTCATTCATCTCAAAATAATATTTAACTATATAAAGTAGTGTATAAAGATATAATAATGTAACATAATTTAATCATGTGGAGAATATGTCATCATATTAATTTATGTGGAAATCAAGGCATGTATGTAACATATGTAATGCATTTTATGTAAATGTCATCTCTAGATAAATGTTTCAATGAAGCACACATTATAAATTATTTTTTAATAAGATTACAGAGTAAAACTTGCATGATATAAATCATGGCACCATTTAATGTCACCAAGCTCAACAATTTCTAGTGTTAGTGTCACCATTAAGGCCAATGGCCACATGAAAGGGACACAAAAGGTCATAATAAACAAGGTGAAAGACCACACACATGAGGACATAAAAATGTCACAAACAAATGACATCAAGTATGTATAATTAATAAATTCCAAGGACCACACATAATATTCAAACATAAATTAGCATATCATATCAAATATAACAACATCAATGGAGAATATTATAAGTAACTAATCTACACCATTCATATATATCAATGCCACATCATAGTATAATGGAATTTCAAGTATGAATATGTAAAAAATGAGTAAATATTAAGAATTTTGTAATAAATATAGGCTTTTTAACATGGTAGAAAGGTCATAGAAATATATAGCTTGTTATAGTGAAACTTGTGAAACCAGATATCCTTAGTATCAGTATAGCCATTAGGGAGATGGAAAACTAACATCTATATGTCCATGTGGAACATGTATATCTTGCATAGAATAAATATACTATGAAATGAATGTAGGTATGTAAATATTGTGCCATATAACAAAAATGAGATAAATAACATATGTAAATCATATAAACTAGCAATCATGTCATGCCTAGGTCTTGATTTTGGTTTTTTTAAATATTTGAATGTTTTTTGTTATCTAAAATTATTTATTTTGTTGATTTTTTGGAATATTTATAATTTGAAAAAGCTAACCAAATTTTTTATTAATTTAAGGGTCATGGAAAATGCATGTATTAGATGGCACATGGGTCCCATATCATGAATGGAAAATATCAGTTATGGTTAGTTTAATATCTAATATAGAGTTATGTGGCGTACTATATTTATCATAATCACCAATAATTGAATTTGTATTATGATGAGTAGCTAGAAATGGTGAAATACTCTATGATGTATGTCATATAATAGTAGGTTGTCTCACTACTTTTTTTTTGTAACACATTAAACTACTCATGATGTTAATTAAGTGTGTATTATAGGAGATGATAACATCTTTGTGCTCAAAATCACTCCTTGAACTGATAAATGTTAAATATCTAGTTGTATTTATAGATCTTGTATCCATGTAATAATAGACTCTATATGCTCATCCTAGATGTGTTTGTCCATAATCTCTAAATAGTGATCTTGAAATGTGTATCAACCCTATATGAATAATAATTTCAAATATATGTGTTGACCCCCTTTTAATGATAATCCTAAATATTTGTATCCACTCCCTCTTAACAATGATCCTGAGTATGTGTATCAATGGGTCATAGTGGTAGTCGAGGTAGAGGAGGATATTTTGTTGATTATAGAGGATACTCATGTTGTACACCTAGAAATATGACCACTCTATTAAATAATATCTTATTTTTTCATCATTGTATTATAGAGTGAAATTCAATAATTAAATACATTCATGGGAATCCTAAAAACATTTCAAATACCCCATTACTCTATAAAACCAAGAATTATGTGGCTAATATGGATGAGCCTTGCTAAAGAGGCAATAATATATATCCTAAGGTATGTTGTTTCTATCTATAGATTCCTTTAACTCATATTGATGTAACTTATAAATAATTTCATTTGTAACTTGGGATTTGATAAGTTCCAATGTGAATTTTTTTTCACTTTAACCATTGTCAATTATAAAATAGTGTATAATTTGTCCATCGATATGAGCTAACATGAGCAATGCATGAAAATATGAAACATCATCAATTATATCACTATCATTAAATGTGATTGATCCATTGAGGTGTAATATCCCTAAGTTTACCAATATTAGTATCTATTGGAAGATCATATGTCACTAGTGGAGGATGCAAGTTGTATGCATAATGTACCTATAAAGTGTTCTTAGTTTTCTATGACTCATTTTTAGGAAAAGGATCACTAAATATATTTAACCTTTGATTTACATTTTTTTAAAATATATATTTATCTATAGGATTTATAAAATTGATAATGTTATCACATGTGAGATCATGTATCTTATGTCTTAGCTTAAAACATATTTTCATTTAATGGCCCACTATCTGATAATACCCATAATATGCATTGTCATCACAATTCCTTGGTTTAGGTCTTGTTAGATCGATATTTTATGGAGGAAGGATTTTTATAAGGTTATAATAAATAAAATTATTTAATATCACATGAGGAGGTGATGATAATTGTGAAAACTAGATCTTTAGTGGAGTTTCCAATTGTAACTATTTTTTTGGTTGAAAAACTGCATTGGCTATAATATTCCCCTCAATAATGTTATCACCTGATTTGACCTTATAAATTTTTTTAATTTGATTTTTTTTTGTTGAATTACTAATAGGATTTGGTTTTAGTTAAGTTTTATCAAATTAATTAACTTGACTTATATGTCCCTCATTATATGGTATAGCTCATCAAATGAATTGAATCTCTTGAATATAATTGACTAGTTAAGTGGTGCTAAAAAACATTATTTAAATATATATTGTATTTAATTTTAAATGATAAAATTAATCATACTATATATCATGGTCTTGTATTAAATCACATAGTCATTAATTATTTCATTATACCATTGATTTAGTTTAAAAATTTGTGCATAGGATAAGTTTTCATCAATTTTGATGGCAAAGGGCACTAGGAATTGGTTGGTCAAGGGATGAATGATTTTAAAAATTGAATAGGGATACCATAAAACCATCTCAATGCATATTAATTTTGAATTATTGAAAAAAAATGTTCAAAATTTTGTCATTATATGCATAGTCCAAGCATGCGACATGGAATGATATAAGATGTTTCTCAGGTTTAATTTTACCTTCATAAAATTGGAGCTTGCGACATACAAAGCCTATTTTAAAGGGTAGGTTATTATATCAAGGGATAATGTGTTATTTATCAAAGCATGTGAATTAATGGCATGACTATATCTTTATGCACCTTTTTATATTTGAAACACATTGGCATGTAAAGATATAACAGTTTACTCAAGGGACCATGTAATAGTAAAGGTTGGTAATGGAACATGTGTAGTCATCATGGGATGGGTAAATGTTGAATGAATAGGTATAGGTATCAAAATATATTTAAGTCCTCTTGTTTCAAAAAAAAACTGGTGGATGTCATATAGGTCATTTAAGATGTGGGCATAGTAATAACATCGGTAGTAGTGGTTAGAATACCTAATGTATAATTTTGAGCCAAATTTTTATTTTTATTTCTTACTAAATATAAAATTTCATAAACATGATTTTAATTAATGCTAATATATTAAATGGCATATTCACCCTCCATGGATTTTTTTTGATGTTTAGTGTAACAACCCCATTGGGTTTGACCATAATATAATAATTTAAAAAAACAATAATTACTCAAATTCATCTTACATATTTCACCATGAGAAATATAATTAATGATCTTTAACTAAATGCATTATTAGTTAGCAAAGTGGTTTACAATTAATCCACTTAGATAAGGATCACCATGAAAAGATATAAAAATCATGAACAATGTTGAATAAGCAATAAATACTGCATCTAGTCATAAATGAAATAGTAAAAATTTAGCCACAACT